>OZ059790.1:12837049-13386751 GCA_964057025.1 Standfussiana lucernea | reverse complement strand
GCTCATTAATTACTAAGAGCACATAAATGAAACTTGGCAAGACAGTGTAGACCCTTACAAGATATAAATAAACGTTATAAGTTAGGTCCTAGGGTTCCTATTTAAAGTACTGGGACCTAATAACCTTATTTTACTTTTATGTGTATATCTTCTGAACAGGATGTTTTTTTCAAATTCTGTTTTCACAAACATTACACACAAATTCTAAGCAACGTGCGTAAAAAATTACAACTCTGCACTAAACCGTTTTGTATGATTTTCATCAGATAGCCAAACGTCAGCGCAGCGGAAACTTGATTATCTTCGCAGTTTTATGACACACAAATTTCATTTAAACATACACATTTACGTCTCGGTACACACTAATTATTGCATGTATTTTTTTTTTCTTGTACGTCCTGAGGAAAAAAAGTGCCGCTAGGACGACGTAGTTCCAGCGGAAACAGTTTTTGTTGAATAGCTCCCCAATGGTTGGATGCACAAATTTGTACTTACCATACACAATTACACGACGTCATACACTAAATATCTGCTAAACTGAAATGATGAAATTCGACATTTTTCCGCTGCGACTACACACACTCTAAGCAACGTGCGTAAAAAATTACAACCCTGCACTAAACCGTTTTGTATGATATTCATCAGATAGCCAAACGTCAGCGCAGCGGAAACTTGATTATCTCCGCAGTTTTATGACACACAAATTTCATTTAAACATACACATTTACCTCTCGGTACACACTAATTATTGCATGTATTTTTTTTCTTGTACGTCCTGAGGAAAAAAAAAGTGCCGCTAGGACGACGTAGTTCCAGCGGAAACAGTTTTTGTTGAATAGCTACCCAATGGTTGGATGCACAAATTTGTACTTACCATACACAATTACACCGATTGTTCGCAACGAGTCACACTAAATCGTGTCACCGTGTGACTGGTTGAGAAAAATATTCGCATGGAGTAACAGTGTGACTCAATGCGAATTTTTATTCTCATCTAGTAACACTAGTACACGAGTAGTGTTACTCGTTCGGAAAACCAAATCGCATGGAGTAGCAGCGTCATTCGATGCGAATTTTTATTCTCAACTAGTAACATTTTTCAGAATGTCTATTTGACAACGATAAAGTTAAATAAAAATTATAAAATAATGTATGAGTTTCTGATAACGCACCGATCTGGCAACATTGCTTCATGGTGAATCGTGCAATGCGTGTGACAAGTTCAGTACACGCTCCGCTGTCATTCAAAATGGAAGCTACGTCTGGTTCGTCAAACAGTGTTGATTTAGTTTTTGTTAAATATAATACCTCTAGTCTCTACGCTTTGATGAGTCACCGAAACACAGAAGCCTACGTGATTCTGTTCTCTATAATAAAGTCGCAGTTACCCAATTGGAATCCAATAATATTTAAAGTAGACTACGAAAAGGCCGCCATGCGAGCAATTGCTACAGTTTTTCCTTCAATTGCAGTCAAGGGCTGCTATTACCACTATAATAAGGCAATTTTTAAGAAAGGCCGTGAATTGCATATAACAAATACTCAAGACCCAAAGAAGAAACGCATGGTAAGCCTAAGCGCAGTTCTACCACTGTTACCTCAAGAAGAAATCATGAACGGATGGGAGTATATTATTTCGCGATATGATGATAATGACCCACAAATCCAAAAATTTGTGAATTATATGAAAAAGCAATGGCTCCACGAAGATTTTTTAAAAGTCTGGTGTGCTTTTGGGGAGACTCATCGAACCACAAACTTCATTGAAGGCTGGCACCATAAATTGAACAAAGCCGTCGGTAAGAAGAACCCAAATTTGATGCAGTTGTTGCTCATACTTAAAGAAGATTCCCAATTATACACCGTTCGCAACATTCAACATCAAAACAATACACAACCATCCAGAAAACGATTATTAAAGTCAATACTTAATGATAATTTTATACAAGATGCTCAGATGGATTTCGTAAATGGTACTATTACGATTGGGACCCTCCTGGAGATTTTACGACACTAAACTTACGAATGGTCAAAAAGCGAATATTTCTGAATAACTGTTGATTATATTGTGATAAAAGAGAGACTGATTTTAAAGAGAAATTATTAATGTGATATTAGTTGGTAACTAATCTTAATATATAAATGTGATTATTTTGTGTTATAAAGAAGGCTGATTTTATAGGAAAAATTATATAATAGTAGGTAAAAAAGAATTATTTACATTTTGTACTGTAACCAGGTTGTTTTTTTTATTATTACATCGAAGTACAATT
The DNA here is from genome assembly GCA_964057025.1 of Standfussiana lucernea. Taxonomy (NCBI): domain Eukaryota; kingdom Metazoa; phylum Arthropoda; class Insecta; order Lepidoptera; family Noctuidae; genus Standfussiana; species Standfussiana lucernea. The sequence goes on along the minus strand of OZ059790.1, from coordinate 13,384,478 downwards.
AGACAAAAACACTTTGTTTTAGATTAAGAAATGATTTAAACTAATCTTAATAAATAAGTAGAAAACCTGATCAGTTTTTTTCTGTTACGTCCCTACCTACTAATATGTTAGAAATTTAAACATTATTTTATAATTTTTATTTAACTTTATCGTTGTCAAATAGACATTCTGAAAAATGTTACTAGTTGAGAATAAAAATTCGCATCGAATGACGCTGCTACTCCATGCGATTTGGTTTTCCGAACGAGTAACACTACTCGTGTACTAGTGTTACTAGATGAGAATAAAAATTCGCATTGAGTCACACTGTTACTCCATGCGAATATTTTTCTCAACCAGTCACACGGTGACACGATTTAGTGTGACTCGTTGCGAACAATCGCAATTACACGACGTCATACACTATAAATATCTGCTAAACTGAAATGATGAAATTCGACATTTTTCCGCTGCGACTACACACACGCCTGACGTCCATTACCGCTTTCCTCTCCAACATAAACCCACCTAACCTAACCCATGAGCGTCGCATACCATGACGCAAAATGGGTCAGGCTTTAGAGCATGGCGGTCTACTTACGCGTAAGTAGGTAGGTAGGTACCTTTTCCACACCTAACCACCTTTAATTTAGACCGGGGTTATCTCGCAATCGACAGGTGCCTGTAAACCTGCGCGCTGCATACCCAGAGCGCGCAAGACCGACCTTGTTTGCATGAACATATACCCACCTTTACCTAAACCCATGACCGTCTCATACCATGACGCAGAATGGGTCAGGCTTTAGAGCATGGCTGTCTCACGAAAGTAGGTAGGTACCACACGCATATCTTTTCCACACCCAACCAAAACAAACCATTTTTTAGACCGGGGTTAACGAGTGGGCACTAGTTTCCGTGCGGTGACCCCTCTGCAATTACAATGCAGATAACCTTTGTGGACCCCTCCCAATTACCATACAAACACCTTTATACCATATCGCAAAATAGGTGCCTACTTGCAAGTACCAACCATACCGCACCCAACCACTTGTGGCATCATGAGACGTTACCAAGCGTTGACGCTATTCCTTACCTTAATTTCCTTTAACATTACCCTCGCAGTTCAGATACCTTTTTGCAGTATACCTTTAACCGTACCAAGTTTACCATACCTCAAACAGTTACCGTACCTTTAAATCTTTACCATACCTTCAACTAGTTACCAAACCTTTACCATACCTTTAACTGGTTACCAAACCTTTACACGAGCCAGTTACCATACCTTGAACAAACCGAACTGGTTAACCTTACCGCATTACCTGAACATTAAATTACCAATACTATTCTAAACTACTTAATACTAACTTACAAATTTCATTCTACAACTAAAGACTTATGTAATCATAGCGAACTTCTTACATAAGCCGGATCAATGAGACAGCTTGTCCAAAAGCTTCTTTGGACAAACTGTCTTTACAATAGGAAGTTGTAAACCTACCTTGTGCATCTCCAACAGCCCCTCCTTCAGCGCCGCCAGTTATATTGCCATCACCAGTCGTTGAGCCATCAAAGCCTGTGAAACAACAGAATTAGTATTAAATCTGGCTATGAAGAAAAAATAACGTGGGTGACGAGAAATATTTACCAGTCATTTCCATATTAGAATCGTCTTCGCCAAAGTTTGTTTCTTCATTGTTGGCGCCATCATCGTCATCATCCCACATGCTTTCATTGACGAATTCAGGTTCCATTTTGGGTGCCACGGCGTTGTTTTCGTCCTCATCCGGTATCGTAACAAACTCTTCTTTTGCAGATCCCGACGGTCCGGCTTCTAAAGGGTCCACGCATTTTCGTTTCGCTGGTCCACTTTGTGAAGACGATGAATTATTTGATGCTATTGATGGCCTATTTGGTCGCTTAACCGCTACTGGAGTGGTGGAGGGCTTAGAATCTAAATCAGTCTCTAACTTAGTCATTACGGATTGCCTTTGTTGTGACGACCTCGGGCCTGGCCTGGAGGTCGGCTTTGGTTTGGATGGCGTGGAACTTTCTTCATTTTGATTTCCGGTTAGACCTTTCACTTGAAGCTGTTCCGCGGTACTAATAAATGATGCTAATTCTTCTTGCTTAACATTAACCTCCCCTTGGTACATAAACTGTAATAAGTCTCTTAATGCTGAATGACTAACATCTTTTAAAAATACTGAAACAAACGAGAAACGATTAGTACATTAATTGAGAGTCACTCACGAATTGAAATCACACTGAAACGCATCTTACCTATGGGATGCTGAGTTGGGTTCATTTTGAACATCTCTTGAAAATAAGGAGAACATACTGATAAAACTAATTTGTGTGCCTGTAATAATCTGCCTTCGGCAGCCAGCGTAACATCTACTAGATCTCCACGCGACAGCAGGCCGTGAAAGCCTGCTGACATATTTGCGTGGAAATTGTTCCAACATAGGGAAAATTGTTCGTCCGACGCCATGATGGCGGCGACCCCGAAAGGAACCTGAAACAACACAAACTGTTACACATTGTTTAAACACTAAAGGATACTTCATGAGAATCAAATGAATGAACCGAAAATATTTACCTATCCTAAACTTTGTACTTTATAATTCCGATATTAGAAACATTTGAAAAAATAATAAAACTATGTTTCTAATGAAGCACTGCGCACACTTTCATCCCACGTCCTCCCCGTTTGAGCGATGTTCACGATGTGATGACGCAAACTTGACGTAAACTGTGTCGTCACAACGGGGCGTTTTGCACGAAGACTTGCACGAAAAGTATTTCAGCTGATTAAGAAGGAAAAGTCATAAAAAAGCTGATTTGGGGCACTAAAATAAATCATGTTTTTATTTGCACATTTGCTGATATCAAATGTTTGATAAGATTCTGTCTATTTGGACATTTACGAAATTAGGTAGGCGCTAACGGCACGTTTAGGTGTTGTGGCAAGACGACGTGATGTCTTACATTAACCAACTGTGTAAGAACGAGAAATACAAGATTTAAGGGACCAAAAAGGGAAAAAATCCATCATTAAACTTAAGGATTTCTTAGAGTTCATTAATTGATTATCTATGGACGTATAACTATTGACTTTAATGGTATAATAATTAATTTGAAATAAGTAACCATCCTAAAAGTAAAAAAAAAAAAAAATTTGCAGATTAGAATGTGTCCGTCTGTGTTAGAGCAGCTCCTAACCTGCTCAAGTTTTATTGCAAACAGAAAAGTAAGTTGCATTTGCAAATATTTTATACATTACATTTCGAAGAAGGTCGTTTCAAATCGTAAGAATACAACAATAAATAATGTTACATGGTGAAACATTTTTATAAATCCCCACTTGGTATTTCGAGTATTTCGACTTAAAGCAAAGTTTGAAAGTTGTTTCACGAGACTTACCACTCTATAGAAAGAGAGAAGAGTATTCCCATCTCCCAATCAGATACTGTTAATCAAAATTGGACCGTATCGTAATTGAATATGGTATGTTATTGTACGCTGATTGTGCTTTTATGTCTAAAGTGTTACCAGCTCATAGAATTTCGACACAATTCGTGCAATTTTATATTTTTCCGCATAATTTCCGGTACCCCACAGTTTCTGTGGCACATGTATAGGGTCTACTAGTCTTGAAAAGCTATTCGTTTCTGTCACTAAATTTTGTAGCATAACATATTGACTTTTTATGACACTATTTTAATTTAATATTGAAAATGCTACTAAGTACCCGGCTATATAGCTATTTGGAACCAAATAATATTTCGTAAAATGTTGTTTCGTTGTGGTGAAAATATGTCAAATAAATATTTGGCATATGAAAAAAGTTCAAAAGAGGCTTTGACCAATAGCAAAAAGTTATTTTGTAAATCGGCGAAATATAGTTCGGTAAAATAATACCTATGGGCTATGACACATGATACTTCAATGATCTAAAAATATGTCAAATAATGCATATCGCAAAAGAGACATCGGTCAGTAGTTTTCGGTAAAATTAAATTCGAACAAAAAAAAATCGGAAAAGCGATCGGTTCCCCTTAGTAAGTTGGTCTCTGGTATAGTCATGATTTTATTTTAGGCACAGGCCACATATGAATGACGTGACATGGCAAGGTCGGCTTCCTATTCTATTAAAATTTTGTGAAATAAAGCGCAATTTAGGACACACGGTATGTCGTTGCTCGCACATGGTTATAACTTGCCATTTCGGCTGTGCGTTTATTATGTGGCTTGCGCTTTAGCTGTTCGTTCGATGGTAGCACAACAACATTAATTGAAACCACGGCAAATTATTGGGTTCTTGTCCGGCCCGGACGGAATCACCATGTCTGCACTCTCTTTAATAAATTGCACGATCTAGTGACGAAGTGGGGGGGATGCATGCATGGAGTGAAATAATGATGCAACGGCCAATTCCGATTCGATTCTACTTTATCGATTTCGATAATAATAATTTAAAGAAACAGTCTCGGATTTTTACTTTTTTGATATCTTTTGCCCTTTGCGGTATTATATTTATTTATTAATAATTAATTATTTAATGGTAGGTATTCCGGTAAGGTGGGGCTATAAATAAATAAATTCTTTATTTCGGACAACATAAGATCCACTGTGTTAGTAAATTTCTTATACTTAATTAATGTTAGTAACTACACTATTTACCTATTATCTAACTATTATTATTGAGTACGCTTTATGTGGATGACGAACAAGTGAAAAGAAAGTAAGTACCTACTTCACTCGTTCATCACCCCCACAAAACGTCTCAGAATAGGAGAGTAGATGTTCTCCGCCACTGTCCTCAGAATACTGTTGTCACTGCTATTTGCTATGTTTTTTTATTATAAAAAACAGTCTTAAGGGGTTCCCAATGTCAGTTCGAAACACTATTCTGCGAAAATTGTTACATCGATGACTATATATCGATGCCTTGTTAAAGCGACGTTATGTTTTAACGACGCCTTTTTTGTTCGCTGTTTCTTAATATCGATAACCTTACATCGAACCCTTGTTTCTTCGACGTTTGTTTGTTCTATGTAACGTTACTTCGAAAATATTAAGCCAGCGATATATTTATTTATAAAGAATATTTGTTGCAGTTTGTAATTATTTGTTTTAATAAAAATGTGTGATTCTAAAAAGGCACAAATAAAGCCTCGCTAAACTCAAAGTTGGACAAGTTATGCCGCTAGAGGCTTTAAAGTAATTTAGTTTTGTAAAATACAGGGTGGAAGGGACACCGACGCTAAAACGGTTACCACCTAAATTCAGTACATCATTTTGAACCCCCCACATAAAATTTCTTCGACAGTTATTAAAAAAAAAAAACAGCAGTTTCCTACAAAACTGCAATACCTACATGGTCAAAGTGTATGGAACAGCCTTTGGAACAGCAGATTTTTTTTTATAAATTACGCAATTACGCAAATTACGCAATGTTGTTCTGAGTACGTTTTTCTTTGCCTTTGGGGATTTAAAAAATAAGAATCGACTTTTTAGTGGGTACCTGGTCTACTTTCATAAGTTGTGCATTTTACAAAAAGTTCAAGAAATATTTTACCATAATGCAGCATATTATTAAGTAAGCAGACATTAAGTATTTGATTATTAAAAGTAAACGGTTTTTTTTTTATTGATGGTCCCCATTGCAATCTTGGATGTACCATTATTTCGTAGAAAAACCTAATATTATTTTTATCTTGTAATAATTTTATCCAATGTACCTAATATTTGCGCGCCCCACGTGGCAGAATGTGATGAAACCATTTATTTAATTTAAGACCATGCTGTGTACCATATTCGGACAAATAAATGAATTTGAATTTGTACCATTATGTCGTAGAAAAATGTATAGACTAAATATGTTCGAAGTAACGTTACATAGAATAAACAAGGGTTCGATGTAAGGTTATCGATATTAAGAAATAACGAACAAAAAAGGCGTCGTTAAAACATAACGTCGCTTTACCGAGGCATCGATGTATAGTCATCGATGTAACAATTTTCGCAGAATAGTGTTTCGAACTGACATAGGGAACCCGTCTAAAAGTGCCACACTAAACGGTTTAGTGGTTATGTTGATAACCTATAAATTGCATTTTCAGTAACTTACCAAGAATACCGAGAAACAATTTGATCAGATTTAAATCGATTAGGTACTGAACTTGTAATTGTTTGTAGAGTCTTTGACACAAATTTGAACATCACTATTCAGTAGCAAAGGGGTGTCCGCATAGACCGCTTAAATTAAGGTGAAAGCACCATGGTAGGCCGCGACTCAAGCGAATTTCCGGGCACCATAGGCGTGGGCTTGCGGACGGCGAGCAATGGGTAGCTCGCCGTCCAGTAAGGACTAGGCCCGGGTCATTGGCGCGAAGTGTACCACGCGCGCCTCAAAGAGATGTCAGCATAAACTGACGGGGTCCACTAGGACCGATGCCTACCAGGGTTGCGGGTTTGTTCGAAAGAGTTACCGTGGCCCTTGGCACAGGCAACTGAAGGAACACGGGTGGGTTTTTAGTCAGTAAGAGTCTGACGCCCTTCCGCTCCATCCAGAGCGGGAGAGGTCATTTGATGATTTCCCAACCCAAAAAAAGGGTAGGCCGCGAAATTCAAATACATTTTCTGATTCTGAAACTTACCTCCGACAAACGTTTCTCTATCGAATGAGCCTCCGACAAAATGTTTCGTTTATGAGTTGTTCAACGACAGAACCTTTCAACTACGAACGATTCGCCGACAAAACGATTTATTCATGAGTGAATCGACGACAGAATCTTTCACCAAAGAAGGATTCGTCGACAAAGCTTATTTAGGCATAGTTTGGGGTTCCCTATGTCAGTTCGAATCACTATTCTGCGAAAATTGTTACATCGATGACTATACATCGATGCCTTGTTACTGCGACGTTATGTTTTAACTACGTGTTTTTTGTTCGCTGTTTCTTAATATCGACAACCTTACATCGAACCCTTATTACTTCGACCTTTGTTTGTTCGATGTAACGTTACTTCGAAAATACGTTTGTTGCGGTTTGTAATTATTTCTTTAAATAAAAATGTGTGATACTAATTGGATGAATAGAAAAGCTCATATTATGCAAACAGCGCCATATATTAGCACAAATAGAGCCCTGCCAACCTCACAGTTGGACAAGTTAGGCCGCTAGAAGTACTAAAGTAATTTAGTTTTGTAAAATATAACATATTTTTTTTTTTACTCTGGGGATTTAGACTTTTTAGTAGGTACCTACTTTCATAAGTTGTGCATTTTACACAAACTTCAATAAATCGATACACATACTGTCTATTGAGATTTATTTGAACTAATTTGTTGAAACCGACACGAAGAAAGAAAAAATCATAATAATTCATGTCATTAGTTTGCCTTACATAAGTCATTCGGTGTAAACAGCAACGCACACTGTAATTAATAAAGTATTATTTATTAAGAACATTTAATTATAGGCACTATGGCTAGTTTAATGAATGTGTTAAAGTCAAAACACGGAAATGACGTCATTATCATTCATATTAATAACCGACGAAAAATTTTCATGTGGGGGGCTTTCAAAATGATGTACTGATACGTGGTAACCGTTTTAGCGTCGGTGTCCCTTCCAATCTGTATTTTAAAAAACTAAATTATTTTAAAGCCTCTAGCGGCATAACTTGTCCAACTTTGAGTTTAGCAAGGCTTTATTTGTGTTTTTTTTTTAGAATCACACATTTTATTAAAACAAATAACTACAAACTGCAACAAATATTCTTTATAAATCAATATATCACTGGCTTAATAACTTCGAAGTAACGTTACATAGAACAAACAAACGTCGAAGTAACAAGGGTTCGATGTAAGGTTATCGATATTAAGAAACAGCGAACAAAAAACACGTAGTTAAAACATAACGTCGCAGTAACAAGGCATCGATGTATAGTCATCGATGTAACAATTTTCGCAGAATAGTGATTCGAACTGACATAGGGAACCCCATAGTTTGACACTACTGGTGATTAAATCTAAAGATAAACATACGTTTGAAAGTTTAAAAGAAAATATTTGAAAATGAAAATAACTTTTATTATGAACAATTACCTACACGACATGATTATTACCAAAACAAAATTACAACAAATAAAGAAAGAAAAAGTAGTCGCCCTGGGACAATCTCCCACTGTGTTAGACATGCGCGCCTCGAGTGACTTGTGTCGAGTGACTTGGCTGATGACGCACGTCTCCACGCAAACCCTGAATGCGTCGTATGGTGGGTACAGGGGACGACCCACTAGGACCTCGGAGGGAGAGACGGGAAGTTGAAGAGGTGAAAATGAAAATACTATTTTCTTCTTGTTCCTTAGGTTTTGGCTTGCTTTTTCTTGTCGTTGCGACTTCGGTGGCCGTGCTGCGACTGACGATCGTTCGTTTCTTTTTTTTTTTTCCTACTCTCTACGGTTGGTTTACTACTTAACCGGACTATCCTGTGGTGACCTCAAATGAATGTAAGGCCCCCAGCCAGGGCTTACAAGCTAATTTACACTATTAATGACCGCTCGCTAAGGGCACCCCCTGTGGGGCTCGGAGCTCGGCTTAGGGCGTCATTTTGGGGAGGGCAGCAAGTAGGGACAGGCTGGGTCATATTATTATTAATTGGGGAATTTAACGTTACTTGCTCAGCAGCGCGGGCTAGCTCGTTGGGCAAGGGCAAGGTGGGGGTGTTACGGGGGCGTCGCGATGTGCCTCGGCGGCGAAGCCGGAAAAAACGGAACGCGGTATGTATTTGTATTTTCGTATTGTGCTGGTTTCCCTACGGCTTTCTTGAAGGAGGGTGATGGGGTCATCGAGCTCAGCTAGAGAATGCCTGGGACGGCGAATTTTTCATACTTTGGTGGGGACGTATCGGGCGGCCGAACCACCAGTGGGTTGGGGTGTTTTTCAGCAGTCGTCTCGTAGTAATCGCTGCGCCCCCGCATGGAGGCGCGGCTGGCGGGGTGTGGACAACGTCCTTGGACCCGCGGTCTCATGTGTGATGACGTGACTACGGGCACCCTCGTTGCGGTGGCCTTATAGGCCCGGCCGGTGACAAGCGCGTTATAGACGCAGCCTGTCTATGTGTAGTTGCAAAAGTGTCCGGTAGGAGGCGCTACGGCGCTATGTGTAGCGCCGCTATCTTCACGCCACCTCGGCGGTCTGTCACCGCCAGGTGAGACCTCCGGTTACCCGGAGGAGGCCTAGCGGGTGACGACCAGCGACGGAGGTGACTCGGCGCTCCCTACCGCGGCTTTTGGCCCCCGCCTGTCGCGCTTTCAGATCTAGCCGATTACTCGCCAGGCAGAGGGGCCGTGTGGGTGAGTATGAGCGGCAATGTACTTGTGTCACACCGCTCAGGTAAGCGATAGAAATAGCGGGCCCGCGCCGCACATTCATCGTGTGAATTTATACGCTTGTGGAGTCGTGTCTGTATGTATGGTACGGTGCGTGTCGTGCCTATATTAACCTAGCACACGAAACGTACTGGGTGCATGCAGTGCATGTGGAGTCTCATTGTTTGAGTAGGCCGCGTGTGGGTGGGTGCGGCTTACTCGGGTGCGTCAAGTCCGGGGGGAGGGGTAGCCGCGGCCGCCGGTATGAGGTCGCACGGTAGGCGCCTCGCGTCAGGTGGCCGCGCGTGCCATGGCGCTAAGTGCCTGACGTGAAGCCAGGCAGAAGCATCGGCACGCGCGAACATAATGGCCGCGAGGCGGCGGCAAAAGTCCTCCAGGCTCTCTATATTGAGGTCCCGCTGGATGGTGGTGTTCCTCACGTAGCGAGGAGCGGCGACGACCCTCCGCAGCGACAAGTTCTGTTGTGCGTGGAGGAGTTTCCTAGTGTTCTCGCTCGTGATGGCGAGCCAGGCTGGGTCGGCGTACGTGAGCAGCGGGCGGATGTACGATTTGTACACGCCCAGCTTGGCACGCAGCGGGAGGCGGGAAGAGAGCACTGAGCGGAGCAGGTTGCGGGCAGCTCTGCATTAGGCAACAACCATGCGGACGTGACTTACCATGGGGAGCCGACGGTCAATGTTGACCCCGAGGTACTTTATCTGGGGCGACCACGCAATGTCGACTCCCTGCAGCTTCAGGGGTGGCGGGAGAGTGGTGCCGCCGGCGACCAGCGCCTGCGTTTTTCCCACGTTCACCGACAACCTCCATTTCGACAGCCAGTCAGGCAGCAGATCGACCGCGCGCTGCATTTTGACGGCCGCGTGGTTCGCATTGAGCGAGGTAGCGACGTACGCGGCGTCGTCGGCGTACAACGCGAGCGTGGTGTCGGGTGTGGTGGGGATGTCGGTGAAGCAGGAGTAGCAGAGCGGCGAGACGCAGCTGCCCTGCGGCACGCCCGCAGCAATCGGACGGGCGCTAGATAGCGCGCCGTCAACCGCCACCCTGAAGGACCTGTTGGAAAGGAAGGAGGAGACCACCTGTATCAAGCAACGAGGCGCGTCTGTCTGCGACAGCTTGTACAGCAGACTGGCATGCCAGACGCGGTCGAATGCCTTTTCCATGTCGAAGAATACTGCAACTGCACGCTCCTTCTTGTTCAGCGTTGCCGCTAGCAGGTGCAGTACCCTCGACAGCTGGAGCGTCGTCGAGTGCTCCGAGCGAAACCCGAACTGTTCCGGTCGGGGAGTGAAGTGCTGGGAGAGGTGTCGCAGCAGGAGTTGCTCAAACACCTTGGAGATGGTTGGCGTCGTGACGTCCTTGTTCGCCTTGGGCAGCATTATGACGCGCCCTTCCTTCCACGAAGCCGGGAAGGCCCCTGTGCGCAGAATGCCCGTAAACAGGCGCGCCAGTGCCGCTGCCGTACGGTATGGCAGGTGGCGCAGCGCTGTGTTGGTCACACCGTCCGCTCCGGGGGCTTTTCTCGGCTTGGTTTTGTAAGTGTACCTACTGTGTACGTGTGTATAAAAGGGTGATGAGTCATTATGTAAATAAAACGACTGTTCCGGCGAGCGCTAGTACACGACTGATCAATGGATAATCATTTATTTTGCTAGAATAATTATTTGCTTACGCACATAATTCCCCCCTTTTTTTTTTTAAATAATAAACTGTAATACACTTTTATAGTACGCTTACATAACAAATTGTAAACAATAAAGAAAAAATCTTGAATAAAATGAAAAAAGAGAAAAAAAAATAGGTATGTATATTGCTGATGTTACGGAATTGCGAAACGTACCACTGGACGTATGACGCGGCCTGATCGTGTTGTGTTCGGCGCGGTCTTGCTATTTTCCGCTGGCTCAGCACTCTTGCGTTCGTTCACGTCTCTATGGGTACTTTTATGTGTGCTAAAGGTTTTACCTTATCTTCAATTAAAATGTAGTCTGGTTTTAGTCTGTCCACCGATACTACAGATGTTTTCCTTGGCATTTGGATTCTGAAATGCTTCTCTTGCTTCTCTAACACTTTGTATCGACCTTCGTATGACGGGGTCAGAGGTTTCTTAACAGCATCCGTTTTGAGGCGGAGTGGGGCAATCTTGTTTCTGACGCACAGGTACTGTGTACCCATCACGGTCACAGCGAGAGACAGTTTTCAACGGAAAAGATTTTTCGGCAGTTCGGGCGGTCGCGGTTACTTTTAAAATTTCCGGTTACCCGCACTTACGTTCACAATTTTTCGACACAGAAATTTACGAGTACGCGCGCGCGTGGATCACTGGCGAATCCAGCAGTGTCAAAGAAACGTTTGGTAAGACGCTTTATGAACTGTTTAATGGTGGGGATTTTGAAGTCGACGTGGAGTCGCTCATTCCTGACAAACCACGAGGAATCCGTGGCCTTAAGAGCGTTTACGCCGTCCATGCACTGTTTGACTCCAAAACAGTACTTTTCAAATTATTTTACAAAAATGATAATTACTAATAACTTTAGGAAAGGGGTATGCAAACTATTGGCATGTTTTACTTTTTTTCTTTGGCCAAAAATGAAACCTAGGTTATATGATAAAGGACAATACGAGAAATCAATAGCAAAAAGAACCAGGTCCATAAACCCTAACCGAACGAAGATACATATTGAAGTATTGCTAGTATATTTTTATCAGGCGTTGATCTATTTTTCCAAGAAAATACAATCATACGTGATATTTGGATATTTCCATTGATAAAATAGATTCAAGTTGGTTGTTACTGCCATATTTTTTTCTCATTGGCAGTTTAAAATCACTAAAACGAAAAAAAAATGATAATTCAATCGAATAGATACGCGTTAGTGGGTACGCGTGTATTGCGATGATCGCTATTGAAACACTATTTAACGCGTTTCCACTATAATAAAGGTCTGGGTTACTTTTGTAAATTGTACCTACTATGGAATATTCTTACAAAAAAGAAATGAAACAACCATAAAAACCGAAACTATTTATTAAATAACTATTACTTCTGGTTTTACAAAAACCTTTGTTTATCTTATCAATCATCACAGAACAATAATAATATCACTTTCTTTCACTGCCCACAAAGCAGACACAATAATTAAACAATCACATGAACCTTATGGGTTTATTACACAGTGAAAACGTTTAACTACTAATTAAATATAGATATATAATAGATAGACTTAATTAATTATCGCCATCTCTCGTCTCTCTTCCCTCTCATCCTGTCTTAATATAAAATCCAGAAATTGAGCTGGAGGACTTAAGTTTGGTTGATGTCTGCCCCACGCCATGAACCATAATACAGACATGACGTGACTACAACAACCAAGTGTTCTCTTGCCAGAAATACATGAACAGTAATGCCCTTTTATTGCTGCTACGCCATCATTAATCCCTTCAATCAAAAGATAGACGAAGTATATGCGCTAAACACTCTCTAACTTGGTACGAAGCGGGGGACGCGGAATGATTCATTAGAGTTGCCGAGTAGTATTTAACAATGGGAAACTTAAAATATTACACATGGAGTATTTTTAATTATGAAAAGTAACGCTTGATGAAAAAACAATAGCAATCTACTAAACACTCTCTAACTTGGTACGGTTGTGGTTGGTAGACCTAGTTCTTTTTGCTATTGATTTCTCATACAATCCTCTAACATATGGCCTAGGTTTCACTTTTGGCTAAAAGAAAAAAAAAACATGCCAGCAATGTATGGGAAAAGTTGCATTGCCCTTTCGTTGTCTCAATAGTTGTAGAAAAAAATATTTCAATTAATAGAGTATTGGTAAATTCTATCAAGATAACTCAACAGAGGTTTTCTTAATTTCCCTTTCAGCGTCAGTTTCGAAGCTCTAATTATAGGAAACCACTGGCAAACCTATTTAGATTTTTTTTTACCAATTGCTAAGATCCTAAGGAAAATAGTTGGAGAAGAAAATGTTTTGATTTAGGTTTCTTTATATAAGAAATTAAAGTTCAAACAATGTGAAATATTAAGGAATTAAAATGATTTTTGCACCGATATATGTTACTTAATTTAATATAATAATAGCATAATATAATAGAAGAACATATGCTTTAAAACATCCAATTTAAACAAATAATTTACTGTGATTATTTTTCTATAAATATTTGGAAACTACTACTATAAATCACTGCGCGCGAGCAATAAGCAATTTCAAATCAGTCCGCCGCGACTCGCGAGGCTTTCTAGAGAGAGGACACATCGCTCGGCGCTCTGCCTGACCCGAGTTGACCTTAGTCGTACTTGGAAGGATAGCGGACGTTTATAGTGTGATTGAAAAATCTTGGTACTTTGATGATTAAATTTTTTTATTATTATTTTTGATGACTGACAATATTTTTAGTGACAACAAACATCTACCCTATTTTTTTACCTACGAATTTTATTTATTAAAACTTTTACTTATTTTTTTTGTAAATAAGAACATACTTAAATTGTTTTTAAAGTTAACGCCAACCTATTGTATTTCCCTCATAAGAGGTGTCTTTAAGAGGAACATCACGTCAGGTTAAAATATAATATAAGTAAATCTGTATAAAGTGATTTATTTGAATATAATAAGAAATATTTATTAATCAGTCACAAATCAATAATTATTAACGAAGTTCGGTTTCTTTCTGAAGTTTAGATCAACAAATTCATGTTTGAATAACTAAAAAACGACTTTAATATTAATCATAATTATAGCTATACTTGCAATATATTATTAAATACTTATTTTATGCACTCGTAGTTTAGTAATCCGTGTACGTTCAAATTCAAATTCAAATTTCGAACGGATCATAGTGGCTTAGTTTAACTATAGCGCAAGAGAACGCGCCAGCGCTATGCACACAGGCACGCGCGCTTCTGTGTGCGTAAAAAATGCATTGAATTACCTAACCTGGACTTCGCGCGATAGACGTAAACGCTCTTAAGGAGAAAACGGTTTTGGAGGGTCTGCATCCTATGGATTTGGCGGGGCTTGGCGTGTGCGAAGACTGGGCAGGCATAGGTCATGATGGGGCGGATGCACGCGGTGTAAATACGCAATTTGCACATGAGTGACAATTTGGTGTGTGAGTTTACCATGGAGTGGAGCCTACCAAGAGCGAAAGCAGCGTGCGATCGTACTGTCTTTATGTGCTCGTTGAAGTTTAGGCGCCGGTCAAGTATTACTCCCAGATATTTGGCTCGCTCTTCCCAAGGGATCGGCTTGTCAAACATGGTGATCGGATGACGATCGTTCGACAAATGGCCCGTCTTATATACAGGCCGTCTGAACCCCGTTTTTTATTTATTTCCTACCTTATACCTACTTTTACAATTTTTATTGTCTTACCTTCCTATTTACATAATTATATTACCTTCTTAAATAATTACTTTTCACCAAACTAAACAGAATAAAATTACTGTAGAAGATTATGTGCAAAAAATATAAGTTGTACGAATTTTCATTTTACATTTTTCCTCATATTTCCTAAACTAATTAACTTATCGACATAAAACCTTTTGTACTCTCGTTTTTAATTAAAAACCGAACGTTTGACACTATTTTCATTAGTATAATTTATGTACATGATTTACTTAAAATTCTCATTTTCAAATTACGAAATTATATGAGACAAATTTTTCCAACTCGATTTTTCCCTTTTAAATTAAGTACTACTAATCAGTCTTATTAATAGTCTAATAAGAAAACTAGCTAGAAATGACCTTATTGAGAACTAATTAGAAAACATGTTACAAAAAACAACTTAAAATCAAATTAGAATTTTAAACTCACGACTCGCGGCCGGCTGTAATGGCGGTGTATAGGTTGGGTTGGTTGTTTGGTAATAACTACATGTACAGTGGTCATGGCAGTCCATGATCATGCTGTCGACGGAGAGCGAAGGAGTTAGCTCAATGTGCACAGACCGTGTTGTTAAGCATGTGAATAGAGCACCCCATTTCTTCTCATGACGTTTTGCTACGGTGATGGCCATTGGGCCAAAGTAATCGACGCCAGTGCACGTAAAAGGAGAGTTTCCGTGCATCAGTCGCTTCTTAGTTCTTGTGGTTTTGCCTTCCTTGTCTTACACCACTGACATTGGTATTGAACTGTTTTGATTGCTGACCTCAGTCCTAGTACCCAGAAGCGTTGTCTCAATTCGTTCATTACTGTTGCGTGATTTCCGTGGTCGAAGCGGCAGTGAAATTCCTCCATGATGAGTCGCGTTGTTTTGTCCTTGCTGTCAAGCACGATGGGTCGCCTGTAGTCACGCCCTGTATCGCGTCGATTCTTCCTTTCATTCGCAGGAGACGTCCCACTAGTATTACGTCGAGTTTCTTCAACTTGCTGCTGGCTTCTAATTGTTTCCTTTGCTGTAGACTCTTGATGTCTTCTTTGAAGCTTCTCTCTTGACTTCTTCTTAACAATAGAGATTTAGCTTGTTGAAGTAGGTCTGCATCAATTGGTATGTAGTTCTTTTCTGGTATTTTTGAAGGCCGATATTGCTTCTCTACCATCTTCTTGGTCTTCCCTTTCATTGGTTTCCAGGTAGGATCTTCCTCGCTGACGTTGACTTTTTCCTTTTTTCTGCAGAGTTGTATGAATTGCAGTACTCTTGCTGTGGCTCGCCAAAGTCTCTACAACTACGAAAACCTCTCGGGATCTGGTGTTGGGTGCGTGGTGCTTGCTGCCGCTACGACGTCGGCTGCTTTTTCTTCACCGGTGGTTTCTTTTTTGAAAGTTCTTGCTGCAGGCCAGTGAACTTCTTCTCTTCTTAAGAAATCTGGTCCTGTTTACCATCGATTATTGCAGTTGAAGTGTTCTGGTACGTCGCGCGTTGCATCATCTGCAGGGTTCTACGCCGTAGCCACCCATCTCCATTCTTGTGATTTGGTGAGATCTTCTATATCCGCCAAGCGATGAGCCACGAACGTCTTGAAGGTTCTTGGGTCGGTCTTGATCCAGGAAAGTACGATGCTGGAGTCTGTCCAAAATGTCTTCTTTGACACTTTCAGATCAATTTCTTCTTCCACCGAGTGGGCTAGTCTGCTTCCTAGGAAGGCTGCTTGCAGCTCGAGTCTTGGGATCGATACCGGCTTCAGTGAAGTGACTCTAACTTTCGCCGCCACCAAACTGACGTGGTAAGTTCCATCTTGATCTTCTGTCCTCCAATATTCTGCTGCTGCATACGCCGCCTCACTCGCATCCGTAAATGTGTGTAGCTCCCCCTCGGTGCGATGAGGTGCCAGGGATCTCGGAACCTAAAGGTCTTGGAGTAGTTTCATCTTCTCCATATTAAGAAACAGCGAACAAAAAAGGTGTAGTTAAAACATAACGTCGCTTTTACAAGGCATCGATGTATAGTCATCGATGTAACAATTTTCGCAGAGTAGTGTTTTGAATTGACATAGGGAACCCTGGACAAGTTATGCCGCTAGAGGCTTTAAAGTGATTTAGTTTTGTAAAGTACAGGGTGGAAGGGACACCGACGCTAAAACGGTTACCACATATTCAGTACATCATTTTGAATCCCCCACATAAAATTTCTTCGTCGAGTATTAAAAAAAACAGCAGTTTTCTACAAAACTGCAATACTTACACGGTCAAAATGTATGGAAAAGCTGTTTTTTTTTTTTTAAATTACGTTATGATGCTCTGAGTACGTTTTTTATTTGCCTTTGGGGATTTAAAAAATAAGAATCTACTTTTTAGTGGGTACCTGGTCTACTTTCATAAGTTGTGCATTTTACACAAAGTTCAAGAAATATTTTACCATAATGCAGCATATTATGTAAGCAGACTTTATTTGATTATTAAAAGGTAAACGGTTTTTTTTTATTGATAATCCCCATCGCAATCTTGGATGTAGGTACCATTATTTCGTAGAAAAATATATTGACTAAATATGTTCGAAGTAACGTTACATAGAATAAACAAGGGTTCGATGTAAGGTTATCGATATTAAGAAAGAGCGAACAAGAAAGGTGTAGTTAAAACATAACGTCGCTTTTACAAGGCATCGATGTTGTAACCTTGTGTGTGAGTGTGTAGACCCTTTTTTTTTTTTTCGGATGGGAAATCATCAAATGACTTCTCCCGCTCTGGGCTGAGCGGGAGGGAGTGTCAGACTTTTACTGACTAAAACCCACCCATGTTCCTTCATTGTAATAATAAAATAAATTCGGGCGCCGTGGAGATGCACACTGCAATTTAAAAAATACTTGCCAGATAGAACGCATCGAAAAGCGACCTTTAATCTGCCGGGGGTGACTAAACTAGGATAATAGAAACAATGGAAATCCTTTTGTTAATACCTCGTTTATTTTGTCAGTAGCTTCCTTATTTTACTTTAAATATTAAATTACTATTTTCGTACTAATGTTTTATTATTTATTTTTAATTTGAGATTATTATTGCATCTTTTTGTAAAGAAAGTAAATTAAGTGTGGGCCAGATGTCTGGCCTTTATAAAAAAATGTTAAATTAGACCTCAAGATTTCGGCGTCGAAGGTGAGAGAATCCAGATGAAATCAAAAATTATAATCCTACGAAAAAAACGCCACAGCAGAGCTGTAACAAAATTTTAAAGGGTGAATACACAAGTCTCTTGGAATTTCAACACGTGGGGAGCATGGCGTCCTAAGAAGAAACTTACCGTTTTTCCCGTTAATAAATGACTTTTCCCGTGTGCACCGATAAATCCAAAGTGGGTGACAATCACACTAGAGAATCGTCCAATATTGAAATTCTGAAACATCAATTTGATTTAAAACACGAACCCAAAATGATGACCACATATTGGTCTGGTAGAAACAAATCTTACCGAAGAAATTTAAGATCCCTCCTTCAGAACACCTCGTCCTGGGTGTTTAAGGCAGCAATTATGGCATCATTTGGCCTAAAATATCCGAGATTATAACGGACTTATAAAATTAAATTGGAGCCCTATGCTACCATGACGAAAACAGGTCATAAAGTGAAACGTCAAAAATGACAGTTGCCGAACAAAACCATCGCAGATAATAAAAGACAGCATAAATATCGTTCCGAAATCGACTTGTTCCTGAAAAGCATGTACTTAACGATTTTAAAATCTCGTTACGTTACATCCCTCCTCGAAAAAATAAAAGAAAGCAGTTTCTTTTATGCTAAAAACAAACAAGGTAAAAAAACTTTTATTAAAGACAGGAAATATAAATTCCAATAAAACGTTTCCAAAAAGATCCTGGAAAAGAAACAAAACCAAAAAACAATAAGTGCAGTCAAGCTACAAGCACAACCGACCTATAATACAAAAAGAACCACATGAGTACAGTTAAGCACCTTCGCCACTGACTAACAAGTTCAAATCCAAGAAATACTACAAGTACAGTTAAGCGCAGCAGTCGCTGAACAATATGTATAAGACTACAACAAAAATACCAATATAAGTTCGGTTAGGCACCATAGCCACCGACTAACAAGTATATAATAGGAAAAAAATATTAAATTAAGAGTACAGTTAGGCGCAATTGCCGCTGTCTAACAAGAATAATCCAAAAATGTTTATATGAGTACAGTTAGGCACCATCGCCACTGACTAGCAAGAACGAATTACAACTGTGAGATACAGTTTAAAATCTCTACATCTCTAAAGATGCAAAAAAATAAAGAAGAATGTTGTGATCGGCACAACTCCACCAATCTTCCGAGCACAAAACCTTCGAAAATAAACGCATATTGCGATCGGCTTAACACTACCAACTTCCCGAGCACAATAGCGGAAAAAAGCAAAGTGTACAAGGAATCAGGACTTGGGTAAAATAAAATGAGGAGAATATGGAATTAATGAATAACGGTGTACTAACAGTAACGATACACACGCTAATACTAGTCTAAATTTTGTACAAAAAACTTAAAAACTAAAACAGGACGCATCGTCGTTCGCTGCTTCGACGAAACCATCAGGCGCTCCAACATGCCCCCGGACGTTGAAAGATTCTCTTTCAACAAGCATCAGCAGAGACGGGTAATGGGCAAATTCTGTTGAAGGCTCGTCTTATTACTCCAGCAGAAGTCCGGATGTCAGCCACACGAACGATGCCGTCTGTTCCTGGATGGACAGCGACAATTCTACCCAACATCCACTTAAGGGGGGGTAGGTTATCCTCTTTGATCACTACCAAGGAGTCCAGCTTCAATGCATCTTTGCAGGAACGCCATTTTGTTCTCTGCTGCAACTCGGAAACAAACTCCTTACTCCACCGATTCCAAAAATGCTGACGGAGTTGCTCGATCCTTTGGAAACGAGTTAAATGATGAATGGAGTGTTCCTGAATATCTCGCTGTGGCAGTGATGTAAGCGGTCGACCGACAAGGAAGTGTCCTGGAGTCAGAGGCGTAAGGTCAGCAGGATCAGCGGACAGCGGCGTCAATGGACGAGAGTTCAAAATCGCCTCAATTTGGATCAGTGTGGTGTTAAGTTCTTCGAACGTGAGATTACAATTTCCCAACACTCGCTTTAAATGATATTTTGTCGACTTAACACCCGCTTCCCAGAGTCCGCCAAAGTGAGGAGTATAAGCGGGAATAAAGTGCATCTTAACTCCATCATTAGCCAAACTTGCACCTAAGGAATCGCAATTTGATTTTAAAAATTTCGATAAATCGTTGTACGCTCCAACGAATGAGGTACCGTTGTCGGAATAAATGTTAACGGGTTTTCCCCTTCGCGAAATAAACCTATATAAAGCCAGTAAATATTTATTACTAGTTAGGTCACCTACTAGCTCCAAGTGAATAGCCTTGGTGGTGAAGCAAATAAATATCGCCACGTACACCTTTACCAGTCTACAACCGCGACCTTGCCGACTGGCACACATGATAGGGCCGGCATAATCTACGCCAACACTTTCGAAGGGATAGTCTCCCAGACGGATACGCTGCTGTGGCAAATTCCCCATTAAGGGTGTAACTACATTACCCTTAATACGACAACAGCGCACACAGTTATGATAGCAAGCCTTAGCTAAATTTCGGCCACCTATAGGCCAATACGATTCCCTTATCGACGCTAGTAATAACTGTGGGCCTGCGTGCATCAATCTCTGATGCTCGAAATTAAACAATAGCTTAGTAAATACATGAGTGGACTGTAAAATAATAGGGTGTTTTTTATTATATGGGAAATCAGAATTCTCTAAGCGGCCTCCGACAC
Organism: Standfussiana lucernea; assembly: GCA_964057025.1. Taxonomy (NCBI): domain Eukaryota; kingdom Metazoa; phylum Arthropoda; class Insecta; order Lepidoptera; family Noctuidae; genus Standfussiana; species Standfussiana lucernea. The sequence continues at coordinate 13,363,860 of OZ059790.1, read as the reverse complement.
GCATTATATTATTGCTGTCTAAATATACATTAAATTTGAGAAGAGCGCTTTTTGAAGGTAAACTTTTATTGTTTGCAAGTAATTTGTGCTCTGGAAACGAATCGATTTGACATCTTAAAATAATAACATTTAATGCTTCCTGTAGTTCTTCTTCAGACAGAAAATTACTATTTACAGGAAGTTTTCTACAAATTCTAACAAATCTCAACACGTATGCTACGGATCGAACAAGTCTTAAATAGTTAGAGAAACGGTTAAAATCTATAAATAAATTGCAAGAACTACTTTCTACAACAGCGTTCAATGAAACTTGAGGTCGCGTTTCGGGCAATGTCTCGAATTCTAAACTTTTAAGTTGAGATGGCCAGTTGGACTGATCTTCCTTCAAGAAGTCGGGGCCACACCACCACAGATGTAACCCTTGCAGAGCATCAATATCCACGCCACGAGATATTAGATCTGCTGGGTTCTTACCAGTTGGGACATGACGCCAAGTACAGTTTCCTGTCTTATCTAGAATTTCAGCAACGCGATTGCGTACAAATGGCTGAAGTTTAGAGGGCAACATTTGTAACCATCCCAATACAATGGTCGAGTCTGTCCAACAATAAACCCGATCGAACTTTGCTCGAAGTGATTTGACCACCTTCTCACAAACGCGAGCTCCCACTACGGCACCACACAGTTCCAACTTCGGGATCGTGGTAGGTTTAATCGGCGCCACACGACTTTTACCTATCAACAAGCGCACCATGCATTCACCATCACTGCTTACACTACGGACATAGGCACACGCACCGTAAGCGCGCTCAGATGCATCCGTGAATACATGGAGTTCTAACGTGTGATACTTATCGGACATAACAAAACGTGGGATACGCAAATTATTTAGAAGAGGGAGATCCTTAACAATAGCATTAAAAGTTGTGTTGAGTTCCAGAGTCAACGGTTCGTCCCATGAAAGGTTGTCTAACCACATTTTTTGCAACAACATTTTCATGGTCACCACAAAAGGAGATAAAAGACCTAAAGGGTCAAAAATGCGTGCAATTGCTGAAAGCAAATCACGCTTAGTGCTGCACTTGGAAGGCATCTTAAAACTAATCAAGAACCCTAGTTCGTCAGAGTCAGCAAACCAATCAATCCCTAACAGTTTGTTGGGCTCACTAGATCCCATACCTAAATTTAAGGATGACTGAGAAGTCCCTGAGACTAAAACAGGTTCGTTCGACTTCCACTTTCGAAGTGGCATGCAAGCTGATGCCAATGCATTGGTGACTTCATTACGAATGGCCATTACTTCTTTTAAATCATTACCACCCGTGAGTAGATCATCTACGTAAAAATCATGTTTGATTACGGTGGCAATTTTATCATTCGTGCACTCAATGCCTAATTGCTTAAGGCAGCGCGTCGCAAGAAACGGCGCACTTGCCGTACCGTATGTGGGTCGATCTCCAGAGGCATTTTTTTTCGTGTCGGGCTGGATAAACCCATTTTAAAATCGAAAAACGTTTTCAAAATATTTTTTTATAGACAGTTCGGTGTCTAATCTACGTGATACAATGCTAACATTATGAATAAGTTTATTTTAAATATAAAAAAAAAAATCTTAAACCCTAATATCCTGATCGCTCTGGGTTGACCCGACTCCCGATTGAATGAAAAAATATTTTTTAACTATTTTAATGACAACGATCATATGAAACAACTTATTTAGATTACATAACAAATAGTTAATCTTTATAGTAATAAAATATTTTTAGTTATATTAACAATACTTTTGCCACAATTTGAATTTAAAATCGTGACCGGGCATTTTATCTCATCGCTCTGCGCTGAGGTAAAACATCGCGCTCATCCCTAGTTACGCGTTATAGACACTCTATTCCCCTCCCGCGGGGCAATGCCACTAGTGGTCTAACCGCCGAGGAGGATACCTGTGTGCCACGTGCCCGCGTTCCAACATTACGAAGGTAAGTTTATGATTGCTCTGGATTTGGTTCTCGAATTTTATGATTGCTATGGCACTTTATTTAAATTCAATAGTAAGCTTTTGAATGTGTTTGTTATGTGAATTAAGTGATCGTTATGATGTTGTTTATGAGACGTAATCACAACTTTCTACTGCTTTTAAATTCGGCTATATTTATGATTTTGTGACTTTTTCTGATCGCTATGGCTCTGATTGCTCTGTCCAAAAAGACCAGAGCGATGATATTTTGCATTAATTGTACGTTATAATTCTATTTTAAATAGCAGTACCGGACTGTAACAATGACAAACGATGAACTATGCATATAACCTTTAATTTATAGCCTTTCCTGGGTTTCTTCGGATAACCTAAACCCATAAACAGATTTTGACGTATTTTACCTTGATGATACCTTGCATTTAGCTACCACAACAGCTGTAACCCTTTCTTCTCTAAAATTTAATGGCAACTATTGTTGCAGATTGAAATCATGACTCGAAATAAATTATCTATTGACGAAAAACGTCTTAGGAAGAAATTGGCTGAGCGTCGTAGAATGGCCAAGATAAAAAATGATCCAGATCTATACGCACCATGGCTTGTAAAGTCAAGAGAGAGTTACCAAAGGAAAAAAGCTCGGGGCACAGTACAGTTAGCATTAAGATTACAAATAGTTAAGTTTATAATTGTTTATTTTTAAGAATTTTATCATGTTCTTTGTAAACGTTAGTTTTCTTTAATTACTTTTTAAAAACTAATATTTATTGAGTCTAAGTCATTTTATAATAAGAGACTGTATTATCTAATAGTTGATTCCAAAAGGTTTTTAATTTTGTCTCATTTACCTAGAAGTGATTTAATTAAGTCCAAAGAAATGAAACTAATCCAAAAGTTGATTTTTATAATTTTGTTAATTAGTTATTTTAGCGATTATTTTATATAAAAGATTCCGTATTTTTGATATGTATGACTGATAATATGCCTTGACCTTTTTCTAAAATAATACATTTCTCTTAGATATATATAATCTTGTACACGTACACTGAATATGATTGAAAACAGCTAAATAAATAATATTTTATCAATATTAGTTTTTTTGTTTCACTGCTTTCACCATTTATGATCGCTCTGGCACCAATTATGACTGCTCTGGTCACGAAATTTTTTGAACTTAAATATTTCCATAACTGTTTGTGTAAATTGAAGGCCAATTGTAAAAATATACCATTTGAATATCATTTTTTTTAATGAGATACATAAATATCATTAAATATCAATATCTGAAAAGCACCAGAGCGATCACACGAATACGCCCGTTTTGGAGATTAACCCATGTGACGGTGTTGAGTTTAAATACCTTAACCGGATTGCCCGTGTCTTCACGCCAAACTACCTGTTGCAAGTGCCTATCAGATGGATGGACTACTATCTGTCTATACATCTTTTCAACATCGGCTGACAAGACATATTTATGCTGTCGAAACCGAAGAAGTATAGACAGGAGGTCGTCCTGAACCGTAGGACCCACCATCTGTAAATCATTCAAGGATACTCCTGATGAAGTAGGGCAACTAGCATTAAACACTACACGCAATTTGGTAGTGGTACTACATTCGCGCAGTACCCCGTGATGAGGTATGTAATATGCATTTAAATCTAATTCCTTGTTTACGGTCATATGACCTAACGACTCATATTCTACCATAAACTCGTGATACAATTTACTAAAATCAGGCTTAGCCTTAAGTCTGCGTTCCAGGGAATATAAACATTGTGAAGCCCTGTGAAATGAATCACCTAAAATAGAAGGGTTCTTTTTCATTGGTATACGGACACAAAAACGACCGTCCCCTAAACGAGTCGTGTTTTCAACAAAATGTTCCTCGCACAATTTTTCTTCTGGTAAATAATTAGAATGCTGCGAAGTGACCTCTTCAAGATTCCAAAATCGCATCAAATCATCACGAATGAATTTTGAGTCATCATAGGAACCAGTTTGAGTAAAATGACAACTTATACTGTTAAGTAATTTATTATTACTATATAAAATGGGACCAGAGACAATCCACCCTAACCTGGTTTCACATAACACTGGCTTCCCAACTCCTAGTTTTACTCTTTGCGAACCTAACAGGTCCCAGAATAGATCAGCACCAATTAAAAGATCTACATCGGAGGGTTTGTAAAAGGTAGGATCTGCCAGACAAATATCAGTAGGAATATTCAGGCTAGATAAATCTAATTCACGACATGGCATTTCATTCGTTATTAATGGTAAAACAAAACAAAACAACTTAGCATTATAACTGTTGTTGAGTGACGTCATTTTCACCTGACAAGTATTACCCACGCGAGAGGTCGCGTTATTTATGCCATAGATTGAGCCATCTATCGGGATTGTATCTAATCTAAGTCGTTTACATAATCGCTCCGTCATGAAGCATGATGTACTACCGCTATCGAGTGTCGCTCGCACCATATGCTCATGATTATTATGATCAAATACTTTAACTAAAGCTGTTGACAACAACACGCCGCGCTCCTTCCTACTGTCACCATAAGAAGGTGAAATGTTCGCAGATAAAGAAACATGATTAGCGTCAGTGTTGGCAGAGGGCGCGGGCGACGCCGACGTTGACGGAGACGAAGTTGTGTTATCACTACGATTACCACTACTTTCCAAAGTATGAAGTAAAATGTTATGCTTGCGCTTGCATAACTTACAACCCGGTTTTTTACAATTGTTGGAAAAGTGACCCGAACGAAAACAATTGTAACACAATTTAAAACTAGGCACTAATTTACGACGTTCCTCGTTACTCAGCGCAAGGAACTGTGAACAATTAGTTAGACTATGGTCACCTTTGCAATTGGGACATAGCTTTGTGACAGATTCAGTGCTTATATTATTAGAATTTTGTGTCGTCACCATAGATTTAATTTTACTCGTGGAACCTGATTTAGCGATAGCTGACACGTTGTGTTTTGACAATTCTAAGGTTTCAACTAAATCAGCGCGTGAGCGAATAAATTGGAGGAATGCATCGAACGTAATCGTGCTGTCCTTGTCAGTATGGCCTATAGACTCCTCCCATTCGCGATAAGACTTCTGATCTAACTTACGAGTAACTAAATATATCAACAAAGTATCCCATTGCTTGACTGGTTCACCTAGCGATTCTAACGCTCGTAAGCTTTTATTTAATAGGTCTATTAAACCTTTCAAAGCGACAGAGGACTCCTTTGTGATAGGTTCTATATTAAATAGTGCTGACACGTGATTCTGTACCAACAATCTTTTGTTGTCAAATCGATCGCATATTAAATTCCAAGCCACATCATAATTGCTCTCTGAAAACTGAATTGATTGAAGAACCACAGCAGCAGATCCCTCTAGAGAAGCACGCAAATAATGAAATTTGTTGATTTTATCAATCTCGTCATTATGATGGATGAGGCTAGTAAAGGTGTCACGAAACTCTAACCAATTGCTATATAATCCATTAAATTTTGGAAGTTGTATGGTAGGTAACCTAACAGGTTTATAAACACTACCACGACTACTTTTACCACAAACCGAATCATTATCATTGTTATCTTTATTCACTAACTGTTGAGCCCTCGACAATGCCATAAAGTACAATGTCTCGAACTCGGAACGCTCAGACAACTGGGCCTTCGCATCATCAACCATACATTCTAACCGTAACTGTACCTCATCGTATTGTTCGTACAACGACTCAATTTTTCCCATGCGCAGCTGTAACTCCGTGACATCACAACTGTTTAATTTCTTGTCTGTTATTGCGTCCAGGTAATTGATGAAAGTAGTTAAGCGGCCTTTAAAACTGCCTCGCTTCTTTACTAATTCCTTCTCTTCGGACATACTGGGACTCGAGTTTTGTCGACCTGAAATGTATATAGTAACGAATACGTTTATATACTTAAACAGAACAAACAACTACTAAGTTATACGGTTGATTTTAATGTGATGTAACAATGTAATTAGGTAATCTTTAATGTAATATGTGGATACAATAAATATGAACTAATGTGAAGATGCCTACTTTTTTACCTAAATTCTTAAACAACTAATTAAGTTACATTAATTAGGATATAGGTAAGTAACAAATAAACAAATCTGAAGTGCACTACGGTTTAATTAACTGACACTGTAGTCAATAATTGGAAATATATCTAACACTAACCTGACTAAACTATGGCTGATGAATACCTACGCATCAAACTTACACTTAACTGAATAGTTATCGCTCTAATGCAACAAAACAAATTATATAAATGTAGTGCTAATTCCTACTATACTTATTTAAAGTATTATATAATAACAATTGTCGCTAATTGTACGCGTAGCATACAAAAATAACGAAACTATTCAAATGCAAAGCGGTACTCAATGAACATAATTTATATTAATACAAGTTAAAATGCACTAACCTTTGGTAACTTATAATTAAAGTTAAATACAACCTGTACGAGTGTTGGGTGACGATATTATCCAATATAAACTTAACACCGTGAAAATAATATGCACTCAATCCATATTCCACGCTGGCGGCACCGGCGTATAACCTCTCAAGTCCACGTTAATTATTTCCGTTGTTAATATCGCTGATTTGATAAATCTTCGAAATAAACTTGATGAATACCACAATCGGGCTCGACGGACCATGTACAAGGAATCAGGACTTGGGTAAAATAAAATGAGGAGAATATGGAATTAATGAATAACGGTGTACTAACAGTAACGATACACACGCTAATACTAGTCTAAATTTTGTACAAAAAACTTAAAAACTAAAACAGGACGCATCGTCGTTCGCTGCTTCGACGAAACCATCAGGCGCTCCAACACAAAGCATTCTGTGATCGGCACAACACCAGCAATCTTCTGAGCACAGAAGCAAAAAGACATGCATTCTGTGATCGGCACAACACCACCAATCTTCCGAACACAGAAGCAAAAAATAACAACGAAATCAAGGGAAAAAATATACCGAGATCCGTAAAAAAGAAAGATAGGTAAACCTCTACAAGTGAGAACGGAGTGTACAAAAGTAGTAGGTATAGTAACGTGTTTTTAAAATCGTTACATGCTTTTCACATGTTAGTCGATTTTGGAACGATTTTTATACTGTTTATTATTATTGGCGATGGTTTTGTTCGGCAACTGTCATTTTTGACGTTTCACTTTACGACCTGTTTTCGTCATGGTGACATGATTCGCCAATTTAATTTTACAAATCCGGTATAATCTCGGATATTTTAGGCCAAATGATGCCATAATATTTGTCTTAAACACCCGGGACGAGGTGTTCTGAAGGAGGGATCCTTAATTTCTTCGGTAAGATTTGTTTCTACCAGACCAATATGTGGTCATCATTTTAGGTTCGTATTGTGTGTGTCAAATTGATGTTTCAGAATTTTAATATGTAAGGAATCATACAAGAGCAAAAAAAAGATGTGTGTGTGTGTGTTTTCTCCTATTAAAAATAAAAAGATGTATGTGTAACAATAAAAGAATCTCGTGCGCCGTGGAGACGCACACTACATTTAAAAAATACTTGCCAGATAGAACGCTTCGAAGAGTCAGACCTTTAATCTACCGGGGGTGACTAAACTAGGATAATAGAAACAATGGAAATACCTTTGTTAATACCTTGTTTATTTTGTCAGTAGCTTCCTTATTTTACTTTAAATATTAAATTACTATGCTCATATTAATGTTTTATCATTTATTATTAATTTGAGGTTATTATTGCATCTTTTTGTAAAGAAAGTAAATTAAGTTTGGGCCAGATGTCTGGCATAAAAAATGTTAAATTAGACCTCAAGATTTCAGCGTCGAAGGTGAGAGAATCCAGATGAAATCAAAAATTATAATCTTACAAAAAAAACGCCACAGCAGAGCTGTAACAAAATTTTAAAGGGTGAATACACAAGTCTATTGGAATTTCAACACGTGGGGAGCATGTCGTCCTAAGAAGAAACTTACCGTTTTTCCCGTTAATAAATGACTTTTCCCGTGTGCACCGATAAATCCAAAGTGGGTGACAATCACACTAGAGAATCGTCCAATATTGAAATTCGAAGAAATTAAAGATCCTCCTTCAGAACACCTCGTCCTGGGTGTTTAAGGCAGCAATTATGGCACAATTTGGCCGCGCTGGCGCCGGCGACGACGCGACGCCCGGCAGCGACGCGTGCCCGGCCGCGTATTTCCGTTTCCGTGTACAATAGGAGGCAGTACTGCCCTGAAACACGCACGGGTTTATCGCGCTAGCTGCCTTTACAAAATCGTGTTCAATTCGAGGCAAATGTCCTCCAATCGCGCACGGCTTTGCAAGGAGTATGCGCCTTGAAATTCCTTTACAAAATCGTGTTCAATTCAAGGCAAATTCATAACTGAAAAAATCCTTTCTGGAAATACCGAAGTGGTGGGAATAGAAAGCAGGAATGAAATTACTTTAAATAAATTGGGGAAGTTATTTTCAGTATTTTTTAAATATGCTGTAATTTTTGCCCTGTCGTTTTTTCAGTAAACTCACTATAATCCTTTACCTTTGCAAAGATTTCATTCAACGTTGTTGTTTCTGAGTAAAGATTGTACATTTCGATGCTCAATTTTTCTCGTAAATTTAGAATTTCTAATATTGTCTCACGTCATTAAAGAAACCGAACTTATCTGTGCTTAGCACTTGTTTCTGTATAAAATCGAATCTTGGATTGTTACATTACAGACGAAAGCTCCCGGTGAGGGAGCGCCTTATAATTAAGAAGTATGAAGGTTTAAATTCTCGTACTTAACAACAAAAAAAAAAAACAAAAAATGAATAAATACCGCTAAAATCCTTTTTTTTCTGGAAAATCTGAGACAAGTTTCTGTACTTTCCAGTTTCGGCGGCAGTTAATGTACTGACGTATCACTTGGGTAAGTGCCGAAGTCCGTACTAACATGAGTGAACTGCCCGGAGCTTAATACAATTACTAACATTGCACCTACGCACAAAATTCAACATTTTGGCCTGGCGTGTCAATTATTTTTATAACGGTATCCAAGATAGCTTCACAGTTTCACACATGAACCTTTACAACTAAATTAATTAAGTCTACGTGAAATCAGTTAGGCACTAGGTAAGTAATGTAAAAAAAATAGTTCGTTACGTAGTACTTATGAAGTAGATAAGGCAGTGAGATTTCCCGTTGGAAAAAATCAAGAACTTCCATACAAATTTTCAAAAAAAAGTTAGTAATAAAAACGTTAAGTTGTAAAGGCGCGTTAATTATTTTTAAAAATAAATATTTGTTTGCTAGATTTCGTTCGGTGTTGAAAATATAGTATTTTTGCGTACTATATATTTCTTCAACAGTATATAGTACGCCGAGCCGAAATATAGTACAATACTATATATTATAGTACGGCTGGCAACCCTAGTCGCTAGTATATAATATAATTTTAAATTAGTAGTCAGTGGCCCGAAAGTCTGATTACCAGTCTTAGCAAGGGGTTCCGTATTATGTACTCGACAGTACTAACTGGGTTGTTGAAGTCAGACGGATAGATTGTCGCTGCATGTAAAATAAGTACTTTCTGGTATTCAGCTGCATCCTGTTAACCTAGAAGCGGATCCCAACACAGCAAAAGGCTAGGCATCTGATGATGATACTTAATATAATTTCAATAGGTACTTACATTTAGTTAAATTATTTGAACAACTTTGAAATCTCGTTCAAAGTTTAGCCTGGCATCCCTATATACCCCGTTTTTTGGAACACAATTTTTGAGTCGTAAAATTAGGTTATTGGTTTAAATTTTAAATAAAGCATTCGGAAATCATTTTTATCAGTAACCACGATCACAGACAGGATTCAACAAAAATTATCATTGGCTGGTAGGTATTTGGCAATATGGTTTGTCGATTACCACACGTTGTGGGTTGTCAAGTTCCGACTGCGACTGTAACAGGAGTTAGTGATGTATCAGCTTCGGATGTGGTGTGTAGCGCTTGCGCTGGTAGCGCTCTGGTGTGTGCCGGCGCAGGCTGTAGTTGGAGGCGCTCCAGCTTCGCCACCCGAACCCGACGCTGCGGTGGTCTTCACACAGCGGTACGGTCTTAGCGCCCGCATCGAAGGAATTAAAAATGATAAACTTGGATATTACAGCTTCTTTGGAATAAGGTATGGTTTTATGTTATGCCCCCTTTCAAGTTATTGAAATTTCAACTCCTGGCGCTGAGCCGATCAGCCGAGTCTTGTCAATCCAACTGTGTGCGTCAAGGAAAACGGTCCTAAGCCAATCGTCTAATGCTTAGTACACTCAATAATTTACTACTGTGTCACTTAATAATTTAATGAAGCAAGGTATGATAAAGCTGCTGCTGGTCGCAAGTCATCAAGGTTTGAGCGTTAGGTGATCCCAGGATCGCTACTTACAAGGAACAATGGCGCATTGTTATGAGATAAGGCAGGGTAAGTTATTCCTAGACCTCAGTCTAAATTAGGTAGGTAAACGAACCAATTGGTACCTATAGGTTTTTTATGACGAAGTAGTAGTAATCCTCGATGGGTTTATATTGATTTGAGAGAACTTGCCATTTTTGTGACGGTTCCTTTGTCCTGATATGTGGCTTTAATTGTCTTAAGTATTGCGTTGTCAGCCTGTCACGTACTAAATTTTTCAGTATAATGATGGATCTCCAAAAATTTTCAAGTACAGATTGCACAAAAATGGATAAATTTGTGATATGAGAATCTGTTGATTTTTTATATTTAATGGAGCCTTTAAAACATCAAAATTTTAATATGGCATAGGGTTAATTTGGGATATCAGAAACTGTGATTTTTATTTTAAAATACATATATTAAGGTCAATTTAAATGAGAAGACTGTAATTTTTAATCTGTAACTTCATTTTGGGTGACATAAAGTCAATTTGTGATGACAGAAAGTGCAGTGTGAGATTATTTTTTTCAATTTTACAATAGGTAACATTTATACAATATTTATTTAATATTTATATTTTACATACTTAGCATAAGATTGCTTTGTGCCTGCCTATTTACTGAAACTATTTACCACGAAATAATAACATTCGTGTTGGCAATTTCTATTTTGTTGACCTTACGCAATTTGGTTTGTGGCTGCTGGGAACAATTTCAGTTATTTATTGTTCTAACTAATTAAATTATGGAGCTCTCAAGGACCCTATAGACTCACGCCGAGAACCCCAGAGAACACCCGGGAAGCGTGAATGTGATTGGTTTCTCGCCATCTCGTTCTCGCGCTCGTCTGTTCTCCGATCAGTGTCGGTCTTTTTGCCCGCTTCAAAGGGTTTCTCGGATTTCGGGGGAAGGTCGCATGAGTCTAGAGACCAACTCGGTTCTCGCGCTGTGTCCCGGCGAGCCTTCTCACCGAGACTTCTCGCGTGAGTCTGTAGGGCGTATTAGGAGTCCATGTATGGAGACAAATTGCATGGAGAACAGTAGATTTTTAGCTCCTGGAAATAAACCAACTTAATGAAAGTGAGTTTCGAGATAATTATGTAAAAAAAGTTTTAAGGTAACACTGAGATAGGGAAATCTTTCTTATTTTTTTTTCATACTATGTCTTGAACAAGATAGCTATACGATGGTATAAAAATCAACTTTACGATTATTTTTGAGATGCCGCTTTTGCGCTTAGTAGGGCAGTCATTAGTCATTATAGAGGCAAGCTGAAATCGCATGGTGATACCACCAATTATAATTATCGTGACTAGAACATGGACTTTCAAAATGATGGTATGGATCAATGATGCCGTTGTTGTTCTAGAAGAGGGAGATAATACATATTGATAACCATGGGAATGGAAAAGCATACAATCATCTCCTATCTATTCGTCTTCAAAGTAGGGACAGCAAATAGCATTATAAAATTGCTTCTACCAAATGAAAAAAGTATAACTTGGAGATCGAGCAAACTTATATAGACTGTGCTCCAAGAAGCTTTAATGATTCTAGAATTTTTTATGATTCTAATGATTCTCTTCTACGGGAGACAAAAGTTATACGCCACAATGTACAATTTTACAATTTGAGTATTGTAAAATTGTACATTGTGTATTGTTGTTGTTGTGCTGATTAAAAATCAGCTTCAAGAAAATACAGGCCTCGTTCACCGACGCCACTTGGACCGCTTCCGTCCGATCTCCTTGGACCAGTAATCACGGCAAAATCAGTGAACAGACATGAAAAAAGAACAAAAAGATACTGGTGGAATACATAACCTCCTCCTTTTTTTGAAGTCGGTTAAAAAGTCAATAATGATTTTGGGACAAACATGAAAATAAATCAGTAGGCATTATAATTATAAAGCCTCATAACGAACGCAGTAGGTATTTTAATATCGAATAATAATATCAAATCCAATTTATTACAAATGAACAGTTTGGCGGACGCTGATGCCTGATAGTGGTTTCCGTTGTTTTTGTGGCCGCGCAGATTATCCATAGACCTAGTAGGTACATTCATGTTATCGATAACAAGTTTTTTTTTTTAGGTCTCATGTAAAATAATTATTCACTACATAGGTATTACATTGATATATGTACAAGGGGGAAACTTTTCATCAGCGATTTCTGCTGTAGCTCTTCGAGGCGTTTTCGATTCAGCGATCGATTTCTCAATCTTGCTTGTTGTAGAAGGAAACCAGCTCGCCCAAATAAATGCACTCATCGATGTAGTGGATTTCTTGCCCTTCTACCTCAACCCTACTTTTTGTGTCATTGGTCATGACTTTAGTTTCACTTTAATATAACTTTTAACTCTAAAATATTAAGCAGCATAAAACATTTAATTCAATCGATACTCGATTCGCTTTAGCTCAGAGATACACGCTCTTTCCTCTACCTAATCACGTGACTTATGCATAAATTGCATTCCTACTTAAATAAATCAGTAGTTTTAACTAACAGATATGCAGAACCACCAGTCGGACCCCAAAGGTTCCAGCGGCCCATCCGCCGCTACCTTGCCGGGGAGATGATGGCCACCAAGCAGTGCCTTCCGTGCCCCCAACCAGACCCTTATCAGCAAAGACGGATCATAGGCCATGAAGACTGCTTGTGTCTCAACGTGTACGCCCCCAAAATGCCAGCTACGGAGGAAGGTGGGGACATTAATTTATGTTCCGTTATAATCTTAATAGATCAGTTTTCTTGGAAATAAATCAACAGAATAATTAAAACCAAATACTTACAAAAAATAGCACTCGTTTATATAAAACAAACTAACTAAATAAGCAAGAGGACGCTTAGGCGTCTAAGTATTCCTCCACATCGCTGTCATCCGGAAACGTGCCCCGAAGACTGGCAGCATTGCCACGCTGAATGGTCCAGTCCTTTTTTTTGGCCAAAGAAAGAGCCAGCCCTCTAGTCACGCGGAGTGTCAAGCACAGCGACTGAGCTGGCGGTGCTGCTGCGGCTGCTGAGAGCTTCAATCAGCGTGAATCCGCGTGTACTTCCGCGTTACTTTGGTAGTTACAGTTTTGAGCTGTTTGGAGTTGAAACGCTCGAGTTATGGGGCGCAAGTGCGCGCCTTGTTTTTAAGGAAATTTCTCGCCGACTGGTTGACACTTCGCGTGACCAAAGGGCTGGCCCTTTATTTGGCATTTTTCCAGATGGCAGCGATGTGCAGGAATACTTAGACACCTAAGAGTCCTGGTGGCATACCATGACGTCACAGGCTGTCAAGCGCCCGCACCATCGCTTTTCCACACTGGAATAGAATGACAACATTCCTATATAATAAGACGTCATGGCAGGCCACCTTTTGTTTATTTGGTTAGTCCCGTTATTACATAAGAATGTTGTCGAGTCTTTCATTCTATAATATTTGATTTGCAGGAAGCCCAGTTGTCTTCTTTATCCACGGTGGCAACTACAGGTCTGGATCGACGGCATCGTATGGGGTAAGTTTTTTCCCAAATTAATATTCTTACATACTTACAAAAACATTCGGGTTCGGTGTGCCAGCAACCAGCATGTTAAGTAACCTACTAATTATCAATTTCTTTCAAGGGACAACATTTGGTTCAGAGGGATACGATATTGGTAACTGCACAATATCGCCTAGGATCACTTGGTTATCTCAGCACGGGGCAAAGGGATGCTGGAGGAAACGTTGGTCTTTTTGATCTGCATTCTGCTATGATCTGGGTAAGGCTAAAACTTTTTGTCAACCAAACACATCGTTAAATACGAACACATCTCAAGTTATATCATTTCATTTATTCTTTAGTGGTTCAAGAAAATATCCTCCGCTTTTAAATCCGACTCGAAGAACCGAATTACAATACGGTGTCTCAGTATTTTACAGACCAATTTTTTACTATACATATTCGAAAATAATAAAACTAGGCAGTTGTAGTTAAATTATTTTAAGTTAAAAACTTAAAATAATTTCAAGATAAAAGGGTCACCATACATACGGGTTTCCCCGGATTTGTCCTAGTTTGCAGGGCGTCCGCGGGCCGCCAGGGCGGGGTTTTAATAGGTATCCTGTTACCTTTTGTGTCAGGGGAATCCAGGCCGGGTGCGCCGAAACTGTGTGTGCAAGGCATATGGCATATTTGGGAGCCCCAAAACAGGGGGCGCGGGTATCTATTAGTATATACTTAGCACTTTTTTGTGAATCCAATTTTTATCTAAGTAGGTAAGTACTGAAATACAAAAAAATTTCGAGACCTAAAATTTTGGATGTAAGAACATTCTGCCTGTGTAATACTTAAAATACTTTCTTAATTTTGTAAGTCGATAAATTAATGGATAGGTATTTCTGTATGAAAGGTAAAAATAAAGTAAGTAATCCGAGACCTAGAGCAAACTACGAAAACTATCAATAAATTAAAACAAATCTTAGTTAAAAACTCATCCGTATCGATTAACTGTTTCAAAGCCAATTCTGGTGTTATACAGTAGTTATAACAATAGTGATTAAAATATTTTTGTTTAGATTCACGCATTCTCTATTATTATACTGTGCATTTCGCTGTGGCTTCGCGATGGTTTTTTTCGGTGGCCGAGGTAAAAAACGCGATTTCACCTTAATGTCCGGGGTTTTTAATGGCAACCTTGCCTTTCATAACGCTACACAGAAATGTAATTTTAGCCGGGCTTATGCTTAAAATTTTCAAAGATTTTATGGTTTTATTTCAGATCCACGATTACATTCAATTTTTTGGTGGCGATCCAAAACGAGTAGTTGTGATGGGTCAAGGTTCTGGCGGCAGTGCTGCGTCCCTCTTGGCAATGTCTCCCGAAGGTCGCACCGCTACGGGTGTAGCTGCCTTGTCCGGAGCACCGCTGTCTCCGGGAGCCGTGAGATCAGACCCGGCCAAACACGCTGAAGCACTCGCTGAACGCACAGGCTGCCCGAAAAAACCAGCTGAAAGTCTACTTATATGCTTAAGGCAACTGCCTGTGGTACCTTACCGAATACTCTAATAGTTAGATATACATGTGTTTGTTATAGTACCATTATAACATAGATTTTGGTTTGTACTTTTAGTCTTAATTTTTTATTATTATTTTAGTTCTATTTGTAATTTGTATATAATGTTCATAATATTTTATGCAATAAACTTAGATTTAAAATATTTAATGTTTATAGGCGGATGAGGATTTGAATATGGACATGGTAGACACACAAAGATTTTTACAAGAAATCTCAGGACGTTCCGGTGAGTTATTATGAAATAGCTTAGACAAGGCCCAAATAATATCATACTGGTTTTTATGGCATGTTTCAGTTGTCAATCGGTTTCAGTACCTATCTCATGATCTTCCTGGCCTTGTCCCATGTCATTTGAGATCGGCGCAACATGTTATTTTTCTTCCTTCTTGTCAATCGTCACGCTATCATTTACTCCTTTTTCCTTCATTTCATTTCTCACATAATCCATTCATTTTTTCTTTGGTCTTCCTCTACCTCTCCATCCATCAACATTTATATTCATCACTCTTTTAGTCACATGTGTTCCATCCCTCCTCATCACATGTTCATACCGAGACTGACGACTCCCTTTCATCGTTTCTGTAACAGGCGCCACTTACAAACCTCCTCTTATATGCTCATTTCTTACTTTATCCATTTTTGTCACTCCACACGTCGACCTCAACATTCTCATATCTGCTGCATGAAATCTTTTTTCATCCGTCTTCTTCACTGATTTCATTTCATTTCATCGGCATTCTGATTCATACAGTACTGCAGGTCTAATCACGGACTTGTATATTTTCCCCTTTCAGTTGTGGGGCATCCTTGCGTCACAAGTTGTTCCAGTGACTTGTCGCTATTTCATCCATCTTAAGTTGATCAGGTGCGTTACGTCTCGATCTACTTCGCCATCTCCCTGTACAAGTGGCCCGAGGTACCGAAAATTAGAGCAGATCGGTATGGGCGTTCCGGCAAGGGTTATAGGCACAGGACCGGAGAGACCGCCGAAATCACAAAACAAGTATTCCGTTTTGGTTATATTTAATTTCAGGCCACCATTCTCCAGTGCTTGCCACCACACCTCCAATCTGCTCTGGACCTCTAGGTCACTCTCAGCAAATAGCACAATGTTGTCGGCAAACAGCATATACCAGGGAGCCTGTTCCTGGATGTCCGACGTAAGAGCGTCCATTATCACCAGGAAGAGGTGAGGGCTTAGAGCCGACCCTTGGTGCAAGCCAACTGCCACATTGAAGCTGGCAGCCGCTGTAGGCCGTATCTAGGTTCTACATCGACTGTACATAGGTCGGATCAACTGCAGATACTTCCCAGGGACACACTCTTCTTTAAGAGCCCACCACAAAAGACCCAGTTAGTAAAAGAATCTCAAAAAAACATTATTAAAAAAATTACACAGGCCTACATGGGCACTTAAAAAAACGTCGAGCATAGGTGCACGGATCGGGTTGGTCGATTTTTATGGAGAAGAACCGTTCTTTGAAACAAATAATATATGGTATTCGCTAAAGAACAATATGGTTTTCGGAAAAATATAAATATCAACAACGCAGTCTATGAGTGAGTTGCTAAAATTGTTAGAAATGTTGACAAGAAAAATCTTATTGCAGCAGTGCTCATGGACATGTCTAAGGCATTTGATCATGTGGATCATACAATATTGCTGTGTAAATTAGAACGTTATGGTGTCCCAGGAAATTAAGCCTAATCAAAAATTATTTATATGGAAGAAAACAAATAACGATTTTAAATAGAATTTGTCCCAATTCTAAAAGAGAAGTTGCTCACAAATCGTTCACTAGGTATACAACTTGCGGTGTTCCCCAAGAGGGTGTCCTTGGGCACTTGCTTTTCCTCATTTTTAAAAATGATTTGCCAAAATGTACCAACTATCAAACCGTCCTGTTTGCCGATGATAGTACACTTATTATACCGTGTAAAAACTTATAATCATATGAAAATCAAATAAATAATTCCATCCATTGTATTATAAACTGGTTACGTAAGAATAAACTTTAAAAAACACAGGTTATGACGTTCCAACAAAGAACTAGAAAACAACATAAAGTGACGGCAGAGTCAGTACATCGATCTCTTTAAATTTTTCTCTGAGGGACTCGCGAGGACCCCATTTTATGGATCGCGCGAACTGCCCTCTTTTGTAATATGAAAATTGAATCAACTTCTGCTGCCGATCACCACAGCAGAATGCCATCCGCCGGTACCCCGACCCTTGAAAGTGTCAGGAAGGGTCAGGGGTGCGTAGCGGCACGGTTCGGGGAGATCGTAGTGGTGGGTGTCTACTTCTCCCCGAACCGAACTCTCGCCGAGTTCCACAACTCCCTTGCGGAGTTGAGTGTCGTCGTCGGAAGCCATTCCCTCCCTGTGCTTGTCCTCGGGGACTTCAATGCCAAGAATCTGGCTTGGGGTTCTCGTTGCACAGACGTGCGGGGAAGGATGGTGGAGGACTGGGCTCTGGAAACAGGCCTGGTCGTCCTGAATCGGGGTACTGTACCCACGTGTGTGCGGATGCGGGGCGAGTCGGTGGTGGACATTTCGTTCGCTAGCCCCGCTCTGTCGCCGCGTGTCGTGGACTGGCGTGTCATGGAGGGGGTGGAGACTTATTCCGACCACCGGTATATCCGGTTTGACGTCTCCGCCCAGTCCTCGAGCGCGCCGGTCTTACAGGCCCCGAGTGGTCCGCGTTGGGCGCTGAAGCAGCTGGACCGGGAGCTCCTCCTGGAAGCCTCGATCGTGCAGGCCTGGGTGACATCACCGGACAGGCCTGCCGACGTTGATAATGAGGCAGGGTGGTTCCAGGGGGCCATGTCCGACATATGTGACGTGGCAATGCCCCGAGTTCGGCCAGGACGCGCCCGGCGTCAGGTGTACTGGTGGTCGCGCGAGCTGACAACTCTGCGCGAGGCGTGCGTCGCTGCGCGACACCCGTACGCCAGGCATCGCAGGCTCCGCATTCGCCCGCCGAATGCGGAAGCCATTGAGGCGGAGCTATATGAGGGCTACAGAGCGGCGAAGACCGCCCTCCGCGAGGCTGTCCTGCGGGCCAGAGATCGGGCCCGCGAGGAGATGCTGGGGACTCTTGACGGGGATCCGTGGGGGCGCCCTTACAAGATGGTGCGGGATAAACTCCGCACCTGGGCCCCCCCACTGACGCAGAGTCTCCGGCCTCAGCTCGTGGAGGACGTGGTGAGCGCTTTGTTTCCCTCGCGAGGGGAACATCCCCCCCCGCCTATGGCTCCGCCACCTGTGGTGCCGGAAGCGGACCACGACGACGACGACGTCCCGGAAGTGGCTGGGGTAGACCTGAGAGTGGCGGTAGGACGGCTCAAGGCCAAAAATACCGCCCCGGGACCCGACGGCTTGCCTGGCAAAGCCTGGGTCCTGGCCTTTGAGGCTCTCGGGCCCCGACTGGAGGGGCTCCTAAGCGCATGCTTGGAGAGAGGACAGTTCCCGCTTCGTTGGAAGACGGGGAAGCTGGTCCTCATCCGGAAGCCGGGGCGCCCTGCGGACTCTCCGTCCGCATACCGGCCCGTTGTGTTGCTCGACGAGGTGGGCAAGCTCTTTGAAAGAGTAATTGCAAACCGCCTCGCCGAGCACCTTGCGGGGATGGGTCCGGATCTTGCGGAACACCAGTTTGGTTTCCGCAAGGGGCGCTCCACGGTGGACGCCATCATGCGCGTGAGAGCCCTCACGACGGGGGATGCGGTGTCCCGGGGTGGGGTCGTCTTGGCGGTGTCTCTCGACATCGCCAACGCCTTCAACTCCATGCCCTGGAGCTGCATTGGGGAAGCACTCCGGTATCACCGGGTGCCGACCTACCTTCGTCGTGTGGTCGGGGATTACCTGACGGACAGAGCCGTCATCTATCCCAGTCGCTCCGGAGAGTGGAACCGGCGAGAGATGTCGTGCGGTGTCCCACAGGGATCGGTTCTAGGACCGCCCTTGTGGAACATCGGCTACGACTGGGTGCTGCGCGCCGACCTCCCTAGTGGCGTCAGCGTAGTGTGCTACGCTGACGACACGCTGGTGCTGGCACAGGGGAGGTCGCACGAGGCGGCGGCCGACTTGATGACACGCGGGGTTGCGATAGTCGTTGAGAGGATCCGGCAACTGGGTCTCGAGGTGGCATTGCACAAGTCCGAGGCCATGTGCTTTCATGAGCCTCGGAATGCGCCACCGTCGGGATCCTCACTGACGGTAGGAGGGGTTTCCATCGGCGTCGGGTCGACGTTGAAGTACCTGGGACTTGTCCTCGACAGCCGGTGGAACTTCGTGGAGCACTTCCGACGTTTGGCCCCTAAACTGGAACGGACTGGGGCTGCCTTCAGGCGGCTCCTGCCCAATCTGGGGGGGCCGAACGCCTCCTGCCGGAGGCTCTATGCGGGGGTCGTGCGGTCCATGGCCCTTTACGGTGCCCCGGTGTGGGCGCGTTCCTTGAGGCGGCGAGCCGCCCATTATCTGAACGCGCCCCAAAAGGTGATAGCCGTAAGGATGGTCCGTGGGTTCCGCACGATCTCGGGCGAGGCTGCGAGCCTCCTAGCCGGATTGCCACCATGGGATCTGGAGGCGATAGTCCTCGCGCGCCTACATGAATGGCGCGCGGAGGTTCTTCGCCGGGGGGTTACTCCGCTGCCACGGCTAATTGCCGCTCAGCGGACAAACCTCCGAGCCGATCTCATGGTGACATGGAGAGAGCGACTGTCGCAACCCCGTGCAGGGCACGCCACGATAGTGGCGATAAGTCCCCTCTTTGAGGAGTGGCTTGAGAGGCGCCACGGCGTCCTCACCTTCCGCCTGACGCAGGTCCTCACCGGACACGGTTGTTTCGGGAGGTTCCTGCACCGAATCAGGCGGGAGGAAACGCCCGGGTGTTTCCACTGCGAGGATCGACCGGAGGACACGGTGGAGCATACGGTGGAGGTCTGCCCCGCTTGGGCGGAGCAACGCCGTGTCCTCATAGCGGCGATCGGCGGCGGCGACCTCTCGCGTCCGGCCCTGGTTCGAGCCATGGTCCGGAGCGAGACGGAATGGGAAGCCGTCACCTCCTTTTGCGAAGCAGTCATGCTAGCAAAGGAGGAGGCGGAACGTGAGAGAGAGCGTTCCTCCTCACGTCCCAGCCGCCGCGGGAGACGCACCGGGCGTCGGGGGCCACGTGGTGGCCCCCGGCCACCGTAGACGCGGGCCTGTGGACGGTGAGCTAAGGGCTAGCTCGCCGTCCCTCCGTCTTAGGACGACAGGCCGTGTCGACGGCGCGTTCGTGTTCCACGCGCGCCTCAAAGAGATGTCAGCATAGGGAAGGGGCCCGCAAGGGCCGATGCCTGCCGGGTGCTGCGGGTTGTTCGAAAGAGATACCGCGGCCCCGGAACACAAAGGGCGATGAAGGAACATGGATGGGTTTTAGTCAGTAAAAGTCTGACACTCCCTCCCGCTCAGCCCAGAGCGGGAGAAGTCATTTGATGATTTCCCATCCGAAAAAAAAAAAAAAAAAAGAATGCCATAAGACATAATACTGTGTGCAACCTTCATATATACTGAGTAAGTTAGATCCGTAACATCCTTCATTTTTATATTGTATTGAATCATCGAATACTGTCTGGCTCCACAATAACATCAACAGGAATCTTTATCTTATTTTAAAGCGGACTATGCGGCAATTTCAAGAGAACTAACGAACACTGACTGGGAACCAATGCTTTCTTCTTGTTGTACCCTTGATGACAAGGTGTCTGCATTTTATGAAACGGTAAATGCCACGATAGAGAGCAATGTGCCGAGGAGCTCACTCAAACAGCATAAATATCCACGCTGGTTTTCCGCTTCACTTATTAAATTAATTGCTGAAAAAGACAAAATCAGGAAACGGCACCGCAGGTTCAACCACCCGCGCGACAAAATAGAATTTACAGTACTACGCGAAAGATGTACTAAATGGTTTGATATCTGCCCTAAAACTTATAAAATATGCAAAATGGAACAGGCAGTGACTAAAAATGCTAAAGTATTCTGGCAATAAATTGTTACGAGCAATTAAAACACTACCAATTAAACACTAAATAACTTTAATTGACACAAAACATTTATAAACAACAATAACTCAATTACAAATTCACCACTGATCACTATCCACTTAGTTATCGCACTTATTAGTATTAGTATATTAGTTCACTTTGAATCGCTTCGTTGTGTAGCCAAAATCAGACTGACTGCTCCCGCAAATACGACGGGTATTTATTTGCCGACCCATCCTTCGAGAAAGTTCACAACTTTCTGGTTCCTTCATATGGCCGAACCATCCTTCCAGAAAGTTCCACAACTTTCTGGAAACTTCATATCCGGATAAATGCCGGACCCATTCTTCAAGAAACTTCCACAGCTTTCTGGAACCTTCCAGAAAGTACCACAACTTTCTGGAAGCTTCGAGAAAGTTCCATAGTGGAACATTGTAGGATTATTCTCGAATCTTCTAGATAGTTCCATGGTGGAACATTCTAGACTCGAGCGTAATCTTGAATGTTCTCGTAAAGCAGCCGACGTAACAATATAAGGAAAAGCGCAACAATATCTGAACGCATGCATCTTAACGACATTTTTGATGATGGTACCGTTATCTACTTGTTTCATACTTCTGCTCTGCATACCATGACGATTCCTAAACATTTATCAACACAACCACAGCTATTAGCGACTCCTTGTCTTGCAATATACAGTTCACTGCAAAAGGAAATATTTGTTAAGTTGAATCAGCTTGATACCAATAAAGGGGCGGGTCCTGATTCAATACATCCCTATTTTCTAAAACGGTGTGCCGATGTAGTGGCTGCACCGTTAGCCAAAATGTACAAGCGCTCTCTTGCCGAAGGAATTTTTCCAGAAGAATGGAAGAATTGTCCTTGTTTATAAGAAAGGCGATCAGGACAATATTAAAAACTATAGACCCATTGCTATTCTTTGAAGCTTGGCCAAAATGTTTGAATGCCTCATTTATCCTGTTTTATATCGATATGTTAGTAATTTTTTTTCTACTCATCAACACGGTTTTAGAATTCCATTCAGACTAATTTAACTTGTTTTATCTCGGATTTAACAAAATAAATTGATAGAGGATACCAAGTTGATGCGATATACACAGATTTTTCGAGTGCCTTTAATAAGGTAAATCATTAACTTATATTACAGAAAATCGAATCTTATTGTATACATGGGGGACCTTGTATACCATAAGATTCGAGTTTCATATTTGAGCGGAAGTAAACAAATAGTTTCAGTAGGAGGCCACGAGTCTAGCCTATATTATGCCAAGTCTGGAGTACCACAGGGATCAACCTTGGGTCTTCTTATTTCATTATTTTTGTCACCAATCTTGCTTCTCGAATTAGCTGCGACTTTTCTTTCTATGCTGATGATCTCAAAATCTTTAAAAGAGTAGAGTCACCAGCAGATGCCAGTCTACTTCAACACGATCTTGCTCAAATCAGTCTTTGGTGTGAATCTAACGGGATGCAGAGAAATGTTTTTGTATCCGTTTCAGCCGTAAATTTCCTTTGATTTCCCCTTACAAAATAAATAACATTACCTTACAAGAGGTTTTGGAAATCCGTGACCTAGGAGTAAATTTCACTGTTAAGAAATCGGCTCAAATGTTAGGTTTCATCAAGAGAAAAGCAAAATCTTTTGGGGCTAAAACTAAAATTATCCTTTTTTTGTTCTCAACTAGAGTATTCAGTATAGCATGGAATCCCATGTATGCTGTTCATTCGCAGCGTCTCGAAAACATCCAGCGAGCGATTTCAAGACATATAGCATATATGCCCCCATGAAATCCCACAGATACGGACAACGTCTGGTATTTTTTCATATTGAGTCACTTCGAAATCGTCACACCGTCCATGACTTAGTTTTTCTGCATAAAGTTGTCAATAATCAAATTGAATGCGAACAGTTGCTAGAACGCATTATGTTGTCAGTCCCATATAATCGTCCTAGACAGCCAATTTCTAGAGTTTTTCAACCTCCAGCCAGTAGAAGTACCACTGGCAGACATTCACCAGTATCAAGAATGTGTATTCAATACAATTAACTTAATTCGAAGTTGCCCGACTTGGATGTGTTCTTTAGTTCCCTGCCCAAGTTCAAAAACCTGTTGCGCTCTCATTTACGACATTTAATAGTCACAATTAGTTACTCGTAGTATTTATATGGATTTTTTGTTTGTTATTTGATCTTTGTAAGATGTTTTGTTTTCAGTTTTTATTTTCCATTTTATTTCTATTTTTAATTTTATATAACTTTACGATGCTTTATTGAACTTTTGAGGATGTTGTGTACATCTGTAATTGGTACCTACATAAGAACCTTATCCTATACATTTTTATTCTTGAATATTTGATATATGTACTGTTGGCGAACCTATTTTAAATAAATAAAAATACTGTGGAAATGTAGTATTCCAACCTAGCTGTGGCTACATCAGTTAACTGCCTTATTTACAAAATAAGGTATGTTCATATGTTTAATTAGGTGCTGGTGCAAGAGTGGAAGGTGCCGACGACCTCCGAGGTCTGCCACCGCTAGTTGCTGAAGCTCCAGCCGAGTCACTCAGTAAGAAACAGAAGCGTGTACCACTTTTCACTGGTGTCACTTCTGCCGAGACATCTAGAGCTGTGTATGGTGAGGATTTTTTGTCAAATTGCTAATGATTAGATTTCCGCCAGTTTTGTAAAATCATATCTCAGCAGCATCACCATTCTTTGAACTGACCTTAAAGAACACAAATTAATTACTTAAAAAGGATATTTTTATTGACAGGCAAATTCAACAAATTCCTGACAAACCAACTTCAAACCGTGAAGGACTTCTTAAAGAAAGACTTGATCGGTGGTCTCCAGAATGTGGTGCAAGGAGTCGAGGGCCTCATCCCTCTAGCTTCCAACGTGCAAGCCGTGTTGCCAATATCTGACTATTACCAGGGCTTGTTCGAGCAGGCCTCCAATATAATTGATGGACTCTCCGAAGTCGCTGAGGCTACAGGTAACAAAATAATGAAATCTAGATCGCCATTATTGAATAACCTTCAAAATTAAACTGATCCTTTGAATTGGAAATATAACAAAAATAAAATGTTAAAAGTACTTGGTAGTCATACGGGCAGTTAAATCTAACAATCATTAACAAAATCCTATTTGGGTCTTGACCTCAGAACGGTTAAAACTGTCACAACAGTCACGTTCAAAATAGCCATTGCATATTTTTTTTGCTATCACACTAAGTAGATCTACAGCTAATTAAAGATACTTACTGATTTTTTTAAAATGTAGTTTCGAAAGCATAGAACGCCAGCTGCAAATAAAAAAAAACGCATCATTCCCTGCCCCTACACTATATCCAGCCCCCTCATCAAAGGGTCGGACCCTTTTTACCCTTCGTAGGTAAAAAGTTTTTGTTAGGGTTCGGGCTACCTAGCAACAGTAGCAACCGGTCGATATACCAGGTGTAAACGGACCCTTCACGAAGCTGTCAACCAAGCATCTTGTACTTCAAACTAAGTAACGCTACGCAAAAAATATTGCTGGGAAACTGCTTTTTTTTTTGGGGTGAAAAATACATTGTCCTCGTGGATGCATTGAATAGTAAACGGGAATACCAGACACCATTTGAACAAGTTACATTTAATTAATTTTGTCTGCGACTGCGATGATTATTTTTAAAGGTTTATAGTGTGCTTTATAATATAAAATCAATAATATTGTAACAATAATAAGAAGTACAGTTTGCCAATATTTAATGACATGACATAAATCAGTTCTCTAAAACTTACATGTATGTAAAAAGTTATTAAAATAATTAACATTTTTAATTTTTCAAGAAATGATATATATTTATTAAAGTTAATAGTTATTGTAATCACATAAAAAAATAGATCTATTCATTGGTTCAATTAGAAAATACATACTCCCAATATCACAACTTTTTTTGCCAGTCTTCACAAAGTGGCTTAGAGCACTGCAGGCAAATTGGATTCAAATAATCACAGCAACAAAAGTAAAAAAAAAAAAATAGTCAGACTTTTAATTACTTAAGTATTTTTTTTTTGAACAAATGGAGCATAGTTTTTTCCACTTGGAGGAATATACTGAGTTTTCGGTGGAGGAGAGGCAAGATCTTTACTCAAAACTCTGTTGATTGTCATTCGCAGTTCTCTTGGCAATCTTTCGTTAAAGACGCGAGCTTTCATGTGATCTAGCACTAATTCTCTTGCCATATTCAAAACGAAAGTCCCTCTCCTTATTTTATCATCACTGCCTACAGCTACACGCATTTGAGACAATACGAAGCTGTTTATGCCTGCCATATCCAACATTCTTTGGAAAATTGCCATAGGCCAACGACGAGTCTTGCGGCTGTAGGAGTCATTTCCAGGCTCGGCGTTTCGGTTATCGGTTCATGTCAAGCTTTTTCGCAAGGTCCTTGATATTCTTCTTCACCTGAGAATTCGTCGGCTTCCAAGTGGTCGATTTCTGACAGAAAATTTGGGTCTTCACTTTCATCATTAATATCACTGAAGTCGTGGTCGCTTTCTTCGTCCAGCCACTGTTCTATTACCTGATCCTGAATACTTAAAGTGCTAACTGACGTTCTTTTAGAACTACGAGATCGTTGAAAGAACCAAGGACATCTTCGTTAAAGGTCTACTTACATTACCCTTTATTGTAGGTATCACTTATTGGAGCTGAGTTATGATTTTGTAATTGAATGAAGAATACTAGTCATTTTGCTAAGATGTCCTTTCCAAAATGTCCTCCGTTCTAAACTACCTATTTACATACATAATATATATAGGTACTACCTATTATAAAATCTCAGAAAAGTGAAGATGAGTGAATGTGTTTTTTAATCTCGCGTTTCTTAGAATAAGTGCGATTAATTGAAATTCCGTGTAATTGGTTGTACTAGATAGCACTAAGTAATGTTAATCTCTACATAGTTTAAAACAAATAATACACTTAAATCTTTTAAACCACGTAAAGGATTTTAATGCGGTGTAATGCGAAAGTTTATAATATGTATAATATATGTATGTATGTGTGTATTTTTGTGCGCTTACATTGCAAACGCTGACTAAACCTTACGAGATAGATAAAAATGATGTAAGTACCTAATGGAAAGTAACCTGTTCTTGATAAAGTCAGCAATTCACCATAAGCCTTCTGTAACATTTTCAGGGAAACACTAACACCAAATTCCATTGGCGAAAATTTAAGACAAACTCTTTGTTCGATTTTTTGTACATTATGAAATTCGCAATACACAATAAATAATATTATGATCTAACTAAAAACAGCACTGTATTTAATCTAAATAACAGATGCTACTCAAACTCCGCGCCAAAATGCAAAACAGTTGTGCCAATCTAACAAAACAAAATACCCGTATACCATAAATAAATCATCCATTCCCGATATTTTTTTGACTGAATGTATGTCTATCGAAGGATAACCACAGTAACCAAAAAAATCGCTCCGTCCAATTTCTAAATCTGGAACCACCTATCTTAAGTTTTTAAATGAGTCGCTCATAATAACCATTAAGAATCTGTGATTAACACAACATTTTTCTGTGTGTGTGTTTTTTTGATTTTGGTGTACAGTAAAGTAATTCTATCATATTCTATTCTATTCTATTAACGCTTCATTCCGTAGGTGATGCTTTGTTCAACTTTCCGGCGTACCAGAGTGTCCAGCAATGGAAAAATGGCGGTGATGCCTTCCTCTACAGTTTTGAACACGTTGGAAACCTCTCTAAAGGATGGCATTTCTTACCTGGAGTAGCCCTAGCTGGTCAGTATCACTTAAAATATTGTGTAGGTACCGATATCTCTTAACAGCAGTTGGAAATCTCCAACATTTATGAAAAGCCCGACATTGAATCTCCTTCCTTCGTTTGTATCTTATTAATTCAATATTTTTATCCGGCCAAATAATAGACGTACGCACGACGACCAATCAAGCTATATAAAACCAGTTTATGCGGATCTCTCATTGTACGGGAAATCTATTCAGAGCGAGGCCATGTTATACTGGAAATATATAGCTTGATGTGTCACCGTGTGTACTTGTTAATGAAAGGGTATGCAAAGCGGAAATGTCTGAAGGACGCACTTTTGACCTATCCTCGAAACTCCTGGGCCAAACAATGTAACTTTTCACCCGACTACGGCAAAGCTAAAAAGAAGGGTTATGAATTTAGCAGTCCATGTATGTATGTTTGTAATATTTTTCTATTCCACCGTGGTGCACTGTGTGGTGTAACTCTGATATTATAATTCGGTATAAAAAGGGGCATCCGCTCGATATAGCCAACTACAGGCCAATCAATTGAAAAAAAAAAAAAAAAGTCCCCTTTTATCCAGTTTCAATTTGAGAAAATCGAGATTAAGAGAGATTTTCTGTCACCAAAATTATTTATTGGGGTTCTAGACCAAATATTTAAAAACCTTGATTGGAATGGAAAGGTATTAGAATATAAGGCAACAGTTATTTGAACCAGCTCCATTTGCTGATGTCATTAATGGCATATTTTTGAAAACGCGAAGAGCTCGAATACGTCTTAGAATCACTAGTTCAAGAAAGTTTTAAAGTGAGTTTAGAATTAAATGTTGATAAAACCAAAATACTAACTACCAGTTACAAGACGCAATCAAAGAAAGGGATCAACAGTAATAATATGTCAATAATTACATCTATCTGGGGAAACAAGTGTCATTCACAAAATATCTAATGTAGAAGAAATAAAAAGACCTATAAACATAACATGAAAAAAAATCTGGTCACGTAAAGAAATTCTCAAAGGAGACTACTCGTACAACCTCTGTGGGGTTAGAGGGAGAGAGATAAAACGTTCCTGCATTAAGGCGTCATGGTAGGGCCACTTATTTGAAGCAAATGTAATTGTAATAGACACTTACATAGCTTTTACTTCGTCTCATATACAAGGTGTAAACGGATCCTTCACGAAGCCGTCAACTAAGCATTCTGTAAGTACATCAAACTATGTAACCCTACGCAAAAATTATTGCTACGAAACGACTTTTTTATTGGGGTGAAAAATCACGTCTAACGGAAATACTCATTGTAACACAAGAATTGTAAATCAAGACATAGTGCTGATGGATGCATTGAATAGTAAACGGGTCATGGTGGCATTAAAAGTAAAGTTATAACCTTTAGTTTTTTTTAAAATACTGTTTGTATTAAAAAAAACCAAGTGAAAAATTTAACCTCCAACAACTACAAACGCGAACCCGAACCACAGAATACATAATAGTACAAGCTCGAACGACTCGAACTTTGGCCTCCAATATCTCCGTAACTAAAAGGTTCCGGTATGGTCCAAAACGAAAAATTTATCGCAATGACGGGAATGATGGGAAAACAAATGCCTTGCGACTTCGTTAAGAGTATATTTCCACCCTTTATGGCTGTCAAACTTGGGTCTATAATTACCAACAAAAGTAAATAGATGCTGAAAACCTGTCAAAGTGGAATTTATTTATGCGTGTAGCACTACCTTTAAATATTCTTTTGTGAAAACGCATCTTAGAACTGGCAACACCGCCCACGACTCCAAGACGCGCCAAGCCAACGGCTAGTGGACTCAAAATCGTGAGTGCTGAAGTCACGCTCGCGAAACGCTCTCAGCTAAAGTTATTATTCTTTCAATTGTTTACCTGTTTGTGCCATACACTGTGTTTTACCGTTTACATTATATACTGTTTACCGTTTAACGTTGTGAACTTTATTGAAAAAAGCCCAAATACAACCCCTGAGCAAACACTTCTTACAGTGACGCCC
This sequence comes from Standfussiana lucernea, assembly GCA_964057025.1. NCBI lineage: Eukaryota > Metazoa > Arthropoda > Insecta > Lepidoptera > Noctuidae > Standfussiana > Standfussiana lucernea. Next base: position 13,334,509 of record OZ059790.1, on the reverse strand, counting down.
AACTCGTGGCCAACGTTAACTCAGTGAAAATTCGTAAAAACTATAACAGTGACTAAAAGTGCTTATTACTATCGTGCTAACACAAACTGTGAACCCTTTCCGATAGTGATAAATCTCCAAACAGTGCAAAAACAAACTGCAAAACTTTGGGCGAGTCCATTCTTCCCGCCAACATTGTAACCGACGCGCGACGCGCGGGAAAGTACCTACGCCGCGCACAGTGTTTTGGCGCGAATAATACCCAAGCTCAACGGTTCGAGTTGTGCAACGAGAATTAACGAATACGTATTTCGTTACTCTCGTACCGTCCATATAACCATCATCCGTGTTGATCTGGTTGTTCGAGCGAGAAACAGACGAGCTAGTGCCCTGTTACTATGCCGCCGAAGCAACCCAGAAAACCAACAGGAAGAGATGCTGGATCGGAATCTGACACGGGCGCGGAAGTGAACAGGTCGGTGGTACGTGTACCATCATCACCGAATATCATCATGTCTGAAGAGATGCTTCAGACCCTTGTGTGCAACATCACGAGAAGCCAAGCGGAAGCAAATCGCATTTTAATAGAAAGCGTTTTGACGAACAGAGATCATGAACCATGCACTTCACCTCCACGGGTACCTGACGCGCGTGATAATACCACGCGGCGCGCGGGCAATTTCGCAAAGTGCACGGCGCGCTTTGACGGATCTTCAAAGAACGCGGAGGAGCTCGAAGCATTCATCGACGCAATTGAAGTGTACCGCGACTGCACCAACATCAGCGACGAGCACGCGCTGCGGGGACTGCCTATGCTGTTAGTCGACGAGGCCGCCATCTGGTGGCAGGGAGTGAAGTCGTCGATAACGTCGTGGTCCGGCGCGCTGCAACGTCTTCGAGGCATGTACGGAGTGCCGCGACCGGGTTACAAATTGTTTCGCGACATTTTTCGTACAGAACAAGATAGTGAACGGGCCGACGTATTCATTTGTAAAGTGCGCGCTTTAATCTCTAAATTGCCATATGTCGTGCCGGAAGTGATGGTAATAGACATTGTTTACGGATTGTTACACCGTAGGATAAGGAAGCGAGTGTCTCGCGACGAGGTGAACGATTTGGAACAGCTATTAGCGAAGGCCAGGTTTGTCGAGGAGTCGTTGGCGGAGGTAAGTGCTTCTATCCCTATCCCTGATAACAACGTAAACATCGTTAAGTCCGAATCCGTTAAAAAAAATAACGATAGCGATGGGAAAAAGCGCGCTAGACCGAAATGTACTTATTGCCGGTTTTTCGGTCATTCCGTTGAAAATTGCCGTAACAAAGCGAAGGAGGGCAAGGTCATCGACCCTCCTGATAAATCGAGCAAAAGTTCCGAGTTGCGTTGTTACGGATGTGGTCAGCTGGGAGTGGTACGTTCGAAATGCAGTAACTGCAAAGATGCGACGTCTTCAAAAAAGTCGGATTTTTGTAGCGCTCGGGTAGCCGACGGTGACGATCCGCGGCCACTGGTGGAAATTCAGGTCGTGAATCGCAAGGGAGTTGCTATCTTGGACACTGGGGCTACTCATTCTATTGCGGGACCCATGCTTTACAATTTACTTTTGAAAGCCGGCGTTATTTTTAAGGAAAATTCACGCACCATAGGGCTTGCTGACGGATCGCAGCAAGTAGGTACTGTGCTCGAGTGCACCACTGACGTAATATTACAGGGACGCGTCGTATCTACTATGTTCATTGTATTACCAGACGCGCAAACCCGTACATTATTAGGCAGGGACTTTATTCTGAAAGCGGGGATCATGTTAGATTTACCTCAGAGCAGCTGGTGTTTTAACAACAACCCGGGATGCTGGCATCCTTTCATTACTAGTTTCGACTTATCTACCGGCGGCCAAATGGAGCTGATGAAGGTGGAAGCTTCGAACCTTGTGCTGCGGGATGATGAAGGCACCAAGTTGACAGCCGATCAAAGGATACAACTGAATGCGTTTCTGTTGAAGAGGTCCGACCGCTTTGAAAGGGGTGGGCCACCAACAGAATACGCCACGCACCGGTTGAAGATTGACCCACATCAGGAACCCATCGCCTCACCACCTTACCGGATGTCTCCTGGTAAGAAAGCTCTGCTGGAACAGGAGTTGCAGAAGTTGCTGGATACTGATGTCATAGAAGAATGCGAGTCTCCTTGGGCCGCCAACGTGGTCCTCGTGACGAAGAAAGATGGAGGGGTTCGGCTTTGTGTAGATTACAGGAAGCTGAATGCTGTAACTGAGCCTGATCGCTACCCACTTCCGCGCATCGAAGACGTTCTCCACGCAGCTAAGAACACCAGTTTTGTGACAACCTGCGACCTGCGATCAGGTTACTTTCAAATCGCTGTGGAACCGGACGACCGCGATAAGACTGCGTTCGTAAGCCCGCTCGGTTGTTTTAGGTTCAAAAGGATGCCAATGGGTTTGAGGAATTCAGGAGCGACTTTCCAGCGGCTTATGGACCGATTTAGATCTGGCAAGGAATTGGCCGATGTTTGCATGCTAACGTATTTAGATGACGTCATCGTCCTGTCCGAGTCGTTTCCCAAGCACCTGGAAGACCTGAATGCTATCTTCAACCGGCTAGAGATGTACAACCTACGAGTGAACCGTGAAAAAAGTTGCTTTGCTCGCGAATCTGTTAGGTTTTTGGGCCACGTTATCGTGCCAGGCGGGGTGAAGGCAGACCCTGATAAGACAGCAGCTATCGCTAACATGTCCCCTCCTGAGAACGCGAAACACGTGAAGACATTTTTGCAGACGTCAAGTTGGTTCCGGCGCTTTATTCCCAATTACGCCGATGTTGCTAAACCTCTGACGGATCTCCTCAAAAAGGATAGCAAATGGACCTGGACCTCGAAGCAACAAGATGCCTTCGATTGCATCAAGAGAAAGTTAATCTCCGCTCCAATTCTGCGTCAGGCCGACGACTCGATGCCGTTTTCGTTGAGGACCGACAGCAGCGGATATGGCCTCGGAGCTGTACTGATGCAGGGGGAGGGGCCCGAGGAAAGACCAGTGGAATACGCCAGCCGTTTGTTGAATAGTGCTGAAAAGAACTATAACACAACGGAAAGAGAGGCGCTAGCAGTTGTGTGGGCGGTTACAAAGTTCCGCGCATACATCGAAGGATCAGAGGTTGTGATAAAGAGTGACCACCAACCTTTGCGATGGCTCATGACTGTCAAATCACCAAGTGGTCGTTTGGCAAGGTGGGCCCTTACCCTCCAGGAGTACAACCTCCGTATAGAGTATACACCCGGCAAGTCAAACGTCGTCGCTGATACTCTCTCGCGACCACCTTGTGCTGAGGAAACAGATAGCGATATTCGCTACGCCGAGGTGGATTTCCCATCGAGAAGCCCAAAAGACGTTCGTGAGAATCAGCTAAAGGACCCTGACGTGCGAAAGATCATCGAAGACCTTGAATCAGCCGACGATCCGTTTAGGGGGAGAAGTTGGTCTGACCGCGGCTTTACCATGTCAGACGGTGTTCTATATAGATACGGACCTGACGAATGTGAAGAAGAGACGGGATGTCTTGTTATACCGGAGCACGAACGCGATAAAGTCATGGCAGAATATCACGACGCACCGACGGCTGGACATTGCGGAGTAGAGCGCACACTGGATCGAATGAAGTCGAAGTATTACTGGCCTGGTATGCGGCAATACATCGTTGGATACTTGAAAAAGTGTGTAGACTGTCAGAGATACAAAGCCGATAATAGGAAACCGGCCGGACTACTGCAGACTCCCGCAACTAATCGCCGTTTCGAAGTGATTGCCGTGGACCTTTTCGGTCCGTTACCGGAGACCGCTGATAAGAACAAGTGGATTCTTATCGTAGAAGACACCTGCTCACGATGGGTAGAGCTGTTTGCCCTACAGGATGCTACAAGCTTGAACTGTTCCAAGATCCTGATCTCAGAGGTTTTCCTGAGATATGGTGTACCTAGACGGGTCTTGAGTGACAATGGTGTACAGTTCATAAGCGAGGTAATGCAGCAAGCTTGCCATACGTTTGGCATTACTCAGTCGCTGACACCAGTATACCATCCTCAAGCGAACCCGGTGGAAAGAAAGAACCGCGATCTCAAACCGCAACTTGCTATTCTGGTAGGGAAGGATCACAACACCTGGGACACCCACTTATCCGCGATACGCTTCGCGATGAACTCTGCAGTGACCAGCAGCACTGGATTCTCACCGGCTTACCTGACGTTCGGACGAGAGATGCATGCACCGGCCGACGTCATCGCTGATATGCGCACCATTGTAGAGAGCGACAACGTCGTGACGAGCCTTACCCCTTACCTTCAGAGGATGTCAACCGTTCTATTTAAAGCTAGAGATGTGCATGAAAAGGTACAAGCGAATCAGAAGCGCTACGCCGACGAGGGGCGTAGCCCTGCGCCTGATTACTCGATCGGTGATCTGGTGCTTTTGAAGACCCAAGGGAGTAACGACACGACGCACGGGCAAACGCCAAAGTTCATACCGAGGAGAGATGGCCCATACCGTGTTAAGGAGCCCTTAAGCGCAACTACTTATTTGTTGGAAAGGGTTAGTAGTGGTGAAACGTTAGGAAAGTACCACGTCTCTCAGTTGACCCCATTCGTAGGCGACGTAGCGCCAGTCCCAGTCAACGAAAAGCGCCGGCGCGGTAGACCCAAACGTTATCTTGACTGACTCAGACGCGTGGGCGCATGTCTGGGTCAGAGGGGGAGGATGTAGCACTACCTTTAAATATTCTTTTGTGAAAACGCATCTTAGAACTGGCAACACCGCCCACGACTCCAAGACGCGCCAAGCCAACGGCTAGTGGACTCAAAATCGTGAGTGCTGAAGTCACGCTCGCGAAACGCTCTCAGCTAAAGTTATTATTCTTTCAATTGTTTACCTGTTTGTGCCATACACTGTGTTTTACCGTTTACATTATATACTGTTTACCGTTTAACGTTGTGAACTTTATTGAAAAAAGCCCAAATACAACCCCTGAGCAAACACTTCTTACATGCGTTATTTAAAATATGCAATAATTGAAAGAAAATGAAAGTGCTATGGACTGGTCATGTTGCCCTTTTAACAGACAATAGATGGGCCATTAAAACCACATAATAGAAAGGACTAGAAGGAAAGAGGAAAGTTGGTAAACGTTACAAAAGGTGGATCGAAGATATCGTCCAAATAGCAGGCAAAAGATAGATGGAAATAGGAAAAGACCGATCTAAGTGGCAAAAGCTAGGGAGGCTTTCATCTATGATGCGGTCCATATCTCAACTCAGAATTAGAAACTATAATACTAACAACTAGATGTAAACGAACTACTAAATCACATACTAACTAACATATTGATATCATTTGAAGTGTCATTTTGTAAGAAATGGAACAAAAAAGGTTCATTTAGTTATCATTATTTATTACCATAGCGCCTGAACTACTGTGGTCCTACCATGACGCCTTAGTGCAGGAATGTTTTAGTTCTATTCCGAGAAAGAGAGAGATGGCGCTAGACATCTCTTTCCCACACTAGGAATATAACTAAAACGATCCTGCACTAAGGCGACATGGTAGGGCCACTGATCCGGTTTTAATTGATTGTCAGTCGATTCGTTACTTTTAAATACAATATGTTTGTATCACGCACGGTGTAAAGTAAAAGTATTTAAATCATAAAGAGTTTCCAATGAATGCAACTGTAAACTAACCTAACCTTTATACTTTTTCAGAGAAACCTAGCGAGGAGGAGATAGTAAAGCCCAAGAAAGCGCAAGGGCCCTCTCACGGCGACGAACTGGCTTACATCTTCGAGCCTCTTGGTCCTGACGGTAAGCCCATGGGCGGCAAGGTCTCCAGTACTGATGCTCGAGTACGGGACAACTTTGTGGGACTTATCGCCAAGTTCGCACATGGACCAGATGAATCCAAAGGAAAGAACACTTCGAATTCTTTTGGTGGTTTGTTCCCTAAGAGTGCTGATCAATTTTTGAAGATCGGTGAATCTTTGACAGTTGATAAGGATTTCAGGTGTGTTTAGTATATCTACTAATATTTTCACTATTTAACTGTCGTCTAAAAAAGGATTATGTTTTCGGCCGGTAACTTTTTTTCATTTATGTAGTAGGTAGGTATATTGATTCCTGCGTTTGGTCACAGAATACATAATAGTACAAGGTTTTAAAACTCGCACGGTGGTCCCAAATTTTTAATTAGTAATAATTTTAATTTTTAATCATATTTTTGCTTTATGAGTTATCTTCTGATAATGTGCTAATAACTATTATCTGCAACTGTAAAATAAATACCAACGTGACAAGAGTTTGTGTGAGATACCAAAACTAAAAAGGGTAAAATAAAAAACTTTTTTGCAAAACAAAATGACAGACTTAGCTTGTGTTATAGTTGACGAAATGATGCTCTCTTAATAACTTCTAGTAACAATATAAAGGAAACAATCATGTTAAGCGCCCGTTTAAGTATTTTCATGCTGTTTTTTTGTTTCAGATTCTGTCAGATCGGTCTATGGGGCAACATGGGAGATAGATTAACAGGGGCTCTATGTAAGAACATCCTCGGCAACTTACTGAACCTGCAACAACTGCCGGGCCAGCTGCCGAATATACAAGGGCAATTACCACTTCAGCTGCCTGGACAGAATGATGTGCCATTGGGCCCAGGACTGTTTCGCAAGCAGCCAACCAAAGCTCCTCCAAGACAAACTCAGAGACCACGAACTACTCAAGCACCGTTTAGACTACCTTTTGATTTTTTGTTTAAATAATATACTTATATCAATTTTTTTAAATTAATGTTTCACATTTTGTTCTGTATAAATCAATACGGTCATAGGTAGATGGATAACTGGAATTCTATCAAAATACATGTTTTATTTACTTACACAATTGTTTTTACTTAGTTTAAAATTAAGTAGGTACCTACTTACTATACTACAAGTTAATCATGTCAAAATGAAATTCTTGGATTTAGTACCTGTTTGAATAAGTTAATAAAACATTTTATACTTACGTCATTTATTTACACATCTTCAGACCACAATTCCAAGGATCGACCTGTGTTATCACAATGTTTTAATTGCCTGCCTATTGTGGATGTAGTCAAAACAGGAAAACCGGTTTATCGGTTGACCGTACCTACGCAGCTACGTAGTAGTATTAATAGCAGTCTAGCTGCATCTGGCATTACCTATATCAAGAAGCAAGACTGTTTTTCCCTCAGTATTAGTCCAAAATTGGTCAAGATGCGTCGTGCTTGTGCTATTATTTTGTTCCTTGTGTTCACTCAATACCTGGTTGAGTCAGCTTCGTACGGCGAACTTCCTAAACCACGTCTTACTTGTGGCAAACATGGAGACGATGTAAGTACTTTATTATTCGTTCTGTCGTCAAATATTTGTTACAAATTCAAGTTCAAATTCAAGTGTGCAAGACATTCAGCAAATCCGTCTATTTTTAACCGACTTCAAAAAAAGGAGGAGGTTCTCAATTCGGTTGTATGTTTTTTTTTTTGTGTTTGTTACCTCATATCTCCGTCATTTATGAACCGATTTGAAAATTTTTACTTTTATCTGAATGGATCTACTTCCCGATTGGTCCCATCGAAATTTCATCAAAATCGGTTCAGCAGTTTGGTTTTGAAATCAAAATAGCTGGAAAAAATGTCATCCAAGTAAAAGAAATTGCGAAATTGATACTTGACAAGGATTTGTGTGTGATACGATAACTAAAAAGGGTAAAATAAAAACTTTTTTGCAAAAAAACCGACTTCCAAAAAAAAACCACTAAAAAAGTGGAAAATAACTTTACTTTCGGAATTCGGTGGCAAAAATGTCAATGAAACAAACAATAGTCACCGACTTCCGAAAGTAAAGTTATTTTCCACTTTTTTAGTGGTTTTTTTTGGAAGTCGGTTTTTTTTTTGCAAAAAAGTTTTTTTCTTTGACTTTTCTTTACGTATATACTGATTTATTTATGTGATGATATTGTGATCGATTGTAAAAACCTTTTGGTCCGTAGATTTACCTTATCGACTTAGCAGAGTCTTAGCTATCTAACTGTGTAGTTATAGTCAGGTTAGGCCGCGCTTGCCTGAGTCAATCTGTGGATGGGTGACCACCCATTACATTCAGAGTTTCCGCCGTGCCTCGGAAAGCAAGTTAAGACGTTGGTAAATTGTAGATCTTTGACAGTCGTTACAGGTAGTCAATGGCCTGATAGTCTAATAGCCAGTATTACCACGGGGTATCGGGTTACCCAGTACTAACTGACTTGTGGAGGCAAATAGGCAGTAGCTCCATGTCATATAGGTACTGGTTTTCAGCTGCACCCCATTAGACTGGAAGCCGACCCTAACGTAGTTGTACAAAGGCTAGGCAGATGATGTTGGAGTCTTGGCAAGGTTAAAATTCCGCCGTCAGTGGTATTTGTGCCAATATTCAAGATTGTGTATGTGGACCCTAGCAAGAAACTTAGCAACTTAAATACCCAAATACTATTATTAATTATTAATTAATCTTTTACAGTGCACTGTCGACGGTCAATGCTGCACCAACCACCGATGCCACAAATACGCCAATAAATGTCAAGTTAAAATAGATCTTCCAAACAAGCCACAACAATAACCTTAACACAACAGCAGTTTGATATACCTACTTTTTTGGCTTTTAGGTTATACAAGGTGTAAACGGACCCTTCACAAAACCGTCAACCAAGCATTCTGTACCAAACCACAGATAATATAATACTACGTACAGATGCCCAATCCCCTCCAAAGAAATAACACCTCCCTAAGTCGGGCTATTGAGCTGGCTATTTTCCTTAATCCCTTTTTTCAACAGATGGCAGTATCAGCGGCCCACTAATTGCCAGAAACAACGCTATCTAGGAGTCGGCCTAAATGCTAGGTGGCATCGAAACTAAATGAAAAGAAACTTCATGTTTTGTCATTTAGAAATAACGCACAAAAAAAGTAGAGGTGACCTAGATTTATTAAACTTGCAAGAAATGTCGTAATTAAATTGCCGATGCATTCGTTTTTCAATCGTTTAAAAATGATAAGCTGATAAGCTGTAATAACAATTGGCTAAAATATTTTTTTAACTGTATTTTATAGTCTACTTTGTAATAATTTAATAAGTTTAGGGAGTTAGTTATAAATGATTGGTGTCAAATAGAAAATACTTTTATGCATAAGTGCCGTGCTTGGGCTAACTATTTCTAGCCTGTTGTTATCTCGATGACTGCGACTTGTAACTTCTGTAATTTTTTTTTAATAATTTACGATTAGTTTGGAAAAAAATATATACTTAATACGTACCTATGTATATTTATTTTTCACATCAGTGTTTATAATGGATGCAAGTTTGAAGAGCGCGTAAACTGAGGAATTAGTTCTTTTATTAAAAAGCTTTGTGTGTTCTTAAGTTAAGTAGTCTAGCTACTTTTTTTTTAAGCCGATCCTCGATAATTGATATTAAGGTTTTGGTGATATTAAACGTTGACTGAAAAACATAACTTTTGTTTTGACTAGTTTAATTTTAGTTGGCGGTGTTTATAACCTTCGTTCGCGTGAAATTATTGTAAAAAAATATTACTTTCCTATTTGAATCGGATTATGTTAACAATTTCAAGGGTTTTAATTTTTTTGCTCGGAACCCAAATTAATTTTCCAATGTAAAGTAGCCTAAGTTACTCATATCTTATAACATCAGCTACCTTCCAGTAAAAGTCCTATCAAAATTGGTCCAGCTGTTTCGGAGATTAGCCGGAAGAAACAGACAGACAACAGATTCTCTACATCGCATAACGAGTATGATTTCGCTCCGTGCGTTCAAGGACAAGAAATAACAATACAACAAAAAATATCTCGAGTCGGAACACTTGCATTTGCGTGTGTGAGTTAGCAAATTTCACGCTGCAGTTCATGTGACAAATTGAGTAAAACGCCATCTGTTGCAAGGAGCTCTGAACAAAATGATTAGCAGATGGCTACTTTTTAACCGACTTCAAAAAAAGGAGGTGGTTCTCAATTCGGTTGTATGTTTTTTTTTTTGTTACCTCATGTCTCCGTCATTTATGAACCGATTTGAAAAATTCTTCATTTATCTGAATGGATCTACTTCCCGATTGGTCCCATAGAAATTTCATCAAAATCGGTTCAGCAGTTTGGTTTTGAAATCAAAATAGCTGGAAAAAATGTCATCCAAGTAAAACAAATGGCGAAATTGATACTTGACAAGGATTTGTGTGTGATACGATAACTAAAAAGGGTAAAATAAAAACTTTTTTGCAAAAAAAGAACCGACTTCCAAAAAAAACACTAAAAAGTGGAAAATAACTTTACTTTCGGAAGTCGGTGACTATTGTTTGTTTCATTGACTTTTTTGCCAAAATGTTTTTTGTTTCTTTTTGGAAGTCGGTTTTTTTTAACTGCTTGATCAGCAAATGACTTAATTTACCTTTTTTGCTGGGAAACAACTATTTTTTAGTGTGATGTTACAAATTACATTTTACCGTACCGGTTGCGGTATCATACCGCAATCTAAACATTGTGCTGGGGTAGTACACTCATGGAGGTGGATATTTAAAGTAAAGTGACAACATTAAAAATGTGTATTTTTTTGTCCTTCAGTTTTTCCGTAACTAGAAGCTTCCCAGGTATATTTAGTCCAGAACAAAAAAATATTACAGTGACGACGGTGACGGGAAGAACAAATGCTTTTCGGCTTTGTTATGGGTCTTTTTACATCCTATACATAGGTATGTAGGTCTCCAAGGACCAACTTGTCAAAACTTTGCTTAAACGATTTCAACGATATTTTTTCTCTAATGTTATCGCCATGCTCCTTTCAGACAGTATCCTTTTCTGATGTGATCCTTTGATGATTATATTATCGCCTTTATGATCTGACTTCAAACAAGGATTTTTGCCTAGCTGCTCGACAAATGAATACATTCTAGTAGTTTTTTCTGTTAAAATCTTTCGTTTATAGGTTTATGCAGGTACTCAAAGGCTGCCAACGGGACCCTATTATATACTCGGGAAAGACAGTATTACGATCTTATTACTAAGGCCCCGCTATCCATCCGTCTGTTTCAGGCATAGAAATTATTTCTTATATCTTTGGTTACAGTTGTATCTTTTGAACAATAAAAGGCAGATACTGTAAATTTTCAGAGTCTAATGCTACGGCCACTATAACGATAACTAATAAAGAGTTTAAGTAAATGAAAAGGGGCCTACGGCTTATACAAGAAACGTATTATTTTCGCTACATGATGACCACGACCGCTCTGCCAAGAGTGTCACTAAGAAGAGGATTGTGCGAGTCATTCAGTCAGTCACCAACAGAATCCTTCATGTGCGAGTCTGACTTGCACTTGGCCGGTTTATTTATAGAATTCTCACACACAAACTGATGTTAGTCAAGTATTTAGTGAGTTCCACATAAATCTGTGTAATTTTAATATCATTGTCTTAACTAATTCAAGGACAGGGACAAAGACAGGACCTACGAATTTCTAATATTTGATCTAATTAATTCCGATTTTTTTAGAAACTATTCTACCTATGATATGATATATTATATATATATGATATAATATATGATATATATTCTATGAAACCAATACTTAAATACCTAAGTTAAATGTTTTTATAGAACAGTATAGGTAGGTACTAAATGTAAAAAAAAAAGTTGGTCGACACGGAACGCCTAGCGCCTGCGGCCTGGCCGATGTGAAACATCTATGTTAATATTAGAATTCACATTTAATAAAAACCTCGGGAGTCAAGAGCGGTGGCGTACAGGGGGCATCACGACATGACAGCGTCATGTCATTTACCGTCACGGCATACGAGTCGGTTTAACTGGCCAAGGCGCGCAAGATGTTTCACATCAAAAATCCTGGTCCTTTACTAGACGCTCTCTAAAATTTTATTCAGGGATCTTAGACAGTGGATCATAGTGAGATCTTCTAAGTCTAATTCAGAGAATTTTCAAAGGAATAAATCAGTGCATTGGCTTTGTCAAAAATAAGTAGGGTAATACACGTTTGGAAACCGGAAAAAATTACGGTTGTCAAAATAAACAGCAGTTTACCGTTAGCAACTTGTCTGTTCACAATGTGAGTTTAAAATTAATTTGGCGCCACTTTTTATCTTGTCTTTTATTTTATTGTAATTTTTAGTCTTGTCGTTTATTTTATAGCGGGACAAATCGGCTTAATGTGACCATGTTTATTCAAGGTTTCTATGATAATTATACTTTCTCGATCAATGAGTCGTTCGGAATGGTTCCCAACCTGTTTTTTGAACAAGGACCAATAACAAGGGTATCTTTGTTGTTACCCGGGACCACAAGATTCTAGATAAAAATGGGAACCAGCAGGATTATCCCTATGGGGTGCATCTTCAGCTAAATAAAGCAAAAATTGTAAAAATGTCTACCTCTGATGTTAGGTTTTTGTTTGAACGGTTGCCATGAATTCAGCGAATGAATCCAAAGCCCCAGAGTCAAAAATTACCGTCGGTTCTTTAAAAACAAATAACTGTGCCATAGATTTTGATTTTGACGGCGTAGATATTGTACTTTTGCAAACGTTTTCTTTTTTCACTGGGCGTTGCACGCTGGCGGGTCAGGTTCATGTGCTGAATTCATGTTAGGCGTTTGTGCGTCTATGGTCCTTCCACCCTTTATAAAGAGAATGTAGAAAGCTAATACGAGCGCAGCGAGCTAGTAAATGTTTGAAAACTGCATCGAATAGGCATTACTCTATATTCTTTGTAAAATTATGCAGATATTATTACCTACATATTATTAAGAGAAGGTAGTAATGAAAGACTGAGAGAAGCTAGCTCGAAAATTTTAGCACCAACCTGTATGTACATACATAAGTGTTTAATACAATAAGTTTTCTTTGCTTCATTTATCCAGAAATAGAAAAGCGTGACGAATTTTGCAGATGAACTTAAGAATATTTTATGTTAACAACTAATAAAACTTTGAAATTTTAAACTTTTCGCTTCCCATATTTTAGCTCAAATAATAAGTACAGTAGGTTGGGAACCAAAAGTTTGTGTTAAACTTTAACTCGAACCTACATTTGAGGATATTACAACAACATTTACTTTGTCTATCTGGTACTAAAATAATATCATTACCACAACCTTACTGTTTAAGAGTGTTCAAAGGAGCTCAAAACATCTGCCTGAGTGAAAAAGATTGGCAGAGGGCATGACGTGTACTTACCTAATTTATAATTCGTCTTACGTCTTATTTTTGTGGTTACTGAGAAACAGTTGAAGGCTCTATCCTTTACCGCACCTAGGTTTATGTCGTCAGATTAAATTAACATAATTATGATGATAAGCCCATGTCCGATGATTCACAGAAAACTATTAGTTTTCCCTATAATGTAGGTCAACATGTCACACATAATTGTTTTAAAGTGACATAGGTTATTAGAATAAGTACCTAGATAAGAAATCGTTGGTTACGAATGTCACTGTCCCGTTTAACAGATTAGTTGGAAAAATATGTTGATGAGGTAAATTGAGTGTTTTTTGTTTGAAAGTCTACAGGTTGTTTTTATTTACTTAGTTACAATTATTAGGTACTACTACTAACCCTAAGGAGGTGAGCTCAACATATTATTATAATTCACAACGGCTTTTGTTACTCATCAGCCATAATACCAACATTTCCGTGGATGACTTTTCTAGAAACAAAGACTTTACATTACATTATTCTAATTATGTTTGTTCACAAATTCATTATTCATAAACCTTTAGCGTAGGTACTCCTCTGTTTTGTTTGTATGACCACAAACAAAGTAAACGGATGATTATGTGGTAGGTAGTCCTATATCACTCTTGCCGGAACGCCCATACCGATCTGCTCCGACTTCCGGTACCTCGGGTAGCTTGTCCAAGGGGATGGCGAAGTAGACCGGGACGTAACGCACCGGATCAACTCAGGATGGATGAAATGGTGACAGGTCACTGGAACAACTTGCGACCCACGGATGCCCCTCAAGTTAAAGGGGAAAATATACAAGTATGTGATTAGGATCAGAATGCTGGGCTGTAAAGAAGATGGATGAAAAACGATTGCATGTTGCGGAGATGATTGATGATTGATGTTTGTATTAGAGGTAGTATTCAAACTACCTCTAATACAAAGCGTGGAGTGGGCGTGTTACAGAGTAATTGAAAGGAAGTTATCTGTCTTGGTATAAACATGTAATGAGGAGGGATGAAATGCATGTTACTAAAAGAGTGATGGATATTAATGTTGATGGATGGAGAGGGAGAGGAAGGCCAAAGAAAAGATGGATGGATTGTGTGAGGAATGATATGAAAGAGAAAGGAGTAAATGATGCCGTGACGTCTGACAGGGGAGAATAGAAGAAGAAAACGTGTTGCGGCCAAGTAGAATGGGACAAAGAAAATAAGGTAATGAGTGCTACAACTGTTGGTAAAGTTGCGGTAGTGTTTTGACTATTACTTATTTCTAAAATTTTAGCTGCAAATCTATACGACTAGTTTTAGTGACATGATATTGTTAACGAACCTTTAGCATTTTATTACGATGAAATAGATGAGCTTTAATTATTTGCATACTAAAACAACGTCCTGTAAAGAATATTTTAAGGCCCGTTATCGCTGGTCAATGCGGGTGCCGTTAATGTGACTTCATCAGAAACTATATTTACTTGGAACCACGAAACTCCGTTAGTATCAACATTCATTTCTCCACAATGCGACGCCTTTCTACAGTTGTACTTTTCTTTATTTTTACACAATATGCAATTATCACTGCTAGTACTATCCCAAAAGATGTTGAAGAAGTTGGAGCAATCGAGAAGATAGATGTTGTACCAGTACCTGATACTCCTGCTGTAGCTCAACCGAATACTGTAACTGGTGACTTGAAATGCGCTCAAGTTGGAGAATCTGTGAGTACCTATATCAAACACAAACGTGTTGTTTTGTTATAGATACATATTAGTGTCAAATATGTATAAGATAAGTACTTACCTACTTAGTTGTTAAATATCAAGTTAAAAGTTAGCTTGCCATTCTGTTATTTGGTTGACCAAGGTCTTAATTGATGAGACATCTTTATTTCGTAACCATTCATTGGTGGTTAACGAGTCTAATCAGATCTATGTTGGATGTTCTTCTCTCAATGAAATGAATGTCGTACAAAAGGACCAAATTTTATTCTGATGATGTTGCACTTTCCAGATGAGAATTTATTAGAATAGTTACGAAGAACTGTTTGTTAGTGTAATATTTAAATATAATAAAGTGTTCTTTACTAAGGACTGAACTTATTGTTTTCTCATTTTCAGTGTATTTACCACAATGACTGCTGCTCGCGGGCTTGCCTCGGCTACGCGAAAAGATGCGTGACTTAATGATGTTCACGCAAACGAATTTTAAGAAATATTAACCTTACTTATTCTAGAAATTGAATATTATGCCTGTGATGATAACGATGATCAAAAAAAGAGTTATAAAGGAAGACATCTATGTATCATTGTCAAATAGAACTTACATCCAAAAATAAATTCATATGATATTTTTGTATACTACGTTTTATTTAATTCATTTGGTTCCTACCTATTGAGTTTTGTACTTATGGTCGATGTACTAAGTTCATACCGTCTCCGCCCCATCATATGGCTAGGCAGCTGGAACGCCACTTTTGCCAATTTGCATAAAAAAGGGTTGTCAAGGGTTGCATAGTGTAAAACTATTTGAGAAAGAATGTCAAGTAAGAAGTAAAGCATGTGTTGATAAAACAAAGTATTCTGGTGCAGAAAGAATCCTAAATATTTATTTTAGTGCCAAAAAAACTAAAAGAAAGAATAACGGAACCAATAAATGATACAACACAGGCAAAAACAACGTCCTGTAAACAATGTTTATAATACATACCTCCGTTATCGGGCGCCATACGGGTGCCGTTAATGCGAATGTCAGCTGACCCTATATGAGTACCCGAACACTGAGCTCCGTTAGTATCGACCTGCACCTGACCACAATGCGTCGCTTCACTACCATTGTTCTGTTCCTTGCTCTCTCATCATACGTGACATGTAGCATAGTCACTAAGGATGTTCCGATGAAAGATGCAGAAAAAGTAAACAGTGTTGCTGAACCCGAAGTGTCACCAGTAGCACCGGTTGATGAAGTCGTACAACCAAATAGTGTAACAGAGAATGTGGCTTGTGCTAAAGTTGGAGAATTCGTAAGTTTTTTGAATCATTTTCCTTGTTTTGTATTTGTTGATGATGGCAAGCTCGTCGCGGATGGAGTGCATGACATTATTTGATTAGAGATAGGTACTTATTTTAAAAGCAATTCAGACCATTGTTATTCTGGTGATTTAATAACAATGCAAATAAAAGTTAGGTTTGTTATGATCTAACATTGCAAAGCCCTATGAATAGTATGAATCCTATTACATATAACTAACAGCAGACAGTTGATTTAATTGTATTGGTTGTGGCCACGCGGCCAGATATAGGGTACCGGTTATGGTCGAAGTCTTTGTTATAGAAACTGACTCAACAAAGCTTTGTGATTATTACATTTAATTAATTATTGCTAACATTGTTTCATGATCTTGAACAAGCTTTACCATTGTTATTTGCGGATTGCTATAGATTTATTCAGTTTCATTCTTCATATTCAGAGGACTTGGGATCTAGGTCTGTCTGGGTATCTATAGGTTCTTCTTCAATACATAATGGGTGTAAAAAGACACCTAACGAAGCTGAACGTCACTTGTTCTCCCCGTCATTGCGATTTGTTCTGAACCATTCCTGGGAGTGGGAACCTTCTAGGTACGGAAATATTGGATGTCAAAGTTCCAACTTTTTGAAAAGTTTTTTATACCTACTAATACACACACACACACACATTTGTATTACCCTCCTTCCTAAACCTGCAACCATCGGTCTTTACTCTTTAGTTATTATAAATTTGTAATGGTCTTCTGTCTTACTTTTAACCATACCAATTATTTAATTTTCAGTGTATCAGCCATAAGGACTGCTGTACAAACGCCTGTCTATAGTGTATTTGTTTAGGTAGTTAAAAAAGGGTAAACAAAAAAAACCACGTGACTCATAGATGCAAAACCTTTTCTTTCAAATATTAAAATCTTATTATTTATAGTCACATATTAATAGGCTCTATTCTGAATCTGAATCAGATGAACTATCTGTCACATGAATAATAAAGCGTTCAGTGGTATCATCTATTATTTTGTCTAATTTAAACATTTTCTGTTCTTCTTTTATTACATGCCCCTCGCAATTTTTCCAATTCTCTGCAGTTACATTAGCTAAAGCCTCTGGCAAAAGAGTTTTTAGGTCAGCCATTTTAAAAGTTTTATTTTTCTCGGCTACAAACCCCTTAACTTGAGCCCATATTAGCTCAATTGGATTGAGCTCACAGTGATAGGGTGGCAGGCGCAATACTGTAACACCATTTTCCTTGGCTAATTCATCGACAACATAGGATTGGTATTTGTGTTTTTCATATTTAACTTTTATTAATAGTTGTGCTTTTAATTCTGCATCTTCAAAAGCAATATTTTTTTCTTTTAACCACTCCTGAATATCAGCTTTTCTTGATGCGGATGTTGGCACTTTTTCTTTTTTTCTACTGTGATAGGGTGCATTATCCATCACCAAAATTGAGTCTTTTTCCAGTTTGTTCAAAATTGAGGTGAGCCATTTCTCAAAATTATGTGCATCCATTTCTGAGTGATAATCACCATCACCCTTAGATGCTTGAAATATTAGTTCACCTCCTTCAACAAAACCACTTGATGAACCTGAAACATAGTTTTAAATAACATTCAACAAGCGATAAATAATTATATTTTGTTATAATAATTATGAGCATCTTATCTTATGACTTAAAATGTTAATTTATTTTACATTGACCGCTTCATTGGTCCAGTGGTTGCAAGCGCTACAGCTGAGCATGAAGTTCGCAGTTCCATTCCCAGGTCGGGCAGTGTTATTCGATTTTTCTATCTGGAATTTTCAGTAGCAGCCTGGACTCTGGAGTTGTGCCCGGTTAATTGCAATAGGCTTGCAATATTACATGAGACTGAAAAATAATTGGAGAAATGTGGGTGTACTATAAGTACACCTCTGCCGAACCCTTCAGGGAAACAAGGAGTGATTTATTATGTTTATTATATATGATGTTTATCACAAGCTTATAAAATAAAATGATCATCTTGGCATTTCTATTAACCTTTTGACCGCCACTGTCGGCTATAGCCAACCGTGGCGGTCAAAAGGTTAAAGGCTATAAAGTAATATTCTTACCAATGTGGCCTAAAATAAGGCGTTTTCCTTTCCCGCTGGGATTCTTTAACCCTGTAGACAAACCCTGCCTGTGAGCCTCTTTACTGCATGTTATAGTAGTATCTTGCCATGTTGAAGATTTGGTGTGTCCTGCAAAAATCAATTTTAATGAGTTTACAAGATATTTACAAAAGTAACAATTACTTGCGTACAATATTTATTTTAAAAACATATTAATGTTGTTATCATACCTTCATTGACCCATGTTTCATCCAAATAATATATTTTCTTCCCGTCTCTTCTATATTTTGCAATCTCATTTAGATACTTTAAACGCCATACTGCAATGTCTGGTTTGTCAATAAGCATACTCTTGCGACTGCGTTTGGAGTATTTAAAGCCTAATTTCTTCATCAACTTAAACATTACATTGTTTTTTATATTAGGTAGACTGTCATCATTATTGACACTTTCCATAACTTTTTCAATAGTTGGCATTTCATTTGCAAAAAAAAACATATGTACTTTTCTCCTCACTGCGGCTAAATCCATATCATCGAAACTGTCGATTTTGCTTGGTTTCGTTGCCGGTGGAGGAGGAGACTCCACTCTATGCGATGTTTTGTATTGGTTAATAACTCTGTACACAGTTGGTACAGACATACCCATTATTTCACCCGTTTTTTGCACTATGTCTGTTTTTGACGGATAACACTCTTTTGGCCATGTTTCTTCTACATATTTAAACACATTTATCAATGTCTGTTTCTCAGATGATGAAAGAGGTCCGGTTTTGAAGCGTTTCTTCTTCGGTGATGGAAATGTGTGTACGAAGTTGGTCTGGCTAGTACCAGCCTCGGGTTCACTCATTTTTCCACGATACTAATTTAAAAACCAATAACGATAAATAAAAGGAAACTAAATAACAAAAACAAAATAAAGAATATCACAAATTCAACAAAATCGATTCGAAACACACGCATATATTCGCAAATGTCGAGGGCGCTGTCAACAAACAAAGGCGTCTGGTTAACCGACTAAACATAATACCTGCCACATCAGTTGCCACACTACATCACAGTTGTACTCTTCAATTTAGCAACGTTATCTAATTCGTTGTATTTTCTTAAAGGTTTGGGGCACCTGTCTTTTTGGGCTCTTTACTAAAGACAGATTACAAAATATTATAAATTATGATAAATCTAACAGAAAAATTGTGCTCTAGCAGTTACATCTTCGAAGAGTAGTTTAAGAATAAATGATAAAGTTGAACATACTATAGTAAAAGAACAAACTATCGTGTGATCGAAAATAAATTTAATTTTGTTAGAACGTATTTTTAAACAAGAAAGTGTCAACTATAAAAAACCCTTTTTACGATTTGTTTACCTTTTTTTAACTACCTAAACCAATGGAGTATAGGTTACATGCGGAGATGCGTTTCAGCAAAGGAATTTGTTGAAGATGAATGAGCTCGATGTATCTGATCTGTCAGCTGTTTATTACTGATGTACCTACCTATTTAATTATTAAACAATTATTTTTGTGAGCATTAATGGTTTTTAAGTTTTTAAATTATATTCTTGTACCTACGCCACGCGCGCAAAATATTGATCGTCAGTGGGCTGAATAATAAAGTGTTTATTATAATATACCCGTGTGTTTACTTTACTTAATAACATGCAAAAATATATATTATGAAGGTGAAATAGTCTGTCTGAATAAGACTTATAATTATTCATTTGTGGTACGTACCTGTTACTAATGCCAAAACATCAGGTATATAATTATAATTAAAATACTAAAATGAAATTAATTAATTAAATTATAATTAACTAAAAATAAAAAATTGTGACAATATTTTGAATGGAAGACCCTGTGCAGCTGTTGTGGAGAACCTAAACCACCGTAGTCCCAACAGTGATTTTTTAAATCCCGCCATCTAACGGCGGAGATAGGAACTACATGTACTTCTAGGTAAGCAAAAAGTATGAAGTTGTCTCGTTTCACGAGTGTCCTTATTATTGATGAGTGGTTCTGTTTTGTTTTATAAGACCTACTTATTTGTAGTTAAAGTAAAAAAGAAATTTGAGAAAGTTGCATATTTCTAAATACGAGCATGAAGGCCGAGTAGGATTCCAGTAAAAATTAAAAACGAATGTCACATTAATCACCCTCTGTTGGCATAAAATGGAAATAAATACAGCAGTGGATCAGTGGTATGTTTATAGATACATATTTTTAATGCCTTGAAAAATCGTAATTAAATACTATTCCTTAGCTTTCCTAGCAGGATGGAGGGGATGGTTAAGGTGCGATAAGTCCGGCTGGTTGGCTGCACAGATCTTCATAAGCCTTATACCTTCTTCAGTGACACTCCACAAATCCGGGTGGTTCTTTTTGAAGTCGTTGTACCATTTGGTAACCTGTGAAACATTAACAAGGTATATGTGAATAACTAAGGAATGGGTTGGGAGGCGCATATGTTCTTACCTATTGGTTTTTAATTTGTTTGAATGTTGACAAACCTATCTAAATATTATTGAATCAAGATAACCATCCGGCTGGGTGGGGGTTGATTCTGGGAGTTGAATGTCTGGCTCGAAGGATCAAGGGTAACTCTCTAGCTTTGAAACTGAGTGGTAACTGGTAAAGTGCATGTGTAATGATTAATTGCGAGAAAACGACACTCAAATTGATTAAGTATGCTAATCCATTTCAAAATAAGTAAGTACCTACTGTCACTACCGTCAGCATCAAAATCAAATGACCATAATATTATTGATAATAGGTTTTAGTTTTTTTTTCATGAAATAAACGTTTACCAACCCTTTGGTACTGCGAAAAATCAAAGTCAATAACTTCCAGAGCCATAGTGGAGTTGATGAGAGGGAAGTCAGCGATGGTCAGATGGTCAGCGGCGACGTAACTGGTGCCCAGACGTTCCAGGTACGTGTCGAACAAGTCCAGAACTCGGTGGACGCGTTTGAGACCCTCGGGAGTTCGCTTGTAGTCGAAGTAAATGGGCAGGATCTGGAATTAAATTAATAAATAGGTGGGTAGGTAATCTCGATGGATTGAAACGATTTGTTTTGATTAAAACGAATGCGAAGGAGTATACTTAGTCACACTTAGTTATTTGGTTTTAACGTCCGCTGATAGCGAAATGTGTGTGAAATCCCTGCTATCCACCTACATTAAAAAAATCATTGCTTATTTGAAATAAATGTATCACAAAACTTACGCAGTAAGAAAGTATTTCAGGGTAGTACGAGCTCAAGTCGAACATCAGCCGATGGTTGACAATAGCCCTGAAATTATAGAACGTAGAAAATTATAAATTTATTTAAGTAAGTATAGCACCTTTACAATCTTTTCTTTTGTAAATAATCCTCTCACAATGTCAAAGTTATCATAGACGGTTCATAAAATTACAGCCGTGTTAATGATAGAATAGACGACACGATAATTTAAACGGGATAACTTCAAATTAGGTAGGTACCTACCAAAATGGTTTCATGTCAAAATGTGGGTGTAACGATCTGAGAAAATCTCCTGATAAATCTTTACAGTTACTTAATTACAGATTACCCTCTAATAATATCCCATCTAGGCGAGCTAATTACCTTGCTTTAGGATCTTTCGGATACAGAGTAGAGTCAGGTTTGTATTTATCACAAATGTACTGCATGATTGCGACGCTCTCGCTCAGGAAGAACCCATCGTCTTCAAGCACCGGGATTTCCTTTTGTGGGTTTTTCTGAAAATTGGGAAGGTTCGATATATATATCTCGTAATATGAACCGAACAATCTTATGATTATTTTAAAACATTGCCTCAAAAAGACACTGACCACTTTGACTTCCCAAAATAAACACAAGTCACTTGGTCAGTATCAAACTGATGCAATTTATGCCAATGTCAACGTTTTATCAATTTAATCTATACGTAAGTACACAACAATATGGACTAGGTCAGTTCTGTGGACTCAGGCTCAATTACAATGAACTCAATTATTTGATAGTTTTACAAGACAAGTGAACCGCGTAACGCATGTTTGTGTGCTGTGGCTCAACGTGTTATGTTGAATTACTGTCATTACTGACATCGTATTGTATTCTGTAGAATCTACAGTGTAGATATATCAATATAATATAACGTCGCCGTCGGTATAATCTCTGTGATAGCAGCAATAAATTCCTCGTTGTGCCCATCTTAGCTGCTATCATTGTCATCATAATCTTCATATTCAATTGAAATATGTTCAATTCTAGCCTCCTCCAACCATTAGCACAACAGTCTGTCTGTGCCTTGATCGTCGGCCTAGCTGCTATAGGTACTTAATTCCTATGGTACCTACACCAAGGCCCATTACGTCTCATTTCATACCTCTCCATATTCCTCGGTCATATGCTCTCCATTATATAAGCTGACGTTGACCCTCTCGTAAGGCACCTTTAACGCCTCCAGGACTTGTCTGCAAGATAGAGACGGCGGTCCATCCTCCAGGTAGTATAGCTTTAGTACCATAGTTCTGAAAATTACAAATATTGGAGTTAACTGTTAACTTCTTAAGAAGCAGAAGACTGTTAACTTACTGGTATTCTTAGCGCGTGACCATTTTTTTTTTCTTCTGATTAATAAATGGCGAGTGTCTTTTAATTTTTAAATCTACATAGTAATAAAAAACCTATAATTTTACCGTCAAACAGTGCCGTGCATCACCAAGAATTTAAATAATAAATACTGTATTCATACATACCGGTTTTATTAGAAAAACAACTCCGAGGAACGTGTTCAACGTTTGACACAGAAACTTAATCTATGACTGAAACTAATATTGGTGGGAGGGCCGGCCTCCTCGACGCGAACAACTACTTCCTTTCACTTGCTTGTTATACGTATGCTACGTTCCTAAGTACCTACTACTTGCTAGGCTGTTCAATGAACTGAGACTTAGGTATTTTATACAGTTTTAAATATAGCAGGTCCGGTCCGTCAGCAACTACGCGATAACAGCTATAATTTTAATCAACGGTTGCGCAATAAGATGCAAGACTTTTTATTTACAAGACCAACCAAGCAGCGTGTTTGTGAATGTAAAGATAAGAGTATCTTCTACACACGTTACTCGTTCCTTCAGGGATTTGGTAATACCTATAACTTATTATTCCAGTGCAAATATTAATTGTGTCAATTAATGAAAATATTATTCAAACAGTTTATTAAATCAGTTTAATTAAAAATGGTTCTGAAGCCAGGATTTAATTATACCTAAATAAATGAATTAATTATACCTAATTAAATGAATTAATTACACCTAATAAAATGAATTAATTCACGTTCTTACAATTATAACTAGGTAATATTAATTCAAGTTTATACCACTAACAAACATTCTTAAAACTTGAGTGTACATTTATTTTTATCCGACTTCTACAAAAGGAGGAGGTTATGTATTCCAGCAACATCTTTTTTCCTGTTTTATGGACCCGTTGCCAAGAATCTATAAGGGATAGATTCGGCCTGTCCGTCTGTCCGTATTTCACAGCATTTTTACTCAGAGACTATTGGCAAAACACAGTCGAAATTTAGAGACGGGAGGGAGCCTTTTGTAAACCGCTACACAAATAATATAGTTTGATGTGAAATAATGCAAAAAGGGGCATTTCATGTGAAGCGGACATCGAAAAAAAAGTGAGGTTCTGTAATTATTTTCGTTCATATGGAGCATATTTGTACCTCTCGAGGATATGAACGTATACACGTAATATTTTTTTATTTAAGGTTTTTTTGTTAAGATATGGGGTTCTATAGAATTCACCTGGTTGACGGAAGGCTTTCTTAGAAACTTTATTTTCACATTTAAGTAAATTATAATAAAATAATAATTTTAGTGTTTTGTATAGAAATCTTAATGTTCTTTTTGATTTTTAAATCAGATTTAAAATTTGTTTTTTTGTTCTAGTTTTAAACCGGAAGTAAATATTTAAAATATATTTTTTAATAACTTCGACCATTATAATTAATTTTTTTTTATAAATATATACTCGTATATCTACTTAGTTACGCGTTATTTGCGTTGACCAGTTAAAGCAATTTGGCTAAGTAAACAGATTACTATGTAAACATATTAGGTATGACGAGATAATATATTAGGTATGTCAAGTCGTGCAATATAAAAATCGGAATTAAAAGCTATTTATGGTTATCACCAAAATACTCCTTGTTTAAGATCTTTCTAATTTTATGTGCGCTGGTGCAAAATAAATCGATTTCCAGGTATGATGGTAAACTATTGAAAGCTATAACACTACGTATGCAGAAGGCGTTGCGGCTGTACTTTGTCGACGCGAATGGTACATGGAGTAGCGGCCGTTTTCTTAGGTTGTTTAAATTAGTCCGAAGAAGTATTTTGCCGAGTAGTTCAGGACAATCGACGGAGCCGTTTGCGATGTTCACTAAAAAACAGATATCACTGATATTACGTCTTACTTCCAACGGTAAGAAATGATATCGCTTACAACGGTGCTCATAGTCGACTGATAATTGCCTAGCCTTGAAGTCCAAGTACCGCAAAAATTTCCTTTGAACAGACTCAATACGAGATTTGTAGATCTCATATTGAGGGTTCCATACTTGAGAAACGTACTCAAGAATAAAATAGAATAGAATAGAATATTTATTTGCGTAAAACATGGTATACAAGGGTGTTAAATACAAATTGAGGCACAAGCATGTTTAGCTAGGATAAAACGTAGCATGCAAAATTTTAAAGACAAGTTAAGCAACAACATCGATAATCAACATTTTTTATCCATAAATTCTTTTAAACTATAAAAACTACACTCGAGTAACCACTTATGAAATTTAATTTTAAATATTTTTGTATTTAAAGCTTTGAAATGCCTTGGTATTTTATTACAAATGCACACACACATTGTATTTACTATTGTATTTAGACAGTCTAGGCAAATCATTTAACACTAGTTTATATGGATCTCGTCGGTTCCGAGGATTGACATCAAGGTGGCTACGCACTAGGGAACAGTAAAGAACTTTTAATGGTTTTAGGGAACGAAAGCTAGAACAAGCTCTAATAATGAAGCCCAAGGCTTTGAACGCCTTGTAGACAACTGTTTCTACATGATCATCAAAAAGCAGCTTGCAGTCGTGTACCACACCAAGATCTCTGATACTGGTTTCTTTACTTATGTAAGTACCAACTAGTGTATACCTTGGGCCAATGATAGATTTCTAACGAGTGAATATTACGTGAAAACATTTGGATACATTTAGTTGTAGTTTGTTGGTTTTGAAATATTGTACGAATCTGTCAAGGTCTAACTGAAGTAGCTCAGTATCAGATAATGTGCGTATGGAGTTTAGGATCTTCATGTCATCAGCTTATAGTAGGATATTATGTGAGTTTCTAAAGCAGTTTTTTTATGTCCAAAATAAATATTGTAAATAATAACGGTCCCAGGATTGAGCCTTGGGGAACTCCTGATGGGACAGATTTCCATCCAGACATGTAACCACGCAAAACTACAGCTTGCGTTCGATTATCTATGTATGAGGAAAACCACCGCAATAGATCACCGTGAATTCCTGCGGAAAATAGCTTCTGAAGAAGCACCCGATGATCAATGCGGTCAAAACATTTACTGTAGTCCGTGTATATCGCGTCGACCTGGCATCGTTCTTCCATCCCAGTGGTTATAATTTCATTGGACAATATCAGGTTGGAGGCAGTTGACCGTTTTCTGAGGAAACCATGTCGTTCGTTGGCGGAATGGCGCTGCATAGCTGAGTAAACTTCAGTGTGTACTACTCGTTCAAGAACTTTAGAAAAAAGACATAATGTAGATATGGGGCGGTAGTTTTCTATTTTAGATTTATCCCCCTTTTTAAAAATCGGTGTTATAAATGCCGATTTCCACATTTTCGGGACGATACCCTCTCTCAACGACCGCTCAAACAGCACACAGACTGGCGCCACCAGGCTCTTTGCACAATTAATTATAAAACTGGGGGTTGTCAAATCTGGCCCACCAGATTTAGATGGGTCCAAACCTTTAAGTAGTTTGAGTACCATGTCCGGACACACGCTGAAGATATGAGGAAACAAACACAAAAAATACAACCGCATTGAGAATTTTTCCTTTTTTTGAAGTCGGTTAAAAATTATATCGAGGTTCTTTAAGGTGGAAGTGCCAGGGTAGCCCGCGAAATTCAATTTTGCTGTCGTTTTTTTTGCGTTGTTTTGCCGGTCAGTGTCCAGAGATTTTTTTTTAAATAACCGACGAAATATGTCTATATGGGGGAGTTCAGAATGACGTACTGAATACGTGGTAACCGTTTTAGCGTAGGTGTCCCTTCCACCTTGTATTGTTTGGTGCTACGGCACCTTGTGTGTGCGAATAGGTACGACTCGCACTTTCCCGGTATTTTTTTTCATGTATGATCAATTGATCACCGATTTCTCCGTGATTACTGGTTCAATTTAAGTGATTCTTTTTTCATTTGGTAGAAGAAGTTCGCGCCGGGGTCCCATATTAATGTTATTAACCATTCTTACTAGAATAAGACACTAAGGAAGGTCGTGAGATTGGTATTAACAGAGAAGAAAATATAATTTTCGTTACTGTAATTTAACAAAACCACATAATAATGGGTTAGGCAATAACCCTAAGCAGGCTGCGATGCGCAAGCGGTGGTTAGACAAATATGTCCCTAAACATTTACTGAACATTGATAACTACAGAATAACCTCCTCTAGATTCCGTATCATAAACATTTTGTTTGAATTCGAGTTCACCAAATGTAGCGGTAGGCACGCGGTGCGCGGGGAGTGACAAGTGCAATCCGATTGGCTATTTCAAGGTGACGTAACCGGCCGTAGTGATGAGACAATGACATTAAATGTAGATTCTGACGTCGATAGTTTTTTTAAACAGGATGATATATTAATGTTCCCTTTTTATGTTGCAGATCCTACTTCATTACAATATGTAATAGATTACCGAATATTCCTAATGAACAAAGTTTTAACTTTAACATTTTTACATGCCATTGGTTTAATTGACGGTTAAATTCGCACAAAACCTGATTATTTTTTTCAGAAGGAACCGTAAATTGTATGTATTTATATTTTAATTGAACTATTTTGTCCAAATAAACAACAAAATATCAATTGCATCGATATTTTATTTATCGATAAGCAATAACGTATTGCTCATGTGACTACTAGTTTTGTGGGAAAAAGACATCAATACAATTTATGGTGATTTACATATTTTTAAGCACAATTATATTGTTTCATTATATTGTAAGTACTCAAATAGAAATCCTTAAAACTTCTGTAAATCCATTAGATGGTCGGTTGAGAAATGATGTTTCAAGATAATGGCCCTTTGCGCTGCCCATGATTCGAGCTTATAGTTGTACGAGATTTTGATGCATCGAGGTAGTAAACTGTCGCGCTCATAATTTATCGATTTCAAGTTCTATCGAGTTAACGTTTTCGAGCAAGTGTTATTCGATCTCACGTCATTCGATTTCAAGTAGGGAACCCCTATTTACGGGCTGCTTTGAAAATAGGACCGTACCTAGAACCATTGTTGGCATTCCGTAGAAGAAAAAGTGTAGTTTTAGGGTCTACCTACCTTAACATTTAGAATCGCTATGAGCGAAAGAAGGGTTAACTAAAGAATGATTTTGAAATAAACACCGAGGTCTCGTGACTTCCTCGAAATTATTATAAATACTAGTAGACATAGCTAAAATTGTCTTTTACAATTTATAGTGTGTCTTCCAAGTTTCTAACACAAAATGCGGTTAAAGTTAAAATGTTTTTATTTTCTGCTCCCTTCTTTGTTAATTAAATGTAGTGCGACGGCTCCTGTCCAAGCTACGAGCGAGTTCTTTGAAGAAGGTCTTCGCGTTCGAGTGCGGCGACAAGACGGGTACGTGTACGACAAGCCGAGTGTATCATTTGACCTGCCGCAGAGTAGGTCCACTCCTGCACCCACTCAAGCACCAAATGTTGACAGGACGCTGACGCAGCAAATGTTTTACGCGTACCCCGTGCCAGCAGGCGGCGACACCGTCAACATAGGACAGACTGCGGGGTCCACTACCACTGCTGCGACCGCCGCCCCCGCAGGCGACTCCGGCGGCGGATACAATTACAAGTCCTCATCTACTGGTAGTGCTAGCGCCGGCTACAACTATGGCACATCGTCAACTAGGGCTCAGGTTAATACTGGGTCTCAAGTTACCCCTATATCACAAGCTACTGTAAGCGGCACACTAACTGGCTATAACAGCGGCTCGTCTCAAGGTGGTTCAGGTTATCCATCCAACGCTCCATCACCTACACTCTCCCCGACTCTCCAGGGCTCATCAGAAGGCTCAACAAGCGCTCCTAAATACTTGCCACCGACAGCTGGTGGCACAAGTGGAAGTACTTCAACTGGTGGCACCGTGAGCATAGGTGGTGTTTCTGTAACTTCTGGCTCAGGACAAGTGCAAACTGCACCAGTGGGAACTCCCTCTGAGTCATACTTGCCACCGTTGGGGACATCTTATACTGCGACGTCTGGTCAAACCGTGACTTCAACATCAACAAACACTCAAACAAGCAAAGGTGGTTCAGTATCAGTACCAAGTTCTGCGTATTTACCACCAAATACTTCGTCCCGACCGTCACCAGCGCCATCTCCAGGATATGCCAGCCCTCAACCGGCACCGGTAGCGGCACCCGCACCTGCGCCCGCACCACAACCTGGTTACATACCGCCATCAGGAACTAATTCTGGAACGGTGTCCACACCTGCATCAACTTACTTACCACCGTCGTTCTTTTAAAACATTTGTGGCATCATATTATAATAACTTTTAATTTGATAGTTTTATTAAAATATTTGCAATAATAACATAGCTAAAAGCAGTTTTATTTATTTATAACAATATTATGATCATTGATTAAGGAACGGCCAATCCGGCCTATCAATGTTTTGAAATTTTGACAAAGGACATTACCCAAATTGGGCGAATTTCAAAAGTTTCAAAAGCCAACAAAAATATACTTATTATTTGGATAGAGCAAAGCATAATAAACATTTTCGTTATTAAAAAAAATGCGCAACTTGGGCGATTTCAGATATTTTGTGGTTGAATAAATTCTCGGTGTATTGACTTACGACTTAGGTGTAGTAATATAAAATGTTTATTATGTTATGTTCTATCCAAATAATAAGTTTATTTTTGTTGGCTTTTAAAACTTTTGAAATTAGCCCAAAAATGTATGGAGACTGAGTGATCTCCTTTCACAATATTTATGGCTAGTTATGTAAGACTGCGTAACGATTGTAAATATAAGCTAAACATCTTTGTGTAAGGTAGTCGGCCGACTCGTAGCGTAGTCCACCTCCAAGGCCTAGACTTAACCCGTGTACTAACCGAAGGCAATCGTTGTGCGAGTATACGCTCGTTTATATCAAAGTGACTTGCTCGCTCGATCAAACAATCAGGTTATTTAGAATGATTGGAAATTGGGTGCATTCTTTGAAATAGGTGATACTAGACCTTATTTGCAACAACTTTGACCCATTTACTTGGGGTCCAGTCCAAAAAAAAAAACGGTTGTTTTAGAGAAATCGAGCTTTTATTTTAGAAATAGGATTAGGGTTCCGTACAAAAAAATAAAAACCCTTGAAATTGTTACAAAACATCCGATTCAAATAGGGAAGTAATATTTTATAATAATTTCAAGCGGACGAAGGTCGCGGGCAACAGCTAGTTATTAAATAATTAAATAAAATGTAATGAAACCAAAAAAGAAATACCCCAGATGAAAGTTTTCATTGGCAATGTAACAGACACCCATTTAAATGACTGTAACGGTTGTCCTGTTTGGAATCTGCTGTTCATCTCAACCTTTCAAAATGAGAACTATATATAATTTCGCCGACAGTGCCGACACCGACACTTCCAAAATTTAACGCAATTGTCCTGATATCAAAATTATTGAGAAAGCTCTGTTCATCTCCTTGAGTTGGGTCGGGTTGGTTAGTTATTTATCTTTTGAAAGTCATTTCTCAAATTTTTCGAAGAAAAAATTCTAATTTTCAATGATGATTCGGAAAGATTGCTCCAAATATTGCTAGATTCGGCCATAACCATCACCATAATTCAGCCCTCAATTAACATTATTTTCTAGGTGCTTTCCGTTAATGGAAGTACATTCATCTCAAATAGATCAGAATATAAGACATACTTTATCATCAATTTTATTTATTTATTTAAACTTCATGTACAATAGTGGTACATAGGCGGACCACAAGGCATTCTCTACCAGTCAACCTTTGGGTTAAATTGGACAAAATTGTGATAAGGTACAAAAAAATAAATATAAAATACTACTTGTTTTCGAAAATGTATATACTTATATAGATACTAATACACATATTATACAATTTAAATAAACTAATAAATATTTTAACAAATACCAAAATAAAAAACGATAAACCTGATAATAATTACTATTAATATAATTTTAAATGTGGCTTTGATTGGACGGCCGGGCTTGGCACAAGCTAATCTTCCCATTCGCATGGGAGGACTCGGCGTTCGCAAAATTTCTATTTCCTATTAGTTTGCCATGCAACCATGTATAGCATGCATATCCTCGGTCCACGATACTGAAAATTAATCCGGATAATCCTGGCTTCCGCACTGATTTACCTGCGGGGCGTGCGCGCCTGCTAAGTGTGGGTAATCGGGAGTCGGGTCATCGGCTTCATTCACTTATACTGTCGTCGAAGATAATAATAGGTACTTTGTTAGAGGACACCACTTTTCGCCTCGCTGCTTCTCTACAATTAGGAGCCTCTTGTTGTTCTCATCGCTGTCACCGTTGGGAAGTGGTCAACAGTCTAGGACACCACGGCCTGTCCTGCATCCAAAGTGCGGGCCGTCTAGCCCATTGTATTGACACGGGATAATGGCAAAAGACCAGAGGGCATGTCTTTGTTTCCGTGGAAGTGTCGTGGGCTTTAAGTGTGGGACACAAATTGTATCGATACTTTTGCGCCATCCCATCTTCCTAGCTCAGCGTGTTGTGTTGGCACTACCACAGTAGCTGCGGAGAGCCTTAAAGGGCGTGAATATAGTGTAGTAAATATAATATTTTCGAGACGTTTGGGGCAGAAACCCCTCGGGCCGTGAAGTTCGAGTACTCACATCCTTTTCAAGGAAATATCCAAACGTTTAGTTGACGCTTCCCCTAACCCAAGGGCTAGCTCAGCATTGCCATACAACGTGGCAATGCCGACAGCCTCTTGGGCACACCGGTTGACAACGTTGAGGTCTTTTTCGATGCTATGTTTCAGGTTGTTGTTAGGTTAGGTTATATTATTGACTTTATTTTAATGTTATATACAAAATGAAAATACTTAATATATTATACGAAACAAAAAAATCTATTGAGTTATTGTCAATCACTTATGTTAGGAAGAAACGAAACAAAACGCAAAACACCAGTCCGTCAAACGTCAAAAGCATACAAATGTAAAACGTCATAACGTCATACAAAAATAGCATCAAAGATGAAAGTTATTTTTAATATTTCTTTAAAAATTGATTTTTAAACTATTGTACCACACTTTGGAATGAACGATTTAAGCATAAATGCAGAGTATCACTTTTTGATGAGTATTTAACCATGTGGATGTAGTGTATGCGTTTGAATCAAAAATTTACATAAGTTATGTTTCTACAAAAGCAAACATTACAATTTTCTCGAATAGGAAGCAAGGTAAACTTGAGGTAATTATATGTATTACTTCATCAATTGTATTATTATTTTATTTGTGTACCTAAAGTTGGCTTTTCCAATACTTAACACGGTTGTTCAAGGTTCATGACCTTACTGGGTTAATTAATATTCTTTGTCCTGTTATATATTTAAAATACAATTTAAACGGTAATAAACTAGCTAGAGGACCACCAGTGAACATGTGGTGTCTGAAGAGTTGTTTGTTAAGATAAGTGTCAGTGTGTGCATACACAAATCGTCGCCTGTTTCCAGAAGTGCGGGCGCGCGTTCCGCTGCCCACCATGGTGCACCTCGACGTGCCAGGTTCTCAACTATACCCCAACACTCTCGCCATAAACGACCTGCCTAATGAAATACTTATTTACATATTTTCTATGGTAGATTTTGAATCCCTATTGGCAGTAGCTAAAGTTTGTATGAGATGGCAACAACTATGCCTGACCCCCTGCGTTTGGGACAACACCCGCCTCATAGTATGTATGAAGAACTATGTGAGGATAAGTGAAAACATTGTGCCTTTTGTCGCCAAGTATGTGAAGAATGTTAAACTACAGTATTTCAAGTTGTATTCACAAGTGAGGGCTTCCTTAATACGTTATTGTCCTAATCTGACTCATTTAGAAATAAGTATAT
The DNA here is from genome assembly GCA_964057025.1 of Standfussiana lucernea. NCBI lineage: Eukaryota > Metazoa > Arthropoda > Insecta > Lepidoptera > Noctuidae > Standfussiana > Standfussiana lucernea. Next base: position 13,301,663 of record OZ059790.1, on the reverse strand, counting down.
CTCAAGTTGATAGCTGTATCTTTGGTGATCTGGTAAGCTGGCCCAACCTGAAGTTTTTGAGTTTTCGTAACTCACTCATAGTACAAAATCCGGAGAATGCAAATGGTAACTTTGTTTATCATTTGCCATTTGATAAATTGAAAAACCTCGAGACTCTTATTCTGTCGAATTTTGCCCTAACCCATGATAGTTTGTACAACATGTTGCAGTGCACCAATTTAGTCAGTATTAATATGGAGAAAATGAAGAATATTCCAGCAGATTTTCTTGAATCTCTTCTGAGAACCAAACAGTCTACACTAAGAGCTTTACATATATATGGAGATACTTTAAATGACGATATAATTCATAACATATCTAACTGTAAGGTACTACAAGTACTACACATCATGACATGCAAAACCCTTTTTGATTCAAGTTTATTGCACTTATATAGATTAAAGAATTTGCATTCATTAAAATTACGCCATGGTTACTTTTCAACATGTGCTCTCCTTGCATATTTTTCTAATAATACATTTCAAAACTTGACGTACTTAAGTCTCTCTCGCTGTCTTCATGTCACCATACAGGTAGCCAAGGCTATAAAAACAAGTGCACCCAATCTCAAAGAACTTTCATTCTACCTGTGTCCATTTATCATTGCTCCTAACTTCAACAGATCAGAACTAGAGAAAATGTTTAAAATACAGTTGTTACTTGATTGAATTAGTAGTGATTACTGATTACACTGAAGGCAGCTTAGGTCCGTCCAACTTACATTTAATATTTATTTCATTGTTATTTGCACCACTATGACAATGTGAAGAGAGCATTTCCTTATTGAGTGATTAGCTAGGTACTTACTTCAATTTAAAATAAAGAAGAACTAAGTGAAATTGTCCATACCATTATTTACTAGTAATGTCAAATCATCAAACCCAGATTGTTTGATAAAATAAATTGTTATCAGTAGGTTGTGTTATGGTGTTTGTATCAACTAATAATTTGTTTAAAACTACCTTCAGTATTTAAAAATTAAGAAGTATTACGTAACTTTTAGATGCATCTACATAGTAGACATTTATTGTATTAAGGTTTCAGTACATAGCTGCTGGTTGTTTGTTTAAGATTGTTTTGCCTGGCCTAGTGAGTAAGGTACTTAAAATCAGCTATATACTGAAAGCTATCACGAAATAATAGTTGCTATTACACTGTCACAAAATACACCCTTTACTATGACTTCAAAGACAACCCTGCACTTAGAAAAAACTTTGATAATTTACAATAATTGCAAGATAAAATATTGCATCAGTATTTAGGTATTATGAGTGTAATGTGTTTTTGCTATTCAATTTACTATGTACCTAATGAGGATGTAAAAATAGAATATGCAGGCTTGTCATTATTTAATTGACGGTGTAATGGTGACCTTAACATATGTTGACATTTTACATAACATAAATGTTAATTTTCCGCCTTTCTGTTTAGGAATCATAGTCAATTAAGTTATGAAGTGCCTTAACTGTTTTACTAATGGTGACTGTTTTCATATTGAGATTCTTTCCACAGACAGCGAAAATATTTCAGTATAAGAACGAATGATAATTGAATGTCCCAGTAACAAATAAATGCTACACAGAAGTTGTGATTTCATATAAGAAAAGCTGTTTAACTAAAATTAAAAACCCTGATTAATTTTCCTAAGTCCTTGAAACTTATCATTAAAATTGTCGTAACAGAAACATTGGTATTATACTCTTATAGTAATTAAAAATAAATTTTATTTACTACATTTTATAAAAACTGTAAATACATTTGTGACGAAATCGAATATATCATTAGTATTAGAATAATTTACCTACTGGTAATTAGTATTTCTTACTTTTATTTTAGAATGTAATTTTTAAGGCTATAAATTCAATGTCTATTAATTGAAAGTTCTGTGAATCAACTATATATTATATTCTCTACTTATATCAAATGTGATTTTATTAGTTAATTAATTTGTTTGTGCTGTTTTATTGTACGAATAATAAATTATATTTTGAACAGCTTTTATTGTTTTCTTCAACAATAATTTACATCAGTGGTAGGTAAAAATGTGACATTGACAGCCCCATTCTCGTAGCAGTAAAGGCGGTTCTCCTAGTGAAAATGTTAACACTGATGTGCCACTGACTGTATATTACAGGAGTTAAGTTAGTAAGATCCAGTTAGACTGGAAGCTGACCCCAATATAATTGGGAAAAGCCTAGACAGATGATGATCATGTAAATTATATCACATGATAATTTTTAAATCATTGTAAAAGTCTATAGGTATTTGTATTTATTGCACATCTTGAATGATGACGTATTATTTATTTATTATCGAGGAAATAAAAAGGTGCTTAAAATGCACCCACATTGCGCCAGTTATGTTTAAGTCCCACGTAGTGGGTGAGCCTAATGCCATCGGCCGGGCACAAATCCAGACTCCGTGGCTGCCACTGAGAAAAACCCAAAAACAATTTGCAGGTTAAAGTTGTTGGGAATCGAAACGCTACTGTAATCAGAAGGCAGTCGCTGCACCTTACATCACTGCATTGCAACGGAATAAAATTAATGTAGTGCAAGTAAATATCAGATTGGTATATGTAGATAGGCTCAAACTATACAATACATTGCATATTTATTCGATCAATATTTACCTACGTAATTGAATTTAGGTAGTACACAAACAAAGTAGGTAAGGTCAGTCGGGGCAAGTGCGGTATAGAATTTTAATACCGACTTCAAAAAAGGGCGAGGTTCTCAATTCGTCGGAATATATTTTTATTTTTGAATGTACATACATGTTCGCCGATTACTCGAAGACACCTGAACAGATTCGGAAAATTATTTGAAAGGGTATACTTCCCAGGTGGTCATCAGACTGATGGATGAATTCACCACCTGGGAAGTATACCCTTTGATCTTCTGACCTGATGGTCAGGCTCCGATGATAGGATCCTGGAGATATCGAGGGAACTCTTCAAATTTTATAGGCACACTTGAAGCGATTTGGGTATTTTTTCAAGTTACAATGTAAAATTGTTACTTGACAAGGATTTGTGTGAGATACCCCAACTAACCTAAAAAGCGTAAAATAAAAACTTTTTGGCAAAAAAAAATAACCGACTTCCAATAAAACACTATAAAAGTGGAAAATAACTTTACTTTCGGAAGTCGGTGGCAAAAAAGTTTATTTACAGCATAGCAGTTAAATTGCAATATTATGATTGTTACAAGACATAGGTGAGTACCTACCTATAGTTGAAAAAAAAAACAAACATTTTAAGGCACCAATGTTCACATAAAAAAATAAAATGCATTGTAGGCAAGACGTGCGTCAGGCTGGACGGTTGTAGTACTGGCCGTACAGCAGCAGGCAAATCTAATGACACCTTTTATGTTAAAATCTGTCAAGCCGTTTATACTACAGAGCGTGCCAAAGAAACAGACATATTAAGTACCTGTACATACACACATACTCTCGAAAAACATTACGTTCCTTTGGCAGTCGGATAAAAATATAGCCGCTAATACGAGATTATAATTATGGACCTACATACTGATTTCCTTAGCAATAATGTTAACGGAAAAATACAAAAAAAAAACTAAAGTTTAAAATTCATCGAAATATTCATCCACATTTCATATAATTATGTAGTCTATGATCAATAATATGTTGAAAATTCATTAAAACTAATTTCCTTAAAATGTTGTCAACTTCTGGTTTAGGGCAACTGCGTCATAGTGCCGCACTTCCCCAATACAAGTAGGCGCACTTGCCTCACTTCGTTTGTTTTAGGTTATCAAAATTTAAGCATCGATTAAATTAATTATTGGTGAGATAGAAACAAAATAATTGCAGGTAAATAAAGAACAATGTTTAGAGTATGCGTATAATTGGTTAAAATCACTCAGTAGTGATTTTTCTGTAGCTTCGTACTTGATTTGCACAGCACTTGCCGAACTGGTGTCCACGAGAAAAAGATGGTCAAAACAAAATAGCGACTCACATCGTACTATGCCCAGTTACGACATCTAAAATTTAATACTGGAACTAAATTTTGATTTCGAAGGATAGGTTATGGCGCGTTTTTCAATTACTGTATTGGTTTACGAGATATTGATGTTCGCCGCACTTGCCCCGTAGAGGCACTTGCCCCAGCTGTCCTTACCTCATTTATATTTAAATACTTAACTTGTTTGCGCCAGCGATCGACAAATGAAAAAAAAATGCGTAAATGAATTTAAAACCTCATCATTAAAAAATGAAAAGGTCTTTCAGTTGTAAGGGTTTACTTAATTTTATGATAACTTGGAGTTGCAATAATATTAATTGCTGCGGTTGTAGACGAAAAATCACGTCCCAGTCATAATAAAAATAGCTTCTAGTAATTATGTTATTAAGATTATTTTCTCCTTAGTCATTGTGTTTTATACTAAAGATATGTACCTAGTTGATAAAACAATCAGGAATAAATAGCGCAGAAGATAACGATGTATCTGATATGTAATCTGGCCAAGCTTTTTATAGATCAAGATTGCTAGTTTGATGGACGGGCTAGAAATTGACCATTATATTAGACCACTGAGTTATGATAGGTACTTAATTTATAATATAGGTACATCAGTTTAATTACTTAATATATTTTCAAATGCTACGTCAAACTCAAACTCAAAGCATTTATTTCAATTAGACTGTAGGCTATTATCCTACCTACAGTTTGGTCGCTCGGCCGACTTACGAGTCGCGCGGCTAGCGGCTCGACACGCCGCCGCCTCCACCCCGCGCGCGAGACGCGTCCCGCGGTCGCCCTGGCAGTCCGCGCAAACCAGCCATAGTGCTAACTAGTGTTTTTCTGTTTTGATTTTTTATATTGTGTTATATTATTTTATTAAACTTTCATAAATAGTTAGAGCTGTGTTTATTGTGAAGAGTTCCAATTCCAGACCACCAATAGACACACACACTCTACAGTGGTGACCCCGAGAAGTTAACACGTGCAAGTGCTACCTACCTAATATAGTGTAAAATACGCGGACTCATAAACTGTTATAATAAAGGATAACTTTAGTGACAAACAAAATGAATAATACCGTGCAGGTGAACGTGGATGATGCAGAAAAGTCTCAAGATGTTTTTCGAGTAGGTGTGCGCGTCCCGCCATTTTGGCCGGAGAAGCCCGCGATTTGGTTCGCACAAATAGAAGGACAGTTCGCGATATCCAATATTACGGCGGACACAACCAAATTTTATTACGTCGTCAGTCATCTCGATCCACGGTACGCAACAGAGGTCGAAGATATCATCGTGAATCCACCAGCGACCGATAAATACGTAATATTGAAGGCGGAGCTCATAAAGCGACTCTCAGAATCCCGCGAGAAAAAGGTGCACCAACTGCTGACACACGAAGAGCTTGGCGACAGGAAGCCGTCGCAGTTCCTCCGACACCTGCAGCACCTCGCTGGTCCAAAAGTTCCTGAAGAGTTTTTAAGAACGATATGGTCGAGCCGCCTGCCGAGCAACATACAATCTATAATCGCATCTCAGGCATCCGCGCGTCTCGATGTGCTAGCTGATCTTGCTGACAGAATACATGATGTCGTGCCGAGAGGTCATCAAGTTGCGGCGACATCAACACAAGGGGTGAGTGAAATGGATACTATGTGTAAACAATTGACCGAATTAACGAAGCAAGTCCAGTCACTAATGCAAAAGGTCAATGACCTTTCCCGCCCAAGCCGATCAAATAGACGCGAAGACCGCTCGAAATCCCGCCAAAACCGATCTCAGTCACGTAATAAACATCCAACTTGTTGGTATCATTACAAGTTTGGTGCTAAGGCCACCAAATGTGTTCAGCCGTGTGATTTTCAGCCGGAAAACTGCACAAGCAGTCAGTAATGGCGGCTGACGACTGCTCTGCATGTAAAGGCCGCCTATTTATCACAGATAAACGTACCGGCATACAGTTTCTCGTAGATACAGGTTCAGACGTGTGTGCCTACCCTAAATCGTACTTACGTAATCAGCTGCAACATAGTAACAAATGTAACTACGAACTTGTCGCTGCAAATGGCACTCCGATACCTACATACGGTACTTATCAGCTAAATCTTAACCTCGGATTACGTCGTGAGTTTACTTGGAAGTTTATTATTGCTGATGTTTCAAGGCCAATCATAGGTGTTGATTTTTTAAGTTTTTATAACTTATTAGTCGACTGCAGGCAACAGAAATTGATCGACTCAATAACAAACATGACCGTCGGCGCGCCTTCATCTCACGGAATAACACACGAACTGCTGTCGTTGAAAATGTTTACAGGTCATTCAACTTATCTCGACTTATTACGATGTTATCCAGAAATAACAAGACCAGCTGGATCACAAAATGTGCCAATTCACAATACAAAACACCACATTAGAACGACGTCTGGCCCACCGGTAACATCACGACCGCGTCGTTTGGCACCGGACAGACTGAAGATCGCGAAAAAAGAATTTGAGGAAATGTTACAAAATGGAACAGCTCGTCGCTCTGAAAGTCCTTGGTCGTCCCCATTACATCTCGTACCGAAAAGAGACGACGGCTGGAGGCCATGTGGCGATTATAGGCAATTAAATTCACGAACCATACCTGATCGGTATCCAGTGAGGCACATCCACGACTTCGCATACCAGCTATCAGGATCCACCATATTTTCTAAAATTGATCTCGTGAAAGCATTTAACCAAATACCGGTTTTTGAAGACGACATTAAGAAAACAGCGATCACAACACCATTCGGACTTTTTGAGTTTACTGCCATGACTTTCGGTTTGAGGAACGCTGCGCAGACGTTCCAAAGATTTTTAGATGAAATCCTTCAGGGATTAGACTTCACGTTCGGATATCTAGACGATATCCTCGTGTTTTCAAAAGGGGAGACAGAGCACGTTGGGCACTTGACACAAATATTCAACCAGTTAAAAAAATATGGAGTAGTAATTAACACCAACAAATGTGTCTTAGGTGCTAGTGAAGTTACTTTCTTGGGTTATCACGTATCTGCAGCTGGTATACGTCCCCTCCCAGAAAAAGTAAAGGCGATCCAGGAATACCCCCTCCCTAAAAATGCTAAAGAGTTGCGAAGATTTCTAGGGATGATTAATTTTTACAGAAAATTTCTCCCTGGTGCCGCTCAAATCCAAGGCCCTCTCAATCAAGCTTTAAGTGGCCCAAAAATCAAAGGAACAACGCTCATCACTATAACACCTGAAATACAAAAAGCGTTCGACGCATGCAAAAATAACTTATTAGAAGCCACTCTCATCTCACATCCCGATCCACAAGCTGAGTTAGCACTTTTTACCGACGCTTCGGATGTGGCCATCGGAGCGGTCTTACAACAACAAATAAATGACAGCTGGCAACCACTGGGATTCTTTTCTCGCAAGTTATCTCCTGCTCAGACGAAACATAGCACTTACGATCGTGAATTGCTCGCAATACATGAAGGAATAAAATACTTTAGGTATATGGTCGAAGCGAGAACATTTAAAGTGTTCACCGATCATAAACCCATTACGTTCGCCTTCACGACAAGAAGAGACAACTGTTCACCTCGTCAACACCGCTATCTCGATTATATCTCTCAATTCACAACTGACATCAACCACATATCAGGAAATGACAACGTAGTCGCCGACGCATTTTCACGACTGGAAAGCATCGACACTACCATCAACTACAAAGAACTGGAAAACGAACAAGAAAACGACCAAGAATTACAGAGTTTGCTACAAAACAACACGGCGTTACAGTTAGAGAGAGTGAAAACTATGGATGCCTACATTTACTGTGACAAGTCTACTTCACGTCCTAGGCCATTCATCACACCAACTTTTCGAAAAGCAATCTTCAACAACCTACACAATCTCAGTCATCCAGGCCCCAACGCTACTGCCAAACTAGTGTCAGAAAGATTTGTGTGGCCTCAGATTCGTCGTGACTGCAAAACATGGGCTCAACAATGCACTGATTGCCAACGCAACAAAGTTACCCGCCATACCCACTCTCCTCTCTCCTTATTCCCTGTTCCTTCTAACCGTTTTTCCCACGTCCACCTTGACATAATAGGCCCTATGCCACTTTCTGCTGGTTTCAGGTACTGCCTTACAGCTGTAGACAGGTATACTCGATGGCCAGAAGCCTACCCTCTAGCAGACATCACAGCGGAGACCTGCGCTAGCGCTTTCATTTCTGGCTGGGTCGCTCGTTTCGGATGTCCAGAGAAAATTACCACTGACCGAGGAAAACAATTTGACTCGCAGCTGTTTCAGTGCATGTCGTCGATCATAGGCGCCTATCATTGTCCCACAACAGCTTATCACCCGCAATGCAACGGCCTAGTGGAGAGAATGCACAGACAGCTGAAAGCCGCCATAATGTGCCACAACAACGCGCAATGGTCGGAGGTGCTTCCTCTTGTTCTCCTGGGTATGAGGAGCGCCTGGAAGGATGATCTTCAAACCTCTTCAGCTGAATTGGTGTACGGTGAGCCACTCCGATTACCTGGTGAGTTCATTAAACCAGTAACACACAACATCGTAGATGAAGCAGACTTCGCAGCACGGTTAAGAAGACACATTTCGAGACTGTCACCTGCATCAACATCCGGCCATGGTGAGAAAACGTTTTACGTGCCTAAAGACCTAAATACTGCCAGTCACGTGTTCCTGCGGAAAGGACCTCTGAAGAAGTCTTTAGAATCACCTTATTCCGGTCCACACAAAGTCATCGAAAGAGGATCAAAAACCTTCACAATAGACGTCCAAGGGAAATCCACAACTGTTACCATTGATAGGCTAAAACCAGCCTACATGGCTAACAACAATGATAGCCCGAAAATACCACCGTTACCGCAACCACCATCACCACCGCCGTCAGCTTCGTCGCCAGCATCGCCACTATCGCAGCCAGAAACTACCACAAGAAGCGGGAGAACTGTCAGATTCCCGCGACACCTATTTCACTATCGACCGTGAACCGGTCTCAGCGGGGGAGTGATGTAGGCTATTATCCTACCTACAGTTTGGTCGCTCGGCCGACTTACGAGTCGCGCGGCTAGCGGCTCGACACGCCGCCGCCTCCACCCCGCGCGCGAGACGCGTCCCGCGGTCGCCCTGGCAGTCCGCGCAAACCAGCCATAGTGCTAACTAGTGTTTTTCTGTTTTGATTTTTTATATTGTGTTATATTATTTTATTAAACTTTCATAAATAGTTAGAGCTGTGTTTATTGTGAAGAGTTCCAATTCCAGACCACCAATAGACACACACACTCTACAAGACCATTACAGGCACTTTTGAATGTAAAAACACAAAAAAAATTAAGCTACAGTCCCAGTCACAGGCCATAATAACTTTTGAAAGTACTGTAGTTGCCCATTCGAAAGCGTAGATCTCTATGGAGAAGAATGGGCAAGAAACTCCATGGACACTCTTTTAAATCATTAAGTTGTTACAAAGTCTTGGTTACATCACTCATGTCGAGATTATACATATATGTGAGAACGATGTAGAAAGACGTGCGAGTAAGAGCGTCCAGAGTAAAAAGATAAAATTAACAGTTCAAAAATACAATCATCCATGGCAGCTGCGAGATGACCAGTCCCTACTCACAGCGCCCGTTCACGAACATGACGCATGAATGAGCCATCATTCAACTCGACCATTTTGAAGGGAACTTAACGACCCGACACACGCGCCACCATCAGCGAGACACTTGAGTGAGCATGACATTCTCTCAACCGCCAGGGCAAACTCGAGTCAGTAAAAGATGTAAATGGTAGCATTATCGTACATAGAATTCACACATGTGCTACGTACCAGGACATAGTTTCTTCTAAGATTTTGTTAGCTTGATAACTGGATACTGATTATCAACATGCAGCACATTCTCTTTCCCTATCTGCACCCCGGTTTAACTTATTTTGTGTTGGAATTTCGGAAAACAAATCAATTGTTACGTGAAAAAAATTAAATTTTATTAATTTTTATACAAATAAATAGAGTCGTTTTAAACGAAGGGTTGTATGTTGATCTCGAGCGCGGAACAGGGGTTGGTGAGGTCGAAGGCGGCCAGCACGGCGGGGCTGATGACGCCCACCTTGCCGATGACCTGACCGCGCAGCAACACCGCCGCGCAGCGACCGGGGAAGTACGCGGGATCTGAGGAGAACAGACGGGATTATAAAACTGCACCCCAACAGTGTATCACAATACATTTACAATTACTATCCGACGAATTTTGGAGGATATATCTAATCCACTAGCACCCCGCCTCGGCTTCGCACGCGTAGTACTAATTGTCCATAATTATTATATGTGTAGTTAGATGACTTCTGGTGACGAGTTGTCTATAGGCACAGTGGGCATCTTTACTTCACGTAAAGGTTGCGTTTCTACTACAACAGTGTAGTCGAGTTTGTATGTTTTAATGCGCGAATTTCAGGAACAACTGTCTCGAACCGGGGATCGAACATATGAGCAGTCATGGGTTTGATTCCCGGTTCAGGCAGTGTTATAGGGTTTTCCATCTGGAGTTACTCAGTAGCAGCCCATGGTCTGGATGTCCGGTTGATGGCAATAGGCTCGGCGGCGGCTGTATCCGCTAGGATTTAAATAAGGCAAATGACAAAGCTATCCATATCGCTACGTACTGGTATAAGCGACGACCAATCAAGCTATGCAAAACCAGCAAGGGTGTTGCCAGCATTTGAGCTAGGGGGTGGGGGCAGAGAGATGAGAAAAAAAAACAGATTTATAAGGGTTACATTTACTATTTACAGATGCACCTGAAGTTCTCCTAAGAGAAGTTTAGCTGCATATTAAATGCAGTAACCACCTCAAAAATAATAACACCTCGGATTGGTTAGATTTTCTTTACATATAGGAGTAGATAGAGGTTAATAATTTTGTCGAGTTATTTGAAAGTCTAGAAACTAAAAGAAAATGTAAGCTCTCCACTCCAGAAAGGTTAGCTCTTCATTAGTCGTTTTATTTGTTTTTTTTTAATAATAATAAAATCCTTATTCAGAAACTCAAAAGGTAAAATACAACATGAATCTGAAATTAACTATATTGGTATAATAATGTTAGATGCCTGTACTAGGATAATCCTGTATCACAGGCTGCAGGAGCTGCAACAATATGCTTTATTAGGACAGTTATTTTTTGTTTAATATTTAACATTACATAATGGCAAACTTATTTTAATTAACTTAAATTCTGCTAACTTAGAACTGAAACACATATAATTACAGAAAAGTATTTGCGTCAGCAGAATTATAAACTAGGTTGCAAAAACATATTCGAGGCACTCTTTTTTTATATTCGATATTTTTAGCGACTAATTAGACCAGGGCCAAACCGTTATTGACGAAAAATTCTTAGCAGTATGGGAGTGGTCGGAAAATGTAGTTTATGGTGCAAGTAATGAAGGAAAAATCGACCGATCGATCGTGTAACGTCCGGAAGGGGGTAAGAAGGGGTAGTATTTACGTTTTGAGGGGTTGAGGGGTTTTTGATATTCGTTTTTTGCAAATTGCAGCTAAACTATGCATCCTAACGAAAAAAGTTTAATGTAGAAGTAGTAGATAATAAAACAATCTAAAACTTTGTCACTGGGCATTATTTACCATAACCACAAAATTATCGAGAAAACCGCAAAAAAAAATGTTTTCTTTTAATTTATATCTCCCACATTTTTTTTTAAATATTTAAATGAAACTGTGAAAATGTTCTTTTTATGTTTAAATCAAGCCTTTAAATTTTCAGAGCAAAATATTCATTTTTCGATATTTTATGAAGAACATTGAATTTGGTTAGCAAACTATCGATTTTTGGATTTTAGCAGTAACTCATTATCTTCGCTGAAATATCAACTTTAACATAGAATTAAAATATAATATTGTTTACATAGAAAATATCGTTAAAAAAGCGCTAAACCTTAAAACTACTTTTTAAAAATCGTTTTTTTTTTGTGAAAATCATAAATTTCTTATTTTTATTGTAAACAAACGTTTATATTTATGAAAAATAGTAATTGTCATATAATACAACGTTATAAAAGTTATTAGCATGTACTGAATTAGTCACGGCTTTCAAATTCCCGAGAAAAAATTAAACTGCATTAGCATGTACTCAACTAGTCACGCCTTTCAAATTCCCGAGAAGAAATTAAACTGCAATGTGGGTGGATATTGAACAATTTATGGGGTACAATAGTTAGCCCTTATCCTGGGCAAAGGTTTCCTTCCACTCCTCCTTCACGTCCTTCCTCACGAGGTCAATATTTATTGCCTATTAAGGCCTCGAGGCAAGGGGCACCTAATTAATTCCAGCCTCTGTCTATATGTATAGGTCGATCATGCGAAAATCCAACAGGACTGTCAATCCAGAGGCATAAAAGCTCTTTTTCAGGGTTAAAGTACAGACTACGCGCATAGTTCAAAGAAAATGTATGAGTTTGTAGAGGCAATAAGTTTACTCAGAAGCTCATTTTTAGCCTTAAAAATATAATAGTATAGTGAGAGTGTGGTCCTACTGTACGCTAAAATGTTTGACGTACTACTGATTCTGTGGTACCAGACAGGAAAAGTTATAACTTAAAAAAAATCCTGAGCCTCTAGGGCGGAGGGGGGGTAGCTGCCCCCATATGCAGCAACACACATAAAACCAGTATAAACTGATCTCTCATCGTCCAGAAAGCTTATACAAAGCGAGGTCAGATTATACTGGTATTGTATAGCTTGTGTGTACAACAGCGTCATGGATTTGAGATGAAGAAGATCGCGCTGCGCTGTTATGCATAGTATTCAAGATACTATTTCGTTGCGTGAGTAATTGTAACTCTGTGATATTCATCTACCTAAATTAAATGGTGTGATGAAGTCCAATTTTGGTCTAAATTAAATGCTTAAGATTACTACCATTTATTTAGAATTTTAGATGATGATTAATACAATGCCGGTTAAAACACCATCACAAATAAAGCATTTTTTAGGACCAAATATCCTAAAAAGAAAATTGAAAAGATGCTATCGCGGAATTTTTTTTAGAACTTTATGAGAGCAATGCAAGAGAAGCAATACATTAATTAATTGTAACTTTCTACGACTGATTCAAGTAGCGCACGCCATGGAAGCTCTCAATGGGCAAGACTTTTTTCGACTTAGTTGACATCATAACTCAAACTTTATTTTGTATACATGATAAAATGCCTACGTGCATCAGGAATAATGTTCCTTTCAAATGGTGAAACAATTTTTCAAATAGGTGCCGTGGTTCCAGAGATTACTTTCCACATATGTACATACAAGCTCACAAAAATCGCGCTCTCTCTTTATAATATTATTTTACTTTATTCGTCTTTTCTGCACATCAATTACATTTTTAAATATTTCTTTAAAAAAACATTAAAATATTATAAGTATATAGTTTGCTTCATAGATTGGAATAATTCGTCTGTACGACAATGTGGTGAGAGGTCGAGGTCGCCAATTTATAAGGGTTGCGCCTCATCAAACAGCACGGAATCGCATTTTTCCATGTTCCTATTATTTTCTGCAGTCGGCAGCACGCTCTGATTCTAATGAAGGATAGAAAAGTGCGATTCCGTACTGATAGATGAGGTTCAACCCTAAAAGAGACGTGTCCTGTGTTCCAGCCGTGGAAACATTAAACTACGTTTTTTTTGTGTACCATCACTACGTAACATAAATATTTTAATAGGTACTTATATTTTTTTTTGTTGAATTTGTAACTCTTGCCTATCTAAACTGTAATTGTTAGATTAGTTTTATATATATCAATAACAATATCTGCATGCTGAATTTTAGTAAGCGGAATATGTAGACCTATTTTATCTTTAACACCTCAATGTACCATATTTCAAGCAAATAAATATTATTCTATTCTCCAAGCAATATCTTCATACCTTCGCACTGCTGCAAGTGATAGCCGTTGTCCTTGTTCCAAGGTTCCCTGAGCAGCGCCATGACGCGGTCGAGTAGACCGTGCACGAACTGGAAGCCGGCCGAACGCCCGCAGTGCACCGCGCACAAGCGACGCTCGTTGCGGGCGCCAGTTTCTGAGGCGATAGAACTTCAATTTGATAACATGCTTAAAATACGTAAAAAACATCATTTCTATATTAACTACTATTTCCCAATAGTAGTAGGTATACAGGTTGACAGGGAAACTCGACCTATTCCTTGAAAGAGGTTATACTAGAGGTCGTATCAACAAATTCAGTCCAGTTAACTAGGGGTCAATACGGGATGGTTACCAAACAAACTTAATAGCATAAAACTGTTAACGAAACAGAACACCATTTATTAAAAAAAATAACATATAAATTGTGAAGTCGATCTCGATCACTATCAGCATCAGCGCCCCCGAAAATCATGATAACTACTCCTTGAATTTTCAGATAGGCATCATCTTACCCATCAACATCGGCAAGTTCCTCACTAATGTATTTGGTTGTGGCTTTTTGGAAAAGGCTCAGAACGTTGTGGTCGAAGATCAAAACAGCCACGAATCGAATTTCAAAAAATAATAATTAAAAAGTGTTTTTACACCACCTGCTCGTAAATGTCAAACTCGGGGATAGAGGTGTCTTCGTCTTGGGCTAGCTTAAATCCCTCACTTTACTCAGGATTCTGGTCTTAATTCCCTCGCTTCGCTCTGGAGTTAACTCAAAGCTCCCTCGCTTCGCTCGGGAGCCATGGAATCGCTCGCTGCGTTCGGGATTTAAAATAGTGTCCGTGTCGTAAGACACAGCTTAATCCCCTTGGTGCATAATCTACTATTTTTTGTTATAAGTACCATATATCATTTAATCAAAGATCGAAATAGGTAGAATATATTTAACTAAAGTTCGAGGAAGTAAGTAACATACAGTTAATAATACCAAACTCAAAGCATTTATTTCAATTAGACCATTACAGACACTTTTGAATGTAAAAACAAAAAAAAACTAAGCTACAGTCTCAATCACAGGGCATAATAACTTGTGGAAGTACTGTAGTTGCCCATTCGAAAGCGTAGATCCTATGGAGAAGAATGGGCAAGAAACTCCATGGACACTCTTTTAAATCAATATGTTGTTACAAAATCTTGGTTACATCATTCATGTCGAGATTATACATATTTGTGAGAACGATGTAGAATGATGTGCGAGTAAAAGCGTCCAGAGTAAAAAGATAAAATCAACAATTCAAAAATACAATAATCCATGGCAGCTGCGAGATGACCAGTCCATGAGCCGCAATGCCAGTATTCCATCTTGTCTGATGGAATACTAATGTACAGTCAACTGCACTTCAGTGGTAACAATAAACGACTTGACTTAATGTTGTAGCAGTAAGCACGTACTGCGCCGACCTCAAATAAATTGTGATTACGTCAGGAGAACGATGATTAATAACTCGCATATGAGGCGAAGGGTAGAACTGTCAAATAATGATAATATCTTCTTCATGCGCTGGTTCTATCTTAATTGCGCGGATTACGTAGATTAATATTAATGTATTACATAAAATAAATAAATGTAGTAGTGTACCGATGACACATTGGGGACAAACAAATATATCGTGTTTGCAGCTACAATTATAGTTTATTACAATATTCGAAGAATGCTGTTAATTGGGTCAACAGGTCTATTGCTGGTGCGCGATGAGTAGTTATGTGTGTGTGTATGTAGTAAAAGTACTTACTGTCGTTTTATTCTGGCGATTACTACTATGTTCGATTTGCCCTAGCTCAGCAATTTGGCTTAGTTTTATAATAGAAGTACAGGTGAAGACAGGCGTAGGCTTAGTTTCTGTGTGCCCAGAATATTGTGCCTAAGTTTGGACGGTAAAATTATTCTCTTTTACATGGAAGTTAAACATTACTGGCGAAACGAGGATGTATAACTTAATACCTGATGGTAGATTTGTATGTATATGCCAAGTTTAAAATACAGCTTTAAAAATAAAAATTCTGAGTTCATAGCCACAATATCATTTTAATTTTACAAGAGATTGATGAGACTAGATATTTTTCGTCCATAAAACTGTCTCAAATTCAAAATAATTCCTATTATAAATTGGATTGAGAGAATGCTCATTTTGTACACGTTAAAAAAAAAGATAAATTATCTACGGTTATTACTTTACTCGCGTATTTATTTGGGGTTCGCGCGACTAGTTTTCATTAATTAATTTGTTAAAATAGGTTAAACAGGTGTGTACTTCTTGACACATAATTTTACTTAAATATTGATTTATGCTGAATACACTGTTCTTACTCATATAAAATAGTCACCTACATTCCATATTCAGGTTAGACTGACAGCTTGTTGCCTTTGTCCTATCCTACTTTGCGGGTGGAAACGGAAGTTAGATCCACAGTGTTATAACATGATAGAACAGATGACCGTGATAGAAGTTTATTCAAGGATAGCCCCACTAATCGTTAAACCGGAATCATATTTTCACAGCCGCCAGGCTGTGACAATATGATCCCGGTTTAACTCTCATAGTGTAAAATTTTAACTGACTCCGAAAAAGTAGGAGGTTTAGGACCTATAGCTTTTTCTTTCAAACCCGTCGGAAACAAGACTTTATGTTCCAGTACACAGGCTGGAAAACCCACAAAAGAGAAACTTTCTCCAGTAATTTAAAAAAAATCTGCTGTTTCTTATAAAAGTGCAAAACCCACACGGTCAAAATGTATAAAACAGGTGACTTTGTTTGAAATTACCGATGAAAAATGTATATGTGAATGTGGGGAATGGGCTCTATTCCAGGTACTGGGCCGGCATGGCGTAGAAAACACTCACCTGCACTGTTATCCTTTAAAACAACATCACTAATCTCGAACAGCTTCAGAGGCAGTGGCATCTTCTTGTTAGCTGCTAGAGTCTTCAGCAGCCCTGGTAGCAACAGCGTCCGCACCACTTGAAACTCCAACGTCTTTGGGTTCGAGATGTGGGCTGCTGGCACGTCTTCGATCTTTACGCCGAGTTTAGAAGCTACGTCGTCGCGGGAGCACTGAGAGGAAATGGATTTTATGAAGGTTATTGGTATTGAAGGTAGTCAAAAATTTAGTGTCGAACATAAATCTACTGATTAATAGGAAGGTAAAGACTAACCAAGCTTGATAGCAATTCAACGATTTTTTTTAATCATCCCACGAGCCCACAAAGAATTGGTATATTAATTATTATAATTCTTGTTATTTCTCGTAAAATGACACTTCTTGAAAAAAGTATATAATACTGTGTGACTGGAACGCTCGATTAAGTGTTACTCTATCTTCACTCTTACACTATACTTACAAGTGTGAAGGTGAGCGCTTCGGTGTACCCTGCGTGTGCGCACTCTTGCCTCAGCTGTTCTGTCAGCTTGTTGACGGGGTCTTGTCCTCCTGTTGTTACCACCTTTGCGGGACGACGAGCTATGCGGTTGTATCTGGATGAAATATCAGTGATACTGATTTATTTGATACATGTGCAAGGGCTCCGCCTGCTTTTGAGCTAGGAGGAGGGGGGCAGGTTATTCGACTGAAACCAGTTTTATTATAGAACAAAATTAAAGTAATTAAAATTACTTGGTTGACTTGTAGGCGCAAAACAATGATAATGAACTAAAATAATGTAGGCTACAGGAAGACAGGTTGGAATACTTTCGAACACAGGACTTCAGGAATTATTTGATCGACCTATAGAGACAACTTTAAAATGCAAATAAAATAGGTTAGAAGAGCGAGCAGAGCGAGCTCGAAAATTTTTATCACCTTGCCTCGACAGCCAATCGCCAAAATTGATGCTTTTATATGTTCTGCACCCACAAACAACATCATTATCTTGCCCAATTTATTTGGGGTTAGCGCAGCTTGTCTATTTCTTCCATACTTCTCTATTACTCGTTTCGTCTGCATTCTGCACTCATTAACAAAATTTTATATACATACTAGCTGTACCCGGCATGCATTGCAATGCACTTTTCCCTACCTAGTACTACCTCCTTGTATTTTTTCTAATCCACTCACCTACCTACCCTTCAGAAACCTTCCCTGGCGTAAAACAACTGTGCAAAATTTCATCAAAATCGGTTCAGTAGTTTAGGGAGTCCATAAACTCACTCAAAGCATTAATTTCAATTAGACCATTACAGGCACTTTGGAAAGTAAAAAAAAAAACAAAAAATAGCGAAGCTACAATCCCTCCTACTGCCTCCGTATACTTTTTATTACTCTACCCTACCTACCTTAACATAACTAGATAGTCTAGTAGATAAGTAGGGTAGGGTTCCGCACATCGGAAATTTTCTACCCTTTATAGATGTAGGAAAAACTAACAAATTGAAAACAAAAAAAATGTCGTTTGTTTGAATTGCTCCGTTCATTCTGGTCATTGGCCTTTAAATAGGTAATTTATAATAAAAAATACAAATTTACCTATGAGGGCCTAAACAGTGCCTCTTGTGATATTTTTTCTCAAGGCGCCTCCCTACTTATGTAACGCGCACGTTGGTTCAAAGAAACTGATTATGTAGCTTGGAACAGTAATACGAGAACCTATGAGCTCATGATACTTCTGTACGCTATTTATTACGATCCTACTTGTTTTTTGCATTAAACAGGCTGACTTTCTTACTTATTCTGAGAAGGCCGAAAAAGTTACAACCTGAAAAATCTCGAGCCCTGGCGACGCCCATGTAAATGTGTATAAAGGCCAATATTTTAAATTCACTATTTGGATTTGTGAAGAGAACAAAAACAATCTTTTATTCAACTCTGTAAGGTTAGACTGGAACGTAGTTGTTGAAAAGCATGAAATGCAGATGTTGTGTATCATCATCTGCATTGTCACATTTTTTTTAAGTATGTTAGTTTATGGGCTGCAAGTCGACACCCTCATAAAATATCATATCAGATAAATGGTTAATACGGAAATTGTCTACAATAATAGAGGTAGACATAGAGATGCTATCACAGAGACAAAACAGATATGTCTTTTGTGCAACATGTAGGATGAACATGTATCAGTTTCACACCACTTCAAACCGAACACAACAACACTGCTTGGACGCAGAAATAGAAACGGCTACGTGTCAGTACTCCCCTCGGGGAGCTCAATGATACGACTGAGACAGTAATATAGAGAGAGCTCTTTGCTCTTTTCTCTTTCACAATTATTTTACCTCTGTTTTTGCATCAGCGCCTAAATCGCAGTGATCTTTATTCCCGTTACAATAAGGATACTGCTGACAAAGGTAAAAATTTGTGAAAGAGTACACTCCTACACATTTTTTTTTTTTTTAAACGAATTTAATACCTTTTTGGAAGGCCTTGTAGCTATCAAGTCTCATTCAAAACCATTTTACCCTGAAAATCTCAGTTAAAAGACTAATTAAAACAGTATCTTACCCGTAAGCGATAGCGATGTCCTCGTACAAGTCACAGGCGTGGATGACGTCATGCCTGGTGGGCGGTACGCGCACGTGCAGCGTGTCGTGCTGAGTAATCGTCGTCGACAGACACATGCGAGACAGAAGCGCTGATAGTTTGTCAGCGTTCTCACTGAAAAAAAAATTAGCTTTGTATTATCTATATCTTAGAAAATTACTATTTCCAGATGTTTATGCCAATTTTGCCAACTGTTCTAATATTTAAACAAACTTAATATTCTTTTAATGAATTATTTTACACTAGCTGTTGCCCGCGACTTTGTTTTCTATTTTAACCCTTTAGGGGATGAATTTCCAAATATCCCTTCTTAGTGCACACTTACGTCATTTAAGGAACATTTGTGCAAAATTTCATCCTTCTAGGCCCAGCGGTTTCAGCTGTACGTTGATCGATCAGTCAGTGAATCAGTCAGCCAGTCAGTTCCTTACTTTATGTAGAAAATAGATAGATTGTTATTATAACTGTTCGTTGTTCTTACTTGATACCAATATAACTGTTAGCCTTCTGAACGCTGATGATTTCCTCGCGGCTCCGCATCTTGGGATACACCTCGTAGGTGCCGTCAGGAGCGAACACCTTGCACTGCTCCACCTCGTACTCACGGCTGCAGTACTTCGAGAACATGCTCACTATCGTATCTAGCACCACTATCGCCTGCAAGTTAGAATTATTATATTATTTTTATTTCCTTTATTTATTTTTCTCACTTATTTTTACATTTTTAAATATTCTTATATAAAATTAGTATAAAAACATTTAAAAATTAAAAAGTAGTAGCCCACCGGTATCGGGAACAGGGTCCAGAGAGAGGAACCTCCTAACAATACGAGCCGTGTCCAGGAGTACCGCTTTCTGAATCAAGCCCTTGATCCAGCTGCCTAACCAGAGTCTCCTCAGGTATTGGTCGAGGCTCTTGGGAATTAAGCCATTGGCTGAAACGACTATCGGCACAATGATCGCTGAGTTCACATCACACATGTCGACAACCTCGCGAGCCTAATCAAGATACTTGATTTGCTTATCTTTCTCGGCTTTCCCGAGGTTCCCATCATGGGGGACCGTTATGTCAACAATCATTGCGCGCCGCTCTGATCGATCCACCACCACTATATCAGGCTTGTTGGCCACAATAGTCCTGTTAGTGATGATGGATTGATCCTAGTACAGTGTGATATTGCCATTTTCAAGAACTGGGTCGGGCACATACCTATAGTACGGCACTTCCTATTCCACAAGGGTGTATTTTAGAGCAAGTTGCTGATGGATAATCCAGACAGGACAAGGTTGTGTCTATGCAAGTACTCTCCGATAGCTAGACGAGAACATCCAGAGATAATGTGACGATTGATTCGCCCGGACGGTGTCATGCCCGACATATTATGATAACCGTGCCGTCCTTCACAATAAATCTCCGGTAGTTATTCGTCATCATAACTTCATCCATAATTGCACAGACAAAACCTTTGGTTTCTCCGAAGAGGTCCCCGGAACGTAGCCATGCAACGGACGCTGATAGGTCCATATCGGGCCCATGCAGGGCCAGGAAAAAGCGTCCGTGGAGCTCCTTACTCTGCCATACCTCCCTGCGGTCATTAGTGTCAAGTACTACAGGTTTGCACTAGCCCGTACAGTCCCACTGCTGGTCAAAGGCTTGTTAGTATAGTAGACATTTTATGGTTGTGCTTGAAAGATACATTCCATACTTCTCTTCTCTTCTTGGTCATGCATTCTTCCTTTCAAAGTTGAGCAAAAGAGTAATTGCTTAAAACATCACAACTTCTACTTCAAGGTGCTCAAGAATGTATGTAACAAATGGTGTGAATGTGCAAGTAGTTGCCCATTATCCTTGAAACACTTGAAGACTGTAAAGACTTTAAATGAGATCTTTATTTACATCTGTGCTGTTCTAGAGGTGTATGTGCAACTAAAAGTAACCTAACCTTAGTCAAATCTGTAGCAGTACACTCAATGAAGACATTTTTAGTGTCAAGTGTGATCTTGGAGTGATCTCCATTGATGATGGGCGGCATGGACAGTACTCTGCCGTTTTTGTCCTTAATGACGGGGTACACAGGACTGTCCCGGATGATCCCTAAGTACTGTTTCAGTTGAGCGTGCGTCTGGAAACATATAAGAACATAAAACCAGTTTTTTGTTGGAATTTATTATCTTATTCAACTTGTGTAACGTTTAAATTGTTTAATATACATTGAAAAAATATTTCTTGAGACAAACAAACAATATTTGACTATTGGGAGAGCCACATAAAGTACATTTCTGAAGACTATTAGTTTCTATGTAAGTCTCGTTTGTAATGCTGTTACCCTCTGTGCACAGATAACCTCCTCTAGATTCCGTATCACAAACATGTTGTTTGAATTCGAGTTCACCAAATGTAGCGGTCGGCACGCGGTGCGCGGGGATTGACAAGTGCAATCCGATTGGCTATTTCAAGGTGACGTCACCGGCCGTAGTGATGGGACAATGACATTAAATGTATCTACATCTCATCTGACGTCGATATTTTTTTAAACAGAATGATATATTAATGTTCCCTTTTTATGTTGCAGATCCTACTTCATTACAACATGTAATAGATTACCGAATATGAACAAAGTTTTAACTTTAACGTTTTTACATGCCATTGGTTTAATTAACGGTTGAATTTGCAAAAAACCTGATTATTTTTTCAGAATGAACTGTAAATTGTTTGTATTTATATTTTAATTGAACTTCTTGTCCAAATAAACAACAAAATATCGATAGCATCGATGTTTTATTTATCGATAAGCAAGAACGTATTGCTCATGACACTATTCGTTTTGTGGGAAAAAAACAGTGATACCACAGTACCTAATGAGTGAAAGGAAAAACATCAACGAGAGTCACTACCTCAGCCACTATTAGTTGAGCTCTTTCTAAAATGGTTGATTTTATAATTTTACTAAACAGTTGAATATTATCCCATCTTTTTTTATAACTTAAGGTCCTGGATAATTTTCCTTACCATTTAACAGCATAGGTAGTTGTTGTTTTTTTTTTAAGTAATCAGTTGTGCCAATCTAACAACAAAAAAAATAATTTGGAACTATAAACAAATCATCCATTCCCGATACTTTTTTTGACTTAATGTATTAGTGCTAAGCCACAAATGTGCGGCGCGTATAAGTTGCCTTCTATGCGGAATCTAGAGGAGATTATCTGTGCCCTCTGTGTCACAGTAAATTAGATGAAATCCGACTTTGTTTCATACTATTTGTAGATAATAGTGACTTACCGAGTACAATTCCATAAGTTCAGGTGCAGTCATTTCCTTCTGTTGGTTGAGTGCCTTGAACTTAATCTCGTTTGGTGGTAGCGCGTCATACAGAAACGGCCCTTTTATTGTGTCTAAGTCATGGGTGCCGATAGCCACTAAAGTTCGCTTTCGGCATATGTTTTGATGAAGTTTGTCCTGAAAGGACAATGATATGCATCAGTGAATCATGATGGTTTTGGATGAACGGGATTTTGTTAGTGTAGGTTAGGGGATTCCATTTGTCATGAAAACAAAACTAAACGCCTGACCAGGAATGCTTGTCGTATCAATATTAACCACATTAAAAATATTAAGTACCATTGGTCTAATTGGTCTTGGGTTCAATTCCTAGGTTGATCAGTGTTATTGAGATTTTTATCAGGAGCTTTTCAGCAGCTGTCTGGAGTCTGAATTTGTACCTGATTGATGGCAATAGGCTGACCTTTACTTGGAACCTAAACATAACAGGCAATGTGGGTGGACTATAATATGTATAAGTACTACTGCCTAACCCTTTAGTGATTTCAGGCTTGGTGTTGATGTAATGTAAAAAACATTACCCACTTGCAGATCTATGAAACTGTCATAAGATTCCTTAGTAAATGTGATCCCTTTGAGCACAGCGGCCACTGCATATGGTCTGATCTGTCCAGTTGCTGGTGTCAAGTGCAGAGAGTGACAGTCTTCAGTTCTGTTGAGGGTGTACTGAGGTGGAGCTTTTCTGAAATTAGTTTATTACAATTTTGAGCAGACTGCAAGCTAGACAGCACTCACTTATACAGTAAAACATTGAAACTGAAAGCTTATGAAGATTTTACCAATAGGCTTCCATCATCATCTACCTAGCCTTTTCTCAATTGTATTAGGGTTGGCTTCCAGTCTAACCGGATGCAGCTGAATACCATTTTTTTGTGAGCAACTGCCTATCTGACCTCCAAAACACAGATAGTACTGAGTAATACAATACCCATCCCTGTGGATTGATGACCATCCAAGGCAATCACTGCTTAACCTTGAACATCAACCAGTGCAGCTGTTTTTATTCAGGCAATAGGCTTCAATATGAAAATATTGGGCAGTTTCAGTCTGCCCAATATTTTCAACTTGTTTAAAAGTCATCCAGACTGTGCAAATATGAAACCTGTCTGCCAGTTTTCTCTATCAAACTACGTTATAGTCTCCATACTAACTTTCCTTGGAAAACTAAGATGCCATCAACCAATCCTTCTAAGCAGAGCAGGTCATATCTGTTGGCGGGGATATCTATCCTGTAGAGGATCTCCTCAGATACCCCAGTTCCAGCATGGTCACCTTGCTCTTTCATCAACATCTGCTTCTCAGTAGTCTGTAATCATATTATATATGTTTAAAAAAATCTCATGTTGAATTTTATCCTACTGTGTGAGACTCAGTTACTGATACTATAGTTAACTACCGACCCAGATCTCTTTTTTAATGTATTATACACATAAACCTTCCAGAGTAAATTCTTTAGATGATATGATAGCGAAAACTGCATTGAAATCTGTTGCAAGAGTTAGAAAAACATTGGGGCATGCAGGTAGACTTTAGAAGCGACTTTCGTTTTACACATATGAAAGAAGACTGCAAACCGTGAAAGTCTAAATCGTAAAAATCTGCAGAATTTCCCGACTTTGCATCACATTCATTCAATTATGATGTGAGATTTTTAATATCTTTTATTTACTACAGAGAAAAGATGATGGCAGGGCTTGAAGCTTCATCTCACATCTTGAATTGCTGTGGGCATTTAGGTTATACTTGAATACATAAAACTGGTACATTACTTACCACTTCATCAAGCTCCAAGCCGAACTCAAAGCAAAGGTCTTGGAAATCATCGTCGGCTGAAACATGAGATTTGCAGTTTTTAATTCATAGGTTCAACAAAATTCAAGTAAATACTTAAGGTAAAACCAGAAATACTGACTGTAAGTCCTACCAAGTGCGGCAAAAAGAGCGTCGCGTTTTACTGATATTGTCGGCATTGTAAATTAATTGAAATATGACTTAATTGTTTTTTTTAATCTTCACATGGGTACACGTTTACTTTTGGATTTGATACTCAAAGAATATCAATATCAGCTGCTGTCTGCAAGACTAGAAGGCAACGTATCCAATAAAAATAAAATATTGCATTTCAACTATGTTTTGTCTCTTTCTGTCTAAAGGGGTAGGCATAGCATCGGACATCGAAAGTCACTATTTGGTATGCTAAAAAAGCAATTTTGTTTTGATAGTACTTTATATTCAATCGTTGACAGTTTAACAAGTCGTCACAAAACTATTATCATTAAATATCAGCTCCAAGGTGGTAGTGTATTCAGATATGAAAATGGCAACACAGTTCTTGTTTTTCATTTGATTGATGCCATTGAATGACGTCATAGATGTACTTTTAAAATATCGTGACCTAGCAAAATACGCAGACTTACATTTTCAGGTAGAAAATAATAATATAAGTAATTCTATAGAGTATATATGTTATGTAAGTGCTATACGAGATTGTATTTTGCATCCTCGTCAAAATTCAGGAGGTTGTCATAAAAGACGTAAATAACCAAAGACATTCAAATATTTACGAGCGATAGACGGGACAAGACGAAGAAAATCGTCATCCAAAAACTTTTTACTACTTAGTAAAAATTCGTTCTGTCTAGTGTCACATGCCCGCTTGTCAGGTAGCATTCGTGTGTCAAAATCGAAAATGTTCGGGATCAAAATTTTTGCATGAAAATATTCCCAATGTCCGCTCTATTAGTCTTTTAGATCTCTTTGTAAATAAACAATTTAAATTATGGTACCGTTATAGTTTGTGCGTGTGAAAGCGCGGTTATAGGGCTAGTATTAGACGCGCCGCGATTTAATACGGGTGGTGTAACACTTACCGATTTCCTATACTTATTAAGAAAAAATATATACCTACCCATTTTATTATTAATTCGGATCGAGAATCATTAGTATAGTTACGGGTTACCTCCTTGAATTTGACGAGGATGCAAAGCAACAGTCTGTATAGAGTTGCATTACCTTTAGCCCGGAAAGGCAATTCCTTACTACTTGTGATTTTCTGCTATTTTTTTCATAATATCTGTGGGTTTAATTATTCTATGTAAGGTAATGGATAGTTATTAGTTTAAAAAAATGAAATAAGTGAACAATTATTCATTTACTTTATTAATATAATACGCATCATTTCATAAATTGGAATAAGGGCAGCAAAATTATGATAATGATATTTTTTATTAATAATTAATAAATTAATACTGAAAAGTTTTCTTTCCCCAATTTTGGAAATCAATTTATGTAGGTAATGTACCGAGTGAAAATATGGAATAGGAAAAAACAGTGTTGCGCCGAGCCCAAGTAACATGGGACAAGGCCAGAAAGATGATGACTAGGTAAATAAAAACGGAAACCTGTGTCCTGGTGGCCTACCTACATGACGTCATAATGCAGGAATGTTTTAGTACTATTCCAGTGTGGGAAAGAGACAGAGCTATAAAATAAATAAAATAAGTAAAATAAATAAAATAAATAAAATAAATAAATAAATATCGCTGGACATTACACACAGCGCCATCTAGTGCCACACTAAGCAACGAGGCTTGTGTCGTGGACACCAGATAGTTGATATACTACATAGATACTTTTTGTTTGTAAATACATACTTATTATACAAATAAACATCCATGACTCGGTAACAAATGTCTATGCTCATCACACAAACACTTGCTCCTACCGGGACTCGAACCCGGAACCCTATGAACGTAAGGCAGCCTCACTACCGCTGCGCCATTCGGGTCGTCAAAGCTATGCGGGATGTCTAGCGCCATCTCTTTCCCACACTGGAATAGAACTAAAACATTGTCTGATTAACATTTTTTTTGCCTCATGAAACGGCAACAAGTTCGTCATGCTCCCCTAGATGTCACTGCTTGCGGTAGGGTAGGGGTTTGGGTTACCTCCTTCCCTCAAATATGGCGAGGGGGGTGATGGCTAATCTTCGCGTTATGCTCGTGCATGGGTGTATCGGTGCACGCTGCTGGGGGCACGGGTGCTGCTTGTAGTGGCTGGCTGGTCGTCTTGTTGACCAAGTTTTTATTTTAGTTTCTTTCTTTATAGGGTCTATGGTCCTAGTTTATCATTTGTGACTTCATTAACATCTCGGCGGTATATTACCATCCTAGACACTCAATAAGGAAATGTTTACAGAGTTCTTTAAGAAGCAGGGTAACAGATTTATAGCAGGTGGTGACTGGAACGCCAAACATACGGATTACCTGGTTACGGTAACCAGGGAGGTTAGCATGATCTGTTAGTGCAGGAATGCTTTAGTACTATTCCGAGAGTGGGATATTGACAGCGCTACACAGCTGTCTAGCGCCATCTCTTACCCACTCTCGGAATAATACTTACATTCCTGCACTAACAGATCATGGTAACCCACCAAGGGCAGTGAACTCAAAAAATGTAACGATGCAAATTACATGCCAACTCTGTCCACAGGTGAACCTACATACCTGCTTCGTACCGGCCTACGGATGTTAACAAAATACATGACCTCCTTGACTTCTTCGTCACAAAAAACATATGCCACAAATTCACTCAAATAGAATCTAGCCTAGACGGGTCTTCAGACCATACCGTAATCATACTAGGATTGAGTAAAACGACTGCAAAATGGGACCCAAATTATGACTCGCTCTACACCTACAAAACCGACTGGGATAACTTTAGAGAGTACCTTAAAGACAACATTAATCTCAACGTATCTCTGAAGTCCCCTGAAGACGTAGACGACGCGTGCTTGTACATCACCAATCTTATATAAGTGGCAGCGTGGATCAGCACCCCTGAGTTAAAAAATTCTGCGCATAGTACCTACCTACCCCGATCGAAGTCCGAAGAAAAATCGCCGAGAAGAGACAATTTCGTAGAATCTGGCAGTCATCACGTAATGTACGGAACAAAACCCGTCTTAACCGTACCATTAAGAAACTCAAAGACCTTCTTGCGAAATCTAACAATGATGCCCTACAGCACTGACTAGAGAGAATACAGAGAATAACCCCTGAAGGTAGTGGAATTCACTCTCTTTGGAAAGCAACTAAGAATTTAGCACAACCCCAGCAATGTTTCCCCCTAAAGATCAAGCAATTCATGGGCTCGCTCAGATCAAGAAAAATCTGAAGCTTTCGCCACTCACGAATCGAACGAATCTATAGTTCCTGTTGATCCTAAAATAGATGCCATTCTCAACCAGCAACTTTGTGCCCCACTGGGACCAACATCCCTACGCGAACTGTCAAGATTGATGTATACGATGAACTCCGAAAAGTCACCCGGATTCGATCTGATTACCTGAAAATTCTTGGAGCTGCCACGAAAAGGAGTAGTCTTTCTTACTATCCTCATTAATGCATCTCTCAGATCCTTTTATATCCCTGCTCTCTGTTAAATATCACAAATCGAAATTATTCATAAGCATGGAAAGTCGAAAAATGAAACTTTATTCAACTCACAGACGTATCTTTATACGTCTGTGATCCAACCACAGTTCTATCGAAGTTATGGGAAAGAGTGGTCCTGAATAGGCTGAAATTTCATCTACAAGAAAACCAAGTTGTACCTTATCACCTATTCGGATTTCGCTAGCAAGACTCCATCGTAAAACAAGTACACCGAGTCTACCGCACCATAAGACAATGCCTAGAAAAGACGGATTATTGTTCGGCAGCCTTTGTTCGACGTCCAACAAGCCTTCGATCGAGTATTGCATAAGAAACTATTATGCAAGATAAAGCAGCTCCTGCCCCATTCGTTTTACTTGCTAATGAAATCATACCTTAATGATAGGCAATTTCAAGTAAAAGGACGAGACGCAAGATCCTCTTTCACCAGATGCCTCACAAGTGTACCCCAGGGCTTCGTCTTGGGTCCTGTTTTGTATCTTCACCAGCGACCTCCCACAATGCCCTGAAGTATTTGTAGCAACCTTTACTGATGATGCCGCATTCCTGGCCTGTAATCAGGATACCAACATACCGAGCAGCTTACTGTAAAAACAGCTTGACAGGATCCATGACTGGCTAGTAGGAGCGGAGCATTAATCAAAAATG
This sequence comes from Standfussiana lucernea, assembly GCA_964057025.1. NCBI lineage: Eukaryota > Metazoa > Arthropoda > Insecta > Lepidoptera > Noctuidae > Standfussiana > Standfussiana lucernea. The sequence continues at coordinate 13,272,701 of OZ059790.1, read as the reverse complement.
TGACACAGACGAAGTTGCGCGACCGACACATTTGCTATGTGGGTCGGGACGGCAGCGTTCATTGCAGGGAGATTACGTGTGGGGTTCCGCAGGGATCTGTTTTAGGACCTCTCTTAAGGAACCTTTTAAGGGTTTATAGCCGAATCCGCGCCATTCGCCAAAGTGGTAATAGTGTACCAGGAATCGCTGTTGAAGGCTGAGGCGGCAGGAACGGCGACACGTGCTCGAGCAGTGGCGTGAGCGGCTGCAACAGCCGCAATATTCTCGTAAGCGCGTTGTTGAAGCCGTCTTACCGCACTTCGAAGCCTGGCTGAAAAGAGAGGAGCACATCTCCTATAGACTTACTCAGTTACTTACTGGGCACGGTTGCTTCGGCGAGTACCTGAATAAAATTGGGCGAGAGGCCACAACAAATTGCCATCATTGTGGAGGCAGCCTGGACTCAGTACAGCACACGCTCTAGGAGTGCCCTGCATGGGACTCTGAACTATGTGTCTTGGTCGCCAAGATTGGGGAAGACCTTTCTCTGCCAGTCGTAGTTGGAGCTATGCTGGCGGAGTCTGACAACTGGAAAGAGGTGACTTCGTTCTGTGAGACCGTGATGGTCCAGAAGGAGGCTGCCGAGCGGGATCGTGAGAGGGCCGATCCCAGCAGGAGAAGAAGTCGTCGGCGAGGCAACAGCCTCGACGCTTAACTAACACGCCGAAACCCCGCCTGTATTTCTCAAATCAGATAGGGTTTTGAGATCATGGGCGTTCAGAGTGGGGACTCTGTGCGCTCACTGAGTGACCTCAGAGATGACCGGTAGCACAGTAGTCACGTGCTGCCGTGCACACTTGCACAGTGGGGCTCAAGGGAGATAAATAGTCGCCCCAGGGATGTGCCATAACAGGCGTTGCACAGAGGGGTCTCCGGACAGGTCTTTTCAGAGGAAACGGTGCCTCCTCTCATGTGCGGATTGTGACTACCGGGGTGGTTTTAGTGAGGTAAAAATCCCACACTCCCCGGTCTTATCCCCAAAGACCGGTCGCCTTTTGAAGGTTTCCCCCCGAAACCAAAAAAAAATAGACAAAGTTGCGCGGGTCAGCTAGTTATGAAATAAATATAAAAAATTGAAATCAAAATCTGTGGGGCCACTGATGAGTAATTGGGGTTGAAGAGACAGCAAATGACCCCTTCTTTCAGCCCGTTCAAGTAGTGATAGCCTAGTGGTGTGACCGTTGGACTGCCAATCGGTCTCAAGTTCGAACCCAAGACACGCACCTCTGATTTTTCGGAATCATGTGCGTATTGTATAATTATTACTTGCTTCGGTGAAGGAAAACGTCGTGAAGAAACCAGCATGCCTGAGAGTTACACATATTTCTCGACGGCATGTAAAGCCAAGTCAGAGGCCTATGGGCGGCATAAAAACTCTGACACCAGGTTATGTAATAACCACACGATAAAGAAGAAAGCCCGTTCGACTTGGTAAACAAGTTACCAAACACCCCTGTATACTTTTTATATTACTTACTTTTATATGCAGGCTGTATCTATACTAATATTATAAAGAGGTAAAAGGAGATCACCCAGCCTCCATATATTTCGGTTGTGTATTTTTTGCCGGCCAACTTATTTAAACTTATTATTTGGATAGACCATAACACAATAAACATGTTTTTTATTACTTCACCTAATTCGTAAGTCAATTCACCGAGAAGTTATTCAACCACAAAATATCTGAGATCACCGAGATAAGAATAAGAAATTTTATTTGTAAACATATGCTATAATTAAATAGGACTCAAATTAATTAGATAAAAATATTTCTTAGTAAATAATAATGATTACAAGATTATTCACCAGCAACTTGCCTTGTAATATAAACTTGTGATATCGTTTATGTGCCAAACCCAGTTCTTGAGAAAGACTATGTCATGTTGTATTGGGAGTGGGATCGACCTATCGTTACTGACAGGAATATTGTCGTCAATAAGCCTGATATAGTGGTGATAGACTGATCAGCGCGTCGCGTAATGATAGTCGATTTTAACATCCTGCATGAAGAGAACCTTGTGAAAGCTGAGAAAGGGAAACCAACAAAGTATCTCGACTTGGCACACGAGGTTGTTGGTATGCAAAATGTGAACTCGGCTATCATTGTGCCGATTGTCGTTACGGCTAATGTCATGATGGCCAAGAGTCTCGACGAACATCTGTCGAAATTCTCGCTAGGTGGTTGCATCATGAGCCTGATTCATGCAGTACTCCTCGATACGGCTCGCATTGTGAGGAGATTCCTGTCTCTAGAGCACACACCATCGGTAGCTTGAACCCTGCTCCCGACACCGGCGGACCACTATTTTTTATCGTTGCGTTGAATGTTGGCTTCCAAGTACTCTCTCTATCGGCGGAGTCATGCGACTTTACATATTCTCAGAGAAAATAATCTAATGGCGTCAAATCGCACGAACAAGTTTAACTGGGCCGGCCAACATAAATAAACTTATTATTTGGATAGAACATAACATATTTAAAAAAAAATGTTCTTTCAAACGTTTTGATCTTCAAAATGTTTTGTTAATTCAAACACCTAAGTCGTAAGTCAATTCACCGAGAAGTTAATCAACCACAAAATATCTGGGGGGTTACCATGATCTGTTAGTGCAGGAATGTTTTAGTATTATTCCGAGAGTGGCTAAAAGATGGCGCATGGCGCTAGATAGCTGTCTCTCGGAATAATACTAATACTATAACCCACCAGGTCAATTTCGTGAAATTGATCATTTATCAAAGGTTCAAAAATGAAGATGGTCAGAAAGTTATAGTCGATGGAGAAATGTACGGAGATTTGATTACTAATTTTTGATTCATTGCAGACAAGTGATTTCAACAAGACGGCGCGATATGTCAAACAGGGCACGATACGTTACGCTTAATTTACTCAAAAAAACCAGCCGCGGAAGCCACATACCCAAGATCATATTCAAACATAATTATCAATCAATTAAAGCATATTTCATGGATATATAACTCATTTTTCTGAGTTTTATTTCAATTTAAAGTTCTTAACCTCTGATTTTCGGACTCAGCAGTACCATGTCATCTGCGTAACTGAAATAGTTGACGCTAATACCGTCTATTCAACATCCATAGCGTGTACTGCTAAGCTCAATTTTGTAAAAAATAAACAGGTTCAAATTCGGGGTCAGGCAGAAGCTTTTTCAGATAAGTAAGAATACAGTGTATTTCCTTCAAAATTGTTATTCAAGATAGGAATTTCGCAGCGGTTTGTCTTTGGGCTCGTAAACAAAAGTAAAAGTATGGAACAGAAAAAGGAACCGTAGCACCTAACTATATAATAACAATATGTTTAACATCCATTCATATGTAAAATTACACTCAACAGCAAAACTAAATTGTATATTAATGAAAAACAAAGTTACCGCTGCAGTTGACGAAAAAGTCTATTTCCATGTCCATTTCTCAAAAAATAAATTTCAAATCTTATTCAAACCAATTTTTGTCAAAAGTTTTTTTGCGTTCTGCAAACCTAAATTTTTTCAGAATTTTCCTCCTCTTTAGAAATTAGAGGAAGGAACATAATTTTAACGACCTTAGAAGCAACTAGCTCATCAACCGTTGATTTGAAAAAAAAAAAATGTTAAAGATTTTAGATATCATTTTGTAAGAGCTACCGATGGACACCCAACATAGTTATGTACGTAAATATTTTGTTTTCAACCCTCAGTTACATGTATGAAGGGTATTATATTATTATTTTTTTCATAATTTCATATCATTTTTGTGTAGCGGTTCAAAAAAGGCACCTACAAACGATTCTAAACTGTTCAAGGCAGGCTGTCAAAAAACTTTCGAGCTCGCTTCGCTCGCTCTTCAGACGACCAAGTGTCTCCTTTATGACAGATCCAAACAATTCAAACCAGTCCAAAGAAGAGTGTCAAATTTTCGAGCTCGCTTCGCTTGAAATAAAGGAAATAATAACTGAAAAACGATAAAAAAAAAGAATTGCGGAGGGCTGTCCCTTACGCCCTGTATAGAGCGCAATCTGTTACGATTCATTATATTCTAAAATTATGGATTAAGCGAGCTGTCCAAGAAACCCGATACTCAACCGATGAGTTTTTGACCCCACACAAGTTATTTCGCTCGTGGTTGGGCACAGTCTTCTTTATGCTTGCGCCAATGCCCACGCATCTGACCAAGAATATTGTAAAAGGCAGTCGGAGGAATCTGAAATGTATTCTTTTCTAAGGGATTTTTACAAAAATAAAATGAGGAATGAAATATTTTTAGGCAATCAAATATTTTCTACCAAAATCTCTATATATTACGATATTGGTAACATTACAGGTCACGTGATACCAGTCTGGTTTTGCAAACGGTGAGTGGAGTGCCTTGTCATCAGTCCTTTGAGTTTTTGGATGATTTTCTTTGGAATTTTTATTCAAAGTGAGTAATTTTATGAACAAAATCACTTGTACAGCATGTATTTGTTTTATTGTGGTGTTTTTTTTGTGATTGTGACCCGTGCATTCGTATGACGAAATTGTACCTTGTTCCGTGACTAGTGATATGACGCCATTTTCTTCGTGAATGCCAATTATTAAATTCTTCAATATTTTCTTTGTTTCTGCCCCGTGAAGAGACTGTAGCTGTAAAATATATTGATCTAGAACTGTAGCTCCATGTTTTGCTCAAGACTTTTAAGTGCACAGGATTCTCTGAAACCAATAGTGCACTTGTTCACTAGGTACGCATTTTTTTGCATGATACCACCTTGGGAGGCATACTAGTGTAGTTTCTTCCGTGCTGTAAGTTAAATTGCAGTACAAATTGTATCTCATTGCCAAGTCATGGTTGTCTAGCAATTTCACAATATTTCGCTTTAGTAACTGCGTACCTGCCTACCTACTTATTTTTTAAGTATTTTTTTCTAGCTGCCCACGAGTTAATTTCCTGTAACTAGATGGCATGTATCCGTTCTTTTATTGTAAAATACAAACTTTTCCTAGCTTGAAAAATAGAAAGACCAGTATCACGATTATTTGAAAGTTTTAATACCATAGGTGTTAAAATAAAACAATGGACAAGGTGGTGATGACACAACAGTATAATGTACTGGACAAAGTAGCTTTTGTTCATGCTGCCTGTGGCAGCTGTAATGACTGCCTTGGCATTGTCATTATGAAAAACAAACAGTTTATAGTTATTTCTAATTTGTCTGGAATCCCGTAAACAACACACAAATATTAATAATTAAAGATGAAAATCCTTCTTTTTTAATATTTGTGCAGCTATTATTTGTTACTCTTTCTTTGTTAATCTATTAGTCATGCTTCTATGGATTTACTACATATTCAATTTTCATCATTTATCCCTGTTTCAGCTGTAACAGAAGTAATTTATGTTAATAGTACAGCTGCCTGCTATAATAGCAATGCATGTAGCGTAAGCACGTTTTTTTTAATGCTTATTCATAGCATGTGCATGCAAATCATAGAAATATTTCATAGTGAAAGTTATCTGTTCTCTGTATAGTATATTTTAATATTGAAAAGTGTATATTATATGCCACATAAAATAACATAATATTTTGAGTCAAGCTCATTACATGAAGTGGTTTATGGCAATAACAACTCTGTCAGGGCTCATATTATGTCATTATTTAAATTAAATAAATATATTATTAGTAGTGGATGTTTGCAGGTTTCCTAATATCAAAGTATTTAATTAGTAATTTTGTACATGCCTACAGTTCTTTTTTTTTTTTGTTCTAACCTACTAGTTGATTTCATGTATTGTGTTTACTCCCATTTAGGTTTTCTGTATTTGTGAAAATGGCGAGTTTTCAAGCAGATAACAACCTCAAAAGCCACATTTGGAACAAACATGATAAAACTTTTTGTTTTTGTATTTTCACTCCCAGCAAACATAGTGATAAAGAGGGATGGAGCCATAACATTTTATTTTGGTGTTACAAACTACAGTACTTTCACAAGTTATTATGCCCTGTGACAGGGACTGTAGCTTAGTTAATTTTTGTGTTTTGACAGTCAAAAGTACCTGTAATGGTCTAATTGAAATAAATGCTTTGAGTTTGAGTTTACAGTGTCACATCAATGTAATAATTTTTTCAGTCACAATTATTACAGTTAAAACTGTTTACGACAACATCATTTAGAACAACATACCGGTTATATTGACCAAAATCATAGGCACAAATTACTTTGTACCTCGAAAACATCGCCAGTTGTTACAACCAAATATGAGTGGTCCGTTCAATGTCCATAAAAGATTTGGACTGATTATGTATAGTTAAGTTTTTTGTCAGTTGCTTATTATTTGATTTTTCAATTAAATATTACATATAATATGTTAAATGTTATAGAGTACACACACCACAAGTAATGAAAGTTTGGTGTGGTGTCTAGGTAGTAATTTTTTTCTCATTGCTGTTATGATGAAATTAAAAAGCCAACAGTAATGTTTTATAGAAAACTAAATATTTATTATGAGATCATGTTTCTTTTATTACAACTAGCATAAAAGTTGTTAAAATATGGCAAATAAATGTATTGTACACTGATAATAAGATAAGACATGTTTCTTTACATTTTTATAGTGTGACAGTCTGGTTATGTGTTAATGCTGTGTCATATTGAAAGTCACCTATCAAATGTATGTGAATTCAAGCTGCATAGGTATTATATAGGAACATGAGAGATAAGTGTAGTGTTATCAGTGTGTTAATAAATTGCACGATAACTCACAGACACCATGTGGCAGTTTTCTATAAAGCTCATAGCTGCTTTTATAGGTATTACTAAACTGTTTTGCAGATGAAAACAGTAACTGTTACTGCCATTTACAATTTGGTTTCATAACATCAATTTCAGTTAAATAAAGAAAATGAGTTTGAAAATAGTAACACAGAAGGTATATGAAATATTGGTTTGATTTGCTACTTTTCATATTTTTAAGTACAATAGTTGTTATTATGAGTAAGTGATCATTGAAATGAGTAGCCTGATTGAGTAATTTCTTCATTTGATGACTCATACTTTGTAGATTAGAGTCCACTTTAGCTTCCTAGCTTGTTTCCTGTTTCTTTTAATTGTATACTTTACCACTTGTTTAGTTTAGATTTTATGAATGTAGAGAGTTAATAGTTAGTTTATTTAGTTTTCACATTTACCCACAGAGTAGTAAGCAAATGGTGTGATAATGTGCGGGAAAAGGGCGCTAAAGACAACACAAACACCGCAACCGTCGCCAATCGGACATACGCTGAATGAGTCTTCGCTGGCGATCGTTCAATGAAAGACGTATCTCCCCCTCGCAGACCTCACAATTTCGGTGAGTGCGATTTGTTAGGAAATATGTGTATAAGCACTCCATTTTGTTACTGCTCTGTGCTTGTCAGTACCTATGTCCTTAACGGAAATTATATTAACTGATGATAGTAAATTCTGTTTTTATACAGTTAACATCTATTCAATTATAATCCTTTCGAAATAGCACAAGCCATATTATTTTTAATAGTTAATATTCTTCTCTGTACCAATATCAAAAGGTAAAAAAGCGAAGACGAATTTTTTTTAGGTTACTGAATCGCCAAGTATTGTTACTTGATGAAAATGAATAATGACTGTAACAGTGTTGGCAATCACAGTTGAATGTATGTTGTATATGGCTCAAACGACTAATCTAAGAAGTTTAATCCAATTGAAGTGACATAATTGGGCAGATTTCTTTTAATTCCATTATTCCTTTTTTTTATATATTAGCTTATATCGAATAATATGGGATAAAATAAATCTTTGAGCAAAGCGAAATTCCCAGAATGGGTTTATTAGATATGGGAAGTTATTGTCGTTAATTCTTTGTGGTAGGTATTTTCCGACAACTCTGTCACTTAAGTCACTATGGTAATGGTAACCACAGGGTTGAACATTACATTGTTATCACTTAAAAGGTTGTATGGCGTTTTAATTTAAAATTAATACGTTTTTCATCAAGCCGAAATTTTACCTATTAACAACAAAATGGAAACTGGCCTCGATTGTTTCATTATATCGGATTAGCATGCGGCGTCAGTTTATCTGTGTGGCTTATTTATTGTTGTCAATAAATAGCAAAATATTTATTTGAATTTTATGCTTGTTTTCGGTAGAGGTTGTCTCTGTACCTTGAAAATATTTAGTAGGATTGAACCAGTTCGTTTAGGATACCGGTATCCGCGCCAGTTGGGTTGCGGAGGTCAGATGACAGTCGCTCCATTGAATACGTAATTGATATTTAGATTAGCTGTATTTTGTTAGACCGGAAGTGGACCTCTATGCGATAAAATACTAGTATGATGATGATGAGCGAGTTGGAGGCGAAATAATATTACGTACCTCGATCAATCGTGTGTATGCACGTTATACAAAAAAATGAGGGTCTGGCAATCTTATAAGGCATCACCGCATTGAGTTTCAAAGAGACTTATAGCGTATTTCACAGCTCGCAGATGGACAGTTCCAATATTAGAAAATTCAGAGAAGTGCTCATAAATTTTCTTACTAAATTGACAATGAAAAAAAACAACGTTTAGTTGATCAGAAACATTAAAGGAGCATTAGTTTTAATAGATAGATTGTATTACTTGTCTCAGGTGGCGTGACCATTCATTGTGATGCCGGTGGATGCTGACCTCAACCGCACAGACGTGGTGTCGCCTGGTTGTGAGCTGAAGGGCCTGCGCACTTGGAAAGACATTTGTTTGGTACGAAATTCGCTTCAACATCAGGTATGCACTCCCCTTAACCACAGCTTCGTATAGTTTTTACGTTCGTGAAGAGAAAGTACCACTTCCCCGGCAGCTCACTGTACTTGTGAATCTGAATCACATCAATATATATATTGTGGCCTCAAGAATCTCAAGGTTCCTCTTTGTTTCTGAACATTTTTCCTTTGTTTTTCTTTATTAGCAAATGAGTTGCAAAATTCACGATGCTACTAACACCAAGTGCTAAAAACAAACACGGTATTCGGGTAATCATGCTTCGTCCTTATCAATATGTGGCACTATAATCGTGCAACCATAGTTATCAGAATATGCGTCTTGAAGGAAATTATGTCAGCAAAGTGTTATCTTTGAGCATAACAGTTCCTAATAATAGACGTTTGTAAATTGGCTTGTTGCTTTGGTCGAATGTAGGTACTAGGTATATTTCTTTACCCTCCTTTTGTGGGTGCCAAATAATCGACTGCTAAAACGATTTACGAAACACGTGATGCGGTGCTGCGTCGTCCTCAGTAAGAAATCGTTTTCGAGTTCCACGTGCTCTTATTTCATTGACCTTACTTCAATGTTCTTTCTCAGTCTTTGTCTCTTTGTTATAAAGTCGACTCAATTATCACGTCAGTCTCAACCTGATAATTAGTCACGCTTTGTTTACATTAAATATGAAGATAGTGTTTATCGGGGGGCGTTTTGTTTTTCCGAGGGATGGACATGGTGCGTATCTCGCGCTGTGATGATAAGTGGCGGAGCGGTGGCGTGGCGGCGGCGGGCGCGTGTTGCCGCGGAGGTCACCGCCCCGGCCAGGACTAATTCGGGGGAGATCGACGACTCGCTCCGTCGTCGCGGCTTTGTCTGCGTCCGTCGCCTCCGCCGCCGCACCGACCACTCCGCACGCATGGCTTTGTTTATGTACGCGCTTGTCTCACACGACCTTTTCGCCATTATCATAAAACTTCTTGTCATTGACAACAAATACGCAAAACGGTATAGGTAAATAACGCCTCAACACATTGAAGTTATTTTCATGAAGTTGCAAAATTATTGTTGCCTCGAGTTGCGAGTGGCGTTTTATCCATCTACGCAGTTTGTTAATACCAGGTTGAACGTCCGTCGACATTCAAAAATATTGATCTTTATTGGTGATTTCACTTTTATCTCAGGGTGAACTGTACTGTATTTTTTATAATACCGATTTTGAAGATCTTGTCGTAAACAAATATTTATTCTTAAATCGTATAGTATGTCTGTCTTTGGTACGGTTCATCTTTGACTATTTTTGATTGAGATTTTGTATTGAACTTTTTCAGTATTTGGTTCTGACGTGTTCGTGCACTGTGAAATGTTTTCGTAGGTATTGAATATTAAGATGATTGTTGTTAGGTAAATACTTGAGGGGCTTTAGTTGTTACAGTTACCCATTATTTGAATCGAGGCGCATCGACCATCGTATACATAATAATATATCGATAGACTTGTTAAGTAGATGGTGCGGGAACGGGTTCTTGTTTACACCATCATTGTTGTGATCGCGAGACCAGCAAGAACAGTTGTGAATATGTTAATTTTCATTAGAATATGGTAAATCGTGCTAAGGAGATTCTTATTTGACACTTCAACTAAGCTGTTCACATTTACAGGACGAATGTACGGATAATCGTATGTGTTATGTTGTCAAGGTGATCGCCTTGCCTTTCTCACTTTGTTACAGCGTGAAAAGAATATCGTGATTACTCATTATAGTAATCAGAAACTAAAATTGATTTAAGTGCTGACTCATAGATGTTTCTCAACACGAAGCCTTGAGTAATGCATGGACTGGGTAAGCCCAGAGAGACTCCTGTAAGATTGATCGCAATAAGTGGCCTAAGAAGTGCTCTGAGAATGTGGTCGTGGTCGGCGAGCGACGTCTAGCAATACGATGTGCGTTGCGTAGTGCTCGGTCGAGATGGGTGATCGCGTCGAATCGGACATGTGTTTGTCAGCGAGCAGTGGCTTGTTTGTATTGGTGCGTGCGTGCGCATGTAGAATGGAATGACGCGAATAGTTGCAGGCGGCGGCGGGCGGCGCGACCGCTGCCGTTCCTCGTTCAGTTCTCGCCAGCTCGTCGAGCGCGTCGGAGCTCGTGCGTGTGGCCGATACACTCGTTACCAGTATAGTTTTTAACATCGGGTGCTACTATTGCACCTTATCTTTCAAGATAATTGTGCGAATTAGTGCGCCGCGTTTCCCCACTGCGTTTTTATGTGTTAGTGATATCGTTTTTGTGACTTTAAAACGCTTTCGAGCGTAGTTTCTACGTGGACATGGGCTCGTGTTCCCACTCGAAGGTAATATAGTTAAGTGTGCGTTGTTTTTGTGTGCGTCTGTGTTTCGAGATGTGTCTGAGAGGAGCCTGTGCGCCAGCTAGACGAGGCTGTTTGAAGGCCGCCGCCCCGACCTTGGTGTCAGAAGGTCAACGTCCTCACGTGTTCTAACTTTATGCAATTTGTAACATCTAATTGTTTTAGAAATATGTATTTTAATGCCTAAATATCAATTAGTGTCTCGGTTGACTTGTGCTATTCATGTGTAGACAATGTAGCCTGCACATACCTAGGTGTATAATGATTGTTCCTACATCAATGTCGCATCGGACCGACATAGCTCGGTTGGCTCCACCAATGTGGACCATATTAATGGGTTGAAAACACAATTATCGTTTACTATCAGTAAGTCATTCAGGGTATCTACTTATTACAATGTAAGTACATTCATTTATTGGTGTTAATTAGATATATGTATTCAAAATTTCAAGTCATTATCTCATTATTTACCTTTATTGGACAATAATTGGTAAAGTTGTAACAAAGGTTTCATATGAATCGTATTGTGCGTAGGTAGGTAGTACCTACACCTCTATATGTATTTGCACAAAAACTTAACCTCCAAAGGCCAATAAACAAGGTCTCGGTGATTGACAGCTGGCGTACATATAACATAATAAATTCACATACGATATTTAGAAAAATTCAATACGAGATAAAATAGAAAAACCATTGAAATTACAAAATACATAAATACTTGATATTAACGTGAATTGGTTAACTTGTAGAAAAGTTGAGTTGTCACGTTAGTTTTCGATGACCACAAAAACTGTGATAAGGATAACTCATTGCTTACTTAATATTTCGAATTGTCGACCGATCGACGACGATCATCAGGTTCGGTCACGTTCTTAGTGTGGCGCTCGGTGTTATCGTGAAATTGTTATTGCGCATATTGTTTGTGTAGCGACGTATGCGTAAGACATTAATTTAATCTGATTCTGGGAATTTGAATACTTCTAATATTCCGTTTTGTGTGAATATTTTTTTTTATTTGAGACATTTTGTAAATATTTTGTCTTTTGGACAAATCACCGATGCAGAATTTAGTAGGTACCTGTTGTTAATTAAAATTTGGTGTCCTCCGTCCTATTTAAAATAATGTCGTATGTTACTAGCAACTAGTAGCAGTGTAGTGAGCATTGTGTTTCAAACAATGCCTGAGCGCGTCCATTGTGTTGAATAGGCGCGGACGAAAGAGAGAGCGATATACTCGCAGTGATATGAGAGTGGAGCTGGCGAGTGTCACAGCTGCGCTGCGTGTGCGCGATCAGCTGACGCTGCGGCGGCCATCTTGCCGTGCGTGTTCGTTGTCGCCGCGTCATTGTGCAGTTGATGACGCAAAATTCTTCCTCTAATGCTAATGTCATTGTCCTTACCGTCCTGGCTGTTTGCTTTGTCACCTTATTTATCATTGAAAGAGCCAGTTTGAATGATGAATAGCCTCTACATATACCAGCTTGTTTCTTTATTGTGTAACCACGCGGAACTGCGGAAGGTATTGAAAGACCCTGGCTACTCTATTTTTGGTCCGAAACGTTTCCGCTAAGATCTCTGCTTTATCACGGACAGATGTTACTGTATTGCCATTCTAAATTTTTGCTAAGAACTTGAGCTAGGGAAAAATCTTTGACCTCGATTAGCGCGTCATCGCATACGTTTCCGTATTTTTGTGTAGATTGTTTTTGTTTGATATTTGTTTCGCTACATTTATGTATCTCTAAAATAAAATCACATTGAGACTCGGAGTGATCCCGTTATAATGTCGTCGTACCCATTCCTCGTGTCAAGGCAGACGGAAGATACTATTTTGAAATGTCTCTGAGGACATAGTATTATATTATCTACTATAAACGTACACGACAAAGTAAGAAATGTGTTCGCTTTTTATTAGTGAAGCTGAATCAGTTAATCGTGCTATTAGTCTTCCGTCACTACTTCGCTAGATATAGGTACCTTACACTGCCTACCTAAGTACCAACCAAGCCGGGTTTTCGTAGGATTTTTCTTGTGCTGCACGATTTTTGTTTCTTGTACCGTTACTGTTACCGTTGATCGAGTGGTCAGACCTGTATCTTGTCTCAACCAGACGTAAATTCGAGCACTGTACCTATGTATAGAACTGAGTTGAGCTTTCATGCGTGTTATGGGGCTCGTGTCGACCTACATACAAATATTGTTTGTGGGAGGTAGCCTGAATATATCAGTGTTTTAATTCACTGATACCAATAATAGCTTCAGTGGTTTTCACTCAAGGGTTATTACTTTATTAGAATAATATCCTATTTAAGTATTGGTTAAATGTTTCTATGGCTTCGTCACGAATTGGGATCCTTGAGCGATTTAAATTTTATGTGCATCTTGACCTCGTGATCGTTTTATTTGTCCACGTAGGTATGATTTTGTATATTGCGTTGCCAGATTATGGAACCAATATTATGTTTTATACGTTTGATGACTTGATTGGTTTGACACCTCTTGAAGGTTTTTCATTTCATTGAAACAAAATAACGCACAATAATTATTGTTCGTTTCTTATAAAATGAATGACACATGCCAAAGGGAAAAGATAATAAATAAAATACTCAAAACAAAATAGGGCCCACCTCGAATCAGTCACTGTTTTGGTCTAAATAAAGTTATCCAAGTATTTGTTGACAAAGATATGCATAGAACCGTCAAGCTGACATGTTTAAGAGCCCTTATCAATGTTTATTTCGACAACATTCATATTGGTTTCAAGAGGGTAGCTAAAAAAGTGAAGTAATACTCGAAAAAAACATCGAATGCACAAATTCTCAGTCACTTACGTTTTCAGTCTACACTAAACGCTATTTGTGTTGTGTACTCACGTTTTTAACCATTTTGTTTGATTCCTGTGTTAATAAGTGATCATGATCACCGCCTGTTTCTCGCCGACATATGGATATGGAAACCGATGCAAGAGCAGTATCTTTGCTTCAAGAGGGACAGTCTCAGAGATCTGTGGCTATACACGTCGGTGTATCGCGACGAGCGAACCGAAACGTTTGGGAACGGTATCAGGAGACCGGAAGTGTAGCTAGGAGACCTGGCACAGGAAGGGTTAGGGCTACAACTGCCCAGGAAGACCGATACCTAAGGTTAAACGCACGTCGGGAGCGTACTGTAACCGCTCGTACCTTACAAACTCGACTACGCCAATCCACAGGGACGAGAGTCAACGAGCAAACCATTCGGAATCGGCTTCACGAAGATGTACAACGCTCCAGAGTACGTCGTGCTATTCGAGTGAAACTGACGAGGGCTCATCGTGCAGCGCGCTTAAGGTACGCCCGAGAACATTTGGAATGGACCATGGATAAATGGAGGAATGTGATTTTTATGGACGAGTGTAAACTGAAGTTTTACAATGACGACAGACAAAGAACATTACAGTGATATGAACAGCCAGCAGGAGCTCATTAACGCCCTGAAAGTCTGTTGGGAACAAATACTGGAAATAACCGTGACTCACTTGATTGAAAGCGTCCCAGATAGGCTCAGAGTGCACACCCACTCGTTATAAAAAAATAACAAGCACCATATTTTTTTTCCAGTATAGTTTGCTTTACAAGATTATGTTTTTCCTTTTTGTGTAATTTTTCCTAAAAACTGTTATTTTGTGTTTTTATTAAACGAAATAAACAAATGCTACTATTGTTCAGGTTTACACTATTCCTGAATGCTCACTTGAAACTTGTATATTCATAAAAACTGAATATTTAGGTTCAATTTTAAGTAGCAGCAAAAAAATTGTGGGCCCTATTTAGTTTGAGTAGTTTAAAGAAATAAAATCATTTTATTACGGAAAACTAAGAGATCCATAAACTGTTAGTATGTAACAGGTTTTGCACTTAAACACTATTGTTAGTAACTTAACTAAAGACGAATTAATGAGAGGATGACACATCAACTAGATTACTAGAACATGAAGTACTAGGGTATAATCTTCTCACAAATTGCCTTACTATGCTGGAGGAAGTATCGGCCGCCACGGCCTTCAGGATGCTATTGTGACTGCTCCTTATTCTGCTCAGGAGCGAGGCTGTTTTCTTGCGGATAATGGCATGAAACCGTGAACATTTCAGAGGCACTACTAAAACGAGGCAATCGCAACGGCATCCTAAAAACATTACACTCATTCGTATTGAACGCGCAGAACATCCAGCGACCTTTCCGAGTAGTTGACTCAAAGATTACCGGTGTAAAAGCGTTATCTTTACTTGATCAGTACATCGATCAAATCTTCGTACTAACATATTACAACATCGCACAAGTTTACGTGAAAGAAACTGAAAATCCCAGTTGTAGGTAAATGAGTGATTGATTTTATTATACTGACTATAATACCTACGTAGGATTTAAAATTCGAGGTGGTTTACCAGAATTTTAAGTTGACACTCCTTTACCCATGTGCAATAAGTTGTTCCATCTGTTCCTGGGTGGTATTCTTACACTTGACTGGAGGTATCTGTAGTATCTCGGTAGGGGTGGTACGTGGGCACATGTGTCGCTAAAGGGTGCAGTGCCATCGGTAGGCTGTCCTTGTCACGGTGTTTATGTGCGTGTGTGTGTCGGTGCACCGCAAAGCGGGTCGCGCTCGAATTGCGTAGCGAACACTCGGCAAGTGGGTCAGCGGGGCACGGCTCAGCACGGCCCGACCGACGCGACGCCGCCGTCGTCGCGACGTATCTTTCACACACACACGCGACTCGCAGCGAGGAACACTCGTACTTTAGGAGGACTTAGCTAGCTCTCGCCACTATTCTCAGGATAACAATATTACATTCATATCTATTATTATTCTGAACTTGTTCGGGATTTTTAGATCACACACCATCTAGAAACTTGTTCATGTTCAAATTATCGTGTTACCCTGAAACAGTTAGATATACCTAAACGCTTGAACTGAAATCATGAATTTGGCAACTTGATAAATATGGCCGTTATTGTACCTATTGCTATAATTAAACATCACGTTTCCGTCTACTTGAATAGGTTGATAGTCGCCTTGGCATACTTCTTTGGTATCAATATTACCTAAAGTTATTAACTGCAGCATGCAACCCGTCTCTATTTTTTTATTTACCAAGTTATTCTTCGTACGAAATGTTGTTACTTACCTAGTTCACGATATTTTAGCGATGAACCAACCGATGATGCATGATAAAATATTGAAAAAAAAATATGGATCGGACAATAACTACTTATTTATATTTCATGAAAAAAGTTGTCTAAATGCTATGGTAAACTACTTTTTTTTTGAGTACCTACTCGCAGCAAGAAAGGTGTCGTAATTCTCGACCAATTAAAATTAAAAAGTAGGCTAATGAAAAATGTATTAAACGAACACAACCCACACGAATGTTTATTTTACAGCATGTTCGGTTCGACAAAGTGAGCAAATTCCATCGAATTAGATTCTCAACTAATCAGTCGGTAGCGTCAGCGTTTTTCTGTCACGTACGTTGCATAGTGGACTTTGGACTAAGATGAAGAGAGCAGTGAATGTGGTGTGATGCGTAGTCTGTATATTGATATAATAATGGCGGCGCGAGAGTGCGCGGGCGCCGACGCTTTGCACCCCTGCGTGCAGCCCGGTCGATGACTTCCCAAGTCTCTGGCCCGGTGCTAATGACCTTACCGCACTCTCCACTCTTAACAATATTAATGGCACTTTTTGTAGTAGGTATGTTTAAGTTTAACTTCACATTCGGCAAGATAACACAATATTTAGTACCTATGTTCATATCAGAATTCAGTATTGACACATTCGGTTACTTCTTGCATGCTTAGTTAGAGCTGTACTGGTAGTGATAAGCTTATTTCTGCGTCAGTAACACAAGTCACACTTGGTAGATTATGTAATTCGTTATGTTCCAAGGGCATTATGAATAGATTTATTTTTTTATGCAAGTTTTTAAAATCTGTGTTTTATATGTCAATATTTAACACGCTTGCTGATAAACGTGGATTTCAGGCCGCATTATAGGTACTGTTGAAGAACGTACTTTTTTTTAAACTATTAAATTTCTTGGATTGCCGTCGACGTTGGTGCAAGAGGTTACGGCAATATCGATTTATTTTTTGTCAATACTGTTGACAAGATATGCAAGTGTTGTTAGTTTAGCGACCTTGGCGTGGGGCGCGGGGCACGCGGGTGATCCGTTTCGCGGGCGCGTTCCACTTTAGCGTTAGCTCTCTCTTGTTACGCAAACCTGTCGTTATGCATATTATGTTTGCTTCTACGAAATCATATACTACGCCTAATACCACTTTCTACTGTGATAATCATGTTCTGTATACGTTGTCTCGAAGCTTTCGACTGTTTCTTTTTCGTACGACACGGATGTTCCGTACCTATGTAGAGCTTTTAGGCGGACTGTATCCCAGTATTTGAAGATGTGCACGTTTTTTAATGTAATTGTTTGTTTGTTACAGGGCCCGCTACGATCCTGACATAGACGGAATAGTCACAGCTCATCGGCAAGGAAAGCCACTAGCCGCGGCCACTGCAAGCCAGAGATAACCAAGTCCAAATTGAAACGTTATTAAGTGCAGCATACTTGCCGTTACTATTGTAGAACTTTGTGTTACGACAAACAAGTGCAATATACAATTAGTGCAATCGTACATTTAACAATTAACTCGAGTGAAGTGAAATTATATAGTGGAACAATGGAGCGTGAATCGAATCCGATGGAGACGTTGTGCCGCTCGGGGTGCGGATTCTACGGAAACCCCTCAACGGACGGACTCTGCTCAGTATGCTTTAAGGTACCCCATGATAAACATACACTCAAAGTATCATTACTTATGTTAAACATAATCAGTCGAGTTTTATCTGTGTAGTGCTTCAAAAACGGAATGCGAGTTGATTAATTGGTTACAGCTCAAGATCGAGAGATTGGTCTCTTGGCTCCAATTCCTTATCGAATTAATTTGTTGATCATGTGTGAAATAAGATGTCAGCTTTTTAAAATATTATGTGTTGCTAATGATTATACCTTCTAAATATCGCTGCCCTAGTTCAATAGAAAGATATCTTGACCGAAGTATGTTTTGAGTTAAACATACTTTTAAAATTTTACTGTCAATGTAATTCAATGTTGTTCACTTGTTCTTATTTTAAATTTGGTTAATTTATTAAAATGATAGCTTACTTTAATGCTTTTGGGAGTTATTTATTTCAATATAAAAAAATACTCATTTATATTAATGCATTAATTGTTTTTTTTTAATATGCATAAATGTGTCTGTGAGATATTGAAGCTTAGGCACTTAAGCTGCGTTTTACATAGGTATATCTGATTTTTGAATCAAGAGTAAATGATGCCGTAATGTCTGACAGGGGAGAATGTAAGAAGAAAACGTGTTGCGCCGACCCCAAGTAGAATAGGACAGAGTACACTTTTACCCAAAAAAAAATTATCTCAATTTGTTTTTTTTTTTTAAAGAGATCCTACTATTGAACTAGGGCAGCAATATTAGCCACATCAATTACTTATGTCAAAACGTCGTATATTGCGACGTTATGCATTTTCCTAAGAGTAAAAAAAACGCCTACCTGCTACAAGTTCCAAGTCCTAGGAGATCGATCACTGATCCCGACAACTGTATACAAAGTACCGTCGTATGTTGAGACTGATGCCGTGTAGTTTTTATTATCCATTAAGTAAGCTTT
The DNA here is from genome assembly GCA_964057025.1 of Standfussiana lucernea. Classification (NCBI taxonomy): domain Eukaryota; kingdom Metazoa; phylum Arthropoda; class Insecta; order Lepidoptera; family Noctuidae; genus Standfussiana; species Standfussiana lucernea. The sequence continues at coordinate 13,253,839 of OZ059790.1, read as the reverse complement.
TGCGAGTGCCGATGAGACTAGATTGCTTCTGTGACCTTTGATATTTATTTACCACCAATTAAGATTTATGATTGATGACATGGTAAAAATCAAACTGCACGACATTGCCCGAAACTGTGTAGCAGCTGGGACACGTTGCTACTTGATACAAATAATCATGCTGGACGCACGTTTTTATGCAACGCCAAACACTAGCCGTTTAAGTGTAACCGCACAGAGCCATGTCGATGGCGTGCTGCGAGAGTAGTAAGGCCGCATCTAGTTATCCAGCTCGCTCCGCAGCCGATTGGTTATCAATTGATTTGCTCATTTGCACGGCTGGCCTCGGTATGACGTTCAGTAGTTTTCGTTTACAATATTGTCGTTGCACTTTTCAGGAGGCTCTAAAGAAGAAGCAACAGCCGCCAGCGTCGTCACCGTCGCCCGTGTCGGCGCCTTTCGTGGCGGCGCCATCGACGCCGCTGGCCGCGGCCGCGCCCACCGTGCCCAGCCTCCCCGCCCAGCCGCAGACCCACACAGACGTGAGGCAGCACTTCTCTTATTTTTACGCCCACCACACACCGCCATTCACGCCACCAGCGGTCGCCTCTTTCACTTAACTTTAGCCATGCATACGCCCATTTCATTCAACCGAACTTCAACTTTCGATAGAACGTGTTCCGTTATTGAGAATAGTCTAGAGACGATGAGTTTCTGACGTAAACAACTTCACAATCAACTGATTTCACTTCTACGAACGTCTAGATTGGCACAAATAAGTAACAATTTGATGAGTCATACATAATCATGTATTTTGGTCGCATTCGTAAACAATGCATAAAATAGTCATTATAACACAAAATTGTAATGATTTATCATTTTATATTAACTTAAATAGAAGCTAAAGTCTGATAGTGTCGCACTAATGATAACATGTTTTAATGACATTGTGTAGGCTAATGAGGTCATCAATTAATCTTTGGCCATGATTACTACTTACTTGGAATTTGGAATAACTCCTATCATAAGACTGTGACTGATAATGTAGGGAATTGATGTGCTGCGAAAACCAGTTGCTCGCTAGTAGTTCGGAAGATAATGGTGTCAGTACTTAATGCACGCAGTACATCTTCACGACTCTGATGACTGCCTTAGGTCCTGTTCCTTGTTTAGTATTGCAACAATAGCTTATAATACAAATCGTTCATACTCCCTTGTTCTATTGCTAATTCTCATCTCGCCCTGTCTTTATTACATTTAAGTCATGCTTAAACGAAACAAAGCAACTAATGTTTTTACCATTGCTGCTAACAATTAGTACTAGTAAGTGCGCAAACAATTTGGCCTTAGATTACATTCCTTATCACAAACTTTTTATGACAATAACATTAATTCTGTACTATAATTTGAATGGTGGTGTTGGATTTTGGTTCCAATGGCATCGCAGGTAAGATGACTACATATTTTCAAATGGTTGTATGTAGTTATTATTTCTCATAGTCTAATTTATTGGAATATTACTTGATAATTCGAGATTGTTGGTTCATGAATATGATAGAGGTTTCAGTCTGACGTGTTTGTTGATAAGTGTTTTAGTGATACGACAGGAAAATAATATAAAGCAAAGCTTACGCTGATGTAATTTCACTGCGTTGATATCGTCTAAATCGAAATACGAATATTTGTGACGTGACTTCATTATAATGATTCACAAAATCTTCAACCGAAAATGAAAATAATTTGCAGTGATCACATAGTTAAGAAATTTCAAGATACAGAATAAGATTTAAAAACTATTTCATTACGAATAAGCGTTGCCATATCATGTCCACTATGATGTCAGACTCGTTATCGAGGATGGGTTGAGACCATGTATTAAACGTATTTGTCACTCACTACATTAACACGTGTACGCCGAATGGCGTGCTGATTGGCGGTGCGTCGCGGAATAGTACGTCCTACTTACTGCACGACGTACCATTATTATTACATCTAACGTAAATTGTAAAACTTGCTAAATTAATACCTTTTAGTTATTTACTAATTGTACATAATATGTAGGTCAGTGAGGTTATCTCTAAGGGCTCATTTACGGAGAAGTGGCGTGTCGCGTTGTGCGGCGCGGCCCGGCCCGCAATAAATAAAAACATATGGCGTTTACGGATAAACGATTTTACGCGCGTTTGTTTTAAATGCAGCGTTACTTGCGGTGGAGCCCGCAGATGACATCGAAGTGAGTCAGCGACGCACGCGGCATTTTACGCGGTGGCGCACGCAGCGTTGCATTGCGAGCAACCAGTTCCCTTATACTCCGTTCACGGAGAAGTGGCGTGTGAAATGTAGCGATACCGCGCCACGGTGGAGTACGCGGCGTCTCACTCGCCGTTACTCGTGCCGCGTCACGCCCTGCGTTTCCTTACGCAGCTTGCGTGTGTGATTTAGTGAACCGCTGCACGCTACGCCTTTCCGTAAACGGAAAAAACGTACAACGCGCCGCTAGACGTCACGCCGCAAGCGATACCCGTCGCACCGTGCCTCCGTTAATGAGCCCTTATGGCTGCATGGCTCTTCTGGCGCGTGGTCATAGTCAGAACTAACGCCGCTATCTTGTTTTTTCAATACAATTTCCATAGATAATTTCACAAATATTTCCTGACTATCAAAAGTACACTAAAATTACACTTGACAATTTATATCTAAACTTTTTCTTTAGGATCACTGGCAGCTTAGCTTATTTTTTTAAAAACAAAAACTTTTGACGTCAAGTTGACATTGCGTTTACAGCAAGGAAAACCAAAAAATATTGCTTTGAATTACTTTTACAAAACAAATTCAACTTATATTTATTAATTTTTTATCAAAACAGTTGTTTCTTTTTCCGTAACTTTTAAAATGTAACATTTTTTATTTGTTTAGTCCCCCATGTCATTGACTTGAGATGAGGGGCACCTTTACATCGTAACTGGTAAAGTGTTTGTTGCTCCGAACGATTAAAATAAGCAGCGACTTAGTACAATTATTTTATATTCATATCATTCATTCTGAGTAGTTCGACCAGTTAAAAAAAGTTACTATAAAATTTGAATAGCGTTCAATCCATTCGGTCTTCTCAACAATGTTGGATTGCAGTCAAAATGCACAACCTGGAGTTAACAAAAAATCTGAATAATGGAAAATGACCCTAGCAAAAAAGAGTCGAAGGGGAAGAGGATATTCAAAAAAGCAATTCGTCGCAACAGTAAATCCAACAACAGCAGTCAGAACTCAGCTTTAGAGCAAGGCATCGGCGTGACACGATCTAAGAGCTTCGAGAATAAACGTGAGTCCATCGAGGTTAACGATAGCGCGCCGCTGCCCACACCCGACGGCACCAAGGAGAAGGTGGACGCCGCTCAGAAAATAAAACTAGAAGACAAAAATCAGAACCAGGAATTTGCTCTGACGAGCCAGGATCGGTCCAAAGACGTGAGCCAGAAGAAAAACATCGTTGGCGTACAGGATACTCGCAATCAGAACAAAGAGACGCCCTCCGGATCTAACAAGGGCGTTAAAATATCTTCTCCGAAGCTTGAGATAAAAGATGAGCGCCCTTCAGAACCAGCAATAGGTTTCAAAAAGAATCTTAAAAGGGTTGGTTTCCGAAACTCATTTATTTACAATATATCTGCAAAAAAGAAAAACGGTTTCTAACATGGTGGCCATTAGCAACCTATCTAGTAATTTCCGCAAATTTTAAAGTTATGTTTCATGTTATCTAGGCTCTAGTGCATTGTACTTATTTTCCATCTCCTTCGTTCACGTAAATGGATGCGTGCGGTTCGTTAGTATCGAGTAATACAGAAAAAGTGTTTCGAAGGTTATCCCTCAAATTTAGTTTATTATTTGCTATTAGGTAATTCTGTTAGTCAATTATTTAGGTATTCATTTCATACATACTTTCATGCGTGCTTTACATGACTTCATACTCTAAGCATGTTACTATTGCTCCGTTAAAATCAAATACTGATAAACTGATGTATTATTAATTGCAGAAACTGGAAGAGGAGAGCGGAGCAGGCACAAGCGGGGGCGCGAGCACTGGCACGTCGGACACGGACGCCGACGACAAGGATCCCAGCAAGGACAAAAAGAAAAAGAATAGATGCGCCGTTTGCCGCAAGAAGGTTGGCCTCACAGGTAAACGATGCCCCATAATAATGCTCACAAAATGCTCACTCAACCTACTGAATAAAATCACTTGTCTTGTGTCGGGCACTGATTTGCCAGATTGTTCGACAGCAAAATTTTTTGTATGGAATACGAATGGGATTGAGAGTTTGAAGGTCCTCTAGCATACTCTACCGAGCTACTAAATCCGCTTCACATAACCTTCATGCTTTAGTATTTCACGACATTTGAATCGCTGATAACAAACATATTACACCATTGTGTGCTAAACCTATTCACATACACAGCAACTCAGTCAACAGTGTATGTGCATTTAGCAAATAGCGTACGCTAGGTTAGCGATTATAACTTCCAAAATCATACCTACTGGTACGCAAATGTCAAGTGAAACTAGTATCGAGGATTACTTAAAGAAATGTTTGACATGCAACTGTTTCGGTTCGCCGCCTATGTTTGTGTTAATGGCATGTGTGAGTATATAGATGTGTATGGTGGTATTGGCTCAGGGTTCGAGTGCCGCTGCGGAGGGCTGTTCTGCGCGGTGCACCGGTACAGCGACAAGCACGAGTGCTCGTTCGACTACCGGGAGCTGGGCGCGCAGGAGATCCGGCGCAACAACCCCGTCGTGGTGTCGCAGAAGATCCACAAGATATGAGCCTGTCCGCCAGTCCGCCAGCCCGCCACCCGCCTGGCGGGGGACCTCCCTCACCGCACCGCATTACATACGTTTTATGATTTTCTCTAAATAAATATTCGATCGAGTTTGTGTTTCTTATTTGCATTTTGTATGTATTTTTGACTGCAGGCCGGCGGCGCCGCGCCGTCGCTCGATCAGTTTCCGTTTCGTTTCTTTTCTATTTTCTGTCTGACGAGCGCTCCTCTGCCTCGCGACTGACACGACTATTCGGACGACACGACCGCTAAGGAAACACAGACTCGATCTACTGTATTTAGATTTATTTGTGGCGAGAGTTTACTTTTAAATTTTTATTAAAAGTTGTAGATAATGTTCGTTTCGGGTAGGACTTCAGGATTATTTTTTGAGATAATAAGTAGAGTTTGAATATTGTCCGTTCACCTCCATTGTAAATATTAGATATAATTAATTATAGAAACAAATCCTATATATTGTAAAAAATTAAAACTCCCAAAAAAAGCTACATTGTTATGATTCCAACGGAGAGCGTAGCGCGCTTGTCTATATCGACGTAACAATGATATGCTGGGGCCGGACGCCGGACAGCGGCTCTCCGTCGATCGCCTAGTTGTACATTGTAAAGGAGTTCGTTGCCGCCGACTTGACTCGTGTTTATGACAAACATTCGATACGTGATATGAGTAGTGGAGCTCCACGAAGCCGCATCTGTGCTAGACAACGATTAGTTCGCGACTGTGCGCACCGCGGCGACGAGCACATCTCGGACTGTGAATTAACATCATCTTCAAATTGTTAGTAATGTTATTTTGGTTTGGGAAGTCGTCGCTTTCTTATTTGTCTTAACATTCGGCATAAGTGACCTAGTGTTTAGCGAGATTGTGGTGTGTATCGGCTAAGGTGAGCGCGCGGCGGCTGCGGCCGTGCGGGCGTCGTGTGGCAGCCACGCGCGCGTTCAGTACAAGGACAGTTAATGCAGTGTTTTGGACATTTTAGACGCACCTATGCAGAACTTGCGTAGAGCGCTTGTCATGTGAAGTTATGCGACCGCGGCTCGAAGCGACGCGACCGCACGCGCCGCTCCCACGCCGCTCCGCTCTTTGTGTGAAAATTTAAAGTAAGCATATGGATAGTTATAAATATTATAAGTAGTCGACACTTTATATTATTACACATATAAGTAGAAAAAGAATTATTTAGCTTTTTTTCTTTTAATCACAATATTATTCAAAATTGTAAGTTGTATTATGTAACTTGTTCATTTTAGTGGTGAAGTTGAACCAATAATAACTATGTATCGCTTCGTTCGTTGTCCACGGTAGACTAACTGATTGGTTGGACTTAATTATTTAATGACTTTTGTTGTATATTTTGTTAGGTCATTGATTAATTTTGGTCTTTTCGCTTGAACATAATCAGATAAAGATGATGTTAATGAATGATTTTTCCTTCTATTTTGCTGTTTTAATTTAGTTATTCTCTTATTAAAGTCATTAAATTTTCAGGAACATAAATATCTTTTTATTTTCATTATATCTACTCCCTACAACCTGCGCCTACACACTTAATACGACCTGACTTGAGACTATAACATGTAGGATTATAGAATATTTTTTATTGTACTCCAGAATAGTGCCGAAGTACACATCACACACGCACAACCACATTCACAGCTATTATAGAGCTATGAATGTGATTGTTTATGTGAGTCTGTAAAGCTAATACCAGATGCTTCACTTTTGTGCTTCAGAAGTGAATGTTCATTTTTGTTTCATTCCAAGTTCATACCTACAAAAAAAGTTAAAATTTGAAAAGTTACATAGCAATGAATGTAACTTTTCAGTGTCGCTGCAGATAACTGCACGTTTTATTTTAAGAGTGCAGTAGTTCGAATTACAAAAAGTGAAGCGTCATACACACATCAATACAGTTTAACGATATTTTATTCATGCGTATATTTGAACAACACTACAAAGAATTTCTTTTCTTAACCTCTTGAGTGCCGCATAGATGAATAGGGGAAATCGCTCCAAATGTCAAGTAAACCCCATAGGTGCAAACTATCACGCTGACTTTCGGTCATTGGACGTTGCTATATAAATTTTCTTTGCACATTAAGACGATCTGGCTGTATCATTCATACTTGACCGATTTCAAAGCATCCTATAAATATCGAAATGCGCAGTATTTTATAGGCATCGTCTTCCTTCTATTCTCCCATTCTACTTGGGGTCGGTGCAACACGTTTTCTTCTTCCATTCTCCCATGTCAGACTTCACGGCATCATTTACTCTTTTCTCTTTCATATCATTCCTCACACAATCCATCCATCGTTTCTTTGGCCTTCCTCTCCCTCTCCATCCATCAACATATAAATCCATAAGTCTCTCTTTTAGTAACATGCGTTTCCTCCCTCGTCGTTACATGTCCATACCAAGAGGAACGATTTCCTTTAATTTTTTCTGTTACAGGCGCCACTTTAAAACTTCATCTAAAATACTCTTCCTTACTTTATCTATTCTTGTTACTCCACACTACATCCATCTCAACATTTTCGTCTCCGCGACATGCAATCGTTTTTCAACCATCTTCTTCACAGCTAGCATTCCGATCCATACAGTACGACACGACAGGCCTAATTACGGACTTGCATATTTTCCCCTTTAACTTGAGGGGCATCCGTGGGTCGTATTTTATAGTCTTACAGGAAAAATAATCGTTTTGTTGATTAAAGCATGTAACATAATTAAATGAAGAAATATTTTTTAAATAAAAATTAAGTATCTGTGAGACCTCTGATGTTGAAAATACTTCAGCAACGATTTTTCATGCTCAAAACGCTGCAGATTTTCGGGAGTAATCGTAAAGCCCTTCGTTGCAGCATGGCCCACGCGCGTTCAATAAGATTTAAATCTAGGGACTACGTGGGCAAGTCCAGGGCCGCTACATTGTTGCTGTAGCCACCGAGTTACCTACCACTGGAGCCATAATTATGTGAGCGAGTATAATGCGTAAGCAGTAAAATGCTAAAATCAGAGTGGTCGGACATACGTAGGTATATCCGAAAAATATTTTCTTCATTTAATTATGTTACATGCTTTAATCAACAAAACGATTATTTTTCCTGTAAGACTATAAAATACGACCCACGGATGCCCCTCAAGTTAAAGGGGAAAATATGCAAGTCCACAAGCACCTATGTGCTAGCACCTCATAACGGTTTTTTGCCGCCGTTAAGTTGTCTTTTACCCAAACGCGGCCTGTTCTCCCATCTAGACGTATTCCCACCCATACCATGCCTGTACCACCTTGTTATGGATGGATTTCTTGGAGATTTCGCAGGCAGCCTTCACATCTAGGTTCGCCAAACACGTAAATCTTTGAGTATCAGGATGGAAGACGAACCAGTATTCATCTGAGGATAAAATCCTGGACCATTGGCGATCATTACAAGCCAAGTGTTCGTTTGCTATTCTAATCTTTATTCGCGATTGACTCGTCGTAGCGAGGGAATCTGAAGTGGTGTACGAGCATGAAGTTTGACTCCAAGCAGTCTCCTCTTGCCAATTTGGTTGCCAACAAGGACCTGGTATACTGACTATAACTTCAAAACCAATTGCCCAGCTGCCGCGCTGTAGCGTTTGTTTGACTTCTTGCCGTAATTTGTAAAAGATTGTCTTGTCTGGCCGTGGCTACCCGAATATTCCCAGTGTGCCACTCAGCCACCTCGCCAGAATCCAGGTAGCCAGACCAATCTTAATATGGCGCTTTGACTGGTACCAGTGGCAAAGCAACATTGCACTGGCTCACGCCCAGTATCAGCATGCCTATTGGATGGATGGATTGGATGATTTTTTATACTTCTCCACATCTGTAGGAATTCAATAAAAAAGTCCCATGAATATTATCTGACCACTATCACCTTCTTTCCACCTTTTTGTCTTATTTCACCCGACTAAATGTAGGTAGGGACCAAAAAATATTGCTGGGAAACGGCCTTTTTTGGGGGTGAGAAATCACGGTTTACGGTAAGTCTAATTTAACGCACTCAATACATTGTGCTGATGGATGATGGATGCATAAATAGTACAGGGTTCATGGAGGTACTTTAAGTAAATGTATAAAATTTAAAACTTTTATTTTTAAAATAAATTGTAAAAAAGTTGGAACTTTGTTCTCCAATATCTCCGTTAATTCGGCTTCGGGACGGAACACTCGTGTATACAACAGGTCCACCGCATCTTCGAGCACTTAAGCGCTGGTTTCCAGCGTGGAGCGATAACGGGCGTGTTGTTCTTAGACATAGCGAAAGCCTTCGACAATGTCTGGCACAACGGCTTAATATACATACAAGCTATGCCAACTAGGGGTGCCAGATCGTCTCGTGCTCATCTTACGAGACTTTTTGTCTAATCGCACCTTCCGCTATCGCATCGTGGAAGCTCTCCTCCTCTCACCCAATTCGAGCCGGAGTCCCTCAGGGCTCAGTCGTTTCCCCCCTCATTTTTACGTTGTTCACTAGCGATATCCTCAGAGCAAAAAGGCTCAGTTAGCCCTGTTCGCGGACGACACGGCCATTTACTGCACTGGCCGACGTCAGAAAGTAATCGCCAAAACCCTCCAAAACTTAGCCAGGGTCCTAGGCGCTTGGTTCCGGAAGTGGAGAATCGAGGTTAATCCCGATAAGAGTCAGGCGGTTCTATTCTCAAAACCGCGTATTAATCCCCCCAGCCCCCGCCCGATCACTTTCACTATGTACGGTAAGCCTATACCCTTGGGAGAAGCAAGCCAAATACTTAGGGAGTCATACTAGACCGCCACCTGTCCTTCGGGGCACATATCAAAGCAGCTCGTGACCGAGCTGCCTTCGCTATGAGTAGGCTTCATTTTATGTTAATGACAAAGAGCAAGTTGTCACTCAAATGCAAGTTGCGCCGACAGCCCCCTAGGTTGAACTGCGAGATGCCATTCACAAAAAAATTTCGCGCGCGCCAATGATGAGACAGTCGTCGGTGTGTGAAGATGTAGTTAGTGAATGTGTGTTGTGAATTTGAGAGTCGTGTTGATGGAAGATAGAAGACTCCACGAATCGAAGACTAGTGTGGCTTTGCAGTTCCTGATATTCCTATTTCTTTAATGAATCGTCAAAACGTTATTTCTTTAATAGGAGATGGTCAAAAACGTTACTAAACGCGATAATCAGTGGTGGCTACACTTTTCTTCTTTTATCTAGGTACATATGTACATATTTGTATTAATAATTAAATACTTAAAGTAAATATTCATGTCAAATCATTAAATGTCGCAGTGTATAAATAAAAAAGAAAGGAATATTTATTGAGTAAATTTAATTGGAATAGCTTAATCCCAAGCATTTTATCTTCGAGATAGTGATTAGTTAACATTGTAGCAGGTTTTCAGATATAGCTTCCGTTTTACTTTTATATCAAACGATTGATTGTATCAATCGGAGCAACTGGAAGTGCATTTCTTGCTAATCTATGTTAATAAATATCTATACTAATATTATAAAGTTGAAGATTTTGTTTGTTTGTTTGGTTGAACACTCTAATCTCAGGAACTCCTGGTTCGCACGTTCGAATTGAAAAATTATTTTAGTGTTGGATAGCCCATTTATCGATGAAGGCTATATAGGCTATAAAACATCACGCTGCGACCAAAAGGAGCCGAGCATCAATGTTGCAAAAACGGGAAAAAATATTCCTTTTTGAGAGCTTGCGTTGCGTGCGCTGCGTAAACGGTTTAGGTTACGCAAAAATCATGTAATGGAATTGTTTCTCTTTAAAAGTTCTAACAAAAAGTCAATAATAATATGTCTATCTTTTAAGATTGACTCACTATAACATTTTTTATGGTAATCAAATTTGTTCGAAATGAATGCATTATTTGCGAAGGAGTTTTATCAACATAATATTAATCCTTATCCAAATAAATATGTTATTAATCACAAGTATTTAATTGTGAACAAAATTGTCCTTGACATCACTTGATCTCAATCAACATCTTAAGGGATTTCATAATTTTAAAATAACTCTGCAATAAAATAGGTATGTTCGGGTTCACACGGGCATGACGCGCTACACGCTGTTGTACAGCCTGCGCGCGGCTCCAGACGCGTGGTCCATGCGTGGTCGGCTCCTTACGGAACGGTTGAACTCGCCGAACTGATTTTTTGTAATTGTTTTTGCGATATCTCATCGTATAATAATACACTTTCATTTTGTAGTAGTTTTCTATTGGGTATAGGTTGTTTTTCTTTTAATATTTTCACAACGGGACTTACCGCGATTGGTTTTGTATTTCGTCTAATATTTAAGCAAGCTTTTGTTTTTTTTTTTTCTTTTCTTTTGATGTTTTTGAAGCAGGAATAAAATTAGTAGGTCTCACCTACATAATTATTCATCTTAGGTTTTTCTTTTCTTAATAATACGGTTAGTTTACTTACCTAATTTGCTACGTTCAAGTAACCAAATAATTAAGTTGCCTTTATCTCTTTGGCCATTTTTTAAATTACCTTTAATATCAATTCTTTTAGTGTTGGATAGCCCATTTATCGAGAAAGGCTATAGGCTATGTGACACGCTGCGACTAATACCTAGGAGCGGAGCATCAATGAAAAATGTTACGCAGACGAAGTTGCATGGATCAGCTAGTATTGGTATAAACGAGAAAAAAGAAGAGATAGAATTTAATAGAATTGGGCACGGAGGAATTGGGACATAAATAGGCAAGTAATGATTGTAAAACGATTTCATTCGAGGAAATAAAAGTACGACTTAATAGTTTATTTAAAAAAATATGGTCACAAAGGTCGCATAACAAATTATGTTAAGTCGTTAATTCTAATATTTTGATAATCTGTTTACTACTACTAATAAACAATATCACAACCAGACAACTTATTATTAATTATAACTTTGTACTTTTGTCATAACTAAAATGCTAAGTACAAAAGGCTACGATAGCACCTAACTTCAACAGTTGTCATGAAAATAAACATGTTATTTAAGTATTGAATTGTATCTAAAGTATCACATGTTACTTAATAGATTCTTTGGAGAACAACTTAACTTGACTAGCCAACATAGTGTTTCTTATTGATCTGTTGTTGTATACGTATATATTGCTGTGTGCATGTGTTGCTCAGACTTGGGTGATTTGTTTGATCCAGTCGCGTACGCTGGATACCCTGGAGAACACGACAAGGGCTACGTTGGAGCAGTCGTGGGCATCGTTTTCCACCCAGGAGGCGACGCCGATAACTCTGCCGGTTTCATCAACTAGACCGCTGCCGCTGTCACCCTGGAATCACAAAAATATATATAATATTATGAGGTAAATTATTGAGGCAGTGGGTAACTTCTTTAAACTTCTTAAATCTATGGGGCATTGATCGAGTCAGGTGTGCTGCGCAATACTTTTTATTTATCGATAATAATAAGTAAGACAAATAACATTTAGCGACCCGACAAGCTCCTGTCCTTAACCGTTTCGATGTTATTCCTCCAAATGAGTACCTATTTTATGAAATGAGGAAATTCGTTCAAAATGGATTGGGGAATACCAGCCGATATAATGGGCCAGTAACTTTTGTCACGCTAATATTGCAACATTTCTCAGGGCCACATTGGCTAATGGAATGCGAATACAAATATAGAGTAGAAATCATTCATCGGTTTATGCGTTTAGTCCACATTTGACAGATTCTACTTTTGACATCAGTCTACTATTGATAGATTCTACATATATAACAGATTCTCCATTTGACGGATTCTACATATGACAGATTCTACATATGACAGATTTTACATTCGACAGATTCTACATATGATTAGGCACACCCTCTCCGGGCTGCGTCGACCGTGTTGCGCAGGGTGCGCCTAATCGTACGTAGAATCTGTCAATAGTAGACTCATCATCATTATCATTCTCCTGCCCTTATCCCAATTTATTTATTTTGGGGTAGGCGCAGCATGTTTTCTTCTTCCATATTTCTTCATTACTCGTCATCTCAACAGTTACGAGTTCTAGCCATATCATCCTTCACAGAGTCCATCCATCGTTTCTTTGGTCAGTAGATTAGGATGTTAAAAGTAGAATCTGTCAATTAATGTAGGTATGAATTAGTCCATTATTTTTTTCTACCCATTTTCTACAAGGAAAGTTGTCCAGTTGGTCTGAATCACTACCTATGAGGTATTGCGCTTTTGCGTTACACCCCTTATAGGTATGTAAAGAAGTGTTTATTGTACCTCTTAATCTCTGAGGATACTACTCTTTGTGAGATACAGTCCAAAGCGACTAAACACCCCGCCCTCAATAGTTCTATGTAGGTATTTCAAATGCTGACTTAGTGTTTGATGGTTGGTTGATAATTGATAACGATGCCGGATATGGCTGATTACTTACGTTGCAAGCAGAGTCGAACCGCGGCGGCAGTCCCTTAACGCACAGCATGTCTTTACGGTTATACTGCTCCAGGGTGGAGCACACGTCATCAGTCTGCACCGCAAGTTCCATTCCGTGCATGTCGCTGCGCATGGTACCCTGGAGGGAAGAATGAAACACTTTAAATTACGAAGCGCTTTGTAGTGTTATCATACCACTATGCTTGTGGACTTCGGTAGGTGTAGGTGCTATCATGCTACTACTAACCTACTGTAGTTGTACTTACATGATATTTTGGCGCGTGGCTAAATCGTAGGTAACTAACTACGCCATCTTGTGTATTGAGACAATTGAAGTGAAAGTTGCGATGCGGTTGTTACGATAACAGAAAAAGGAGAAATTATCACGGTCTTTTCAATTTCTAGGATAGGCACAAGTAAAAGCTGCAATGTTGATCAACTTTGGTGACTTGATTCATCATTATTGCTCGTTAGAATCGCTACAATAGGTGTCATAACAGCTGTACTGGTAGTTATTCTGCAAGATTAGTTAGGTAGATATAAATATTAATGCTTGAATTCTTAAATCAATTTCACTGAATTCTAAAACTTTTTAACGTTTGTTGTTTCACTTGCGCCAAACATTAAACATTGATCCTGAATTACCGTCATGTCATAAGACTTCAGTCATAGAAATGAGATACTAACCCCGAAGTGGTCAGTTCCGTATCCTGCGTATCCGACGTTGAGTCCAGCAGGCAGGCTGGGCTGGTCGTCCAGCTTGGCAGCGGCCATGAGCTTGCCATCCAGGGGCAAAGGCTCACTCAGCTCAGCCAGTAGGAAGTCCCAACGAGCTGCCACCTGTAATGTAAGGTTGGTATTACAAAACAAAGCTTACTTATCTAGGTCAATTTAGTTTGGAGGACTTAGGGAGTAGTCTCAAGTAGTCTTCTTTGTACTTTGTACCCGAAATGAGTCTTTATATGTGTAGACGAGTTAGCACTGCAAATGAATAAAGCAGTAGGTCAGCATCGTTCGAGACTTCGTATGTATCCTTTGTCTTATGAATTCGCAAAAACGAAAATGTGCCAACATTTTAGTGAACAAAGAGTCCTTAAGGAATGCTCTTTCTTGTAAAACATTGTTTCATTCTGAACAGCTATTCGGGATAGGATGACTTTTAGATTTCATGGTAGTAATTCTGACTCATTAATTAACTGTAACTCTGTTTATTTCCAGACATTAGGCAAATAAATGTTCGTTACCGCTTGCATTCTTATTAACCTACATAGATACCCCCTACTACTATGTTTTCAACAGTGTGTAGGGTACATTCTTAACTTGTGTTGACGTTTTTGTTTAGCCCAAGGCCCACTACCCACCCAGACTGATTTGGTATCTTCTGGTCAGATCGTATAGTCGACAGCACGCCAGTAGCAATAAAACTCTTTACCGAAACTCCGTACTACGCTGGTCAGTGTGTTACCGTAGCGTACATGTCACGGCTGCCACCGTAGTTTCATCCGTATTAACTATTCTTTTGAGAGTTTTAAGCAATTGTTCCCTGTACCTGTTTGATGTTGAACTCATCAGCATCGAGCCAGTAGGGTCCCACGGAGAAGAGCGGGTGGATGACCTGTCTCTTCACGCGGCGGGTGACTCCACTCTCGTTCTCCGTGTTGTTGGTGCCAGCTAGGATGTAGCGACCGCCGGTGAAGAGGGTGCTGTGAACAAAGGAATCTGTTAAGATATTTTGAAGTAGTTAAGGACTTAAAATACCTATAGGTTTTACTCGAAGGTCTACTTGTTGTAACGTTGTAGTTAGGGTACTTGGAATGGATTTAAGATAAATTACTAGACGTGATTGTTTTTTTTGTGTAGCTGCTCTTTACTACACAAGGTGTAAACGGGCCACCCACGAAGCCGTCAACTAAGTACATCAAACTAAGTAACTCTACGCAAAAATGATTGCTGGTAAACGAATTTTTGTTTTGGGGGAAAAATTAAGGTAGGACTTAATGTAACGCACTCGAAACATTGTGCTGATGGATGCAGGGAATAGTACGGAGGTCTTGAAGGTATTTAAAGTAAAATTATAACATTAAAACTTTTATTTAAGAAAAAACTTGTGAAAAAGTTGGAACTTTGACCCACAATATCTCCAGAAGGTTTCCAGGTATGGTCTGGGAAAAAAATGAGCGCAATAACGGGGAGAACAAATGCCATTCAGCTTCGTCAAGTGTACTTTTACACCCGTTAGGTATAACCATACTTGTGTTATAGACGAGTACCTAGGTATTTTCAAAATACCAAGCAGTTCAATTTAATCTAGGACCAATATGACCAAGATTGAGTCGAGAGTAAGCCAACCTAACATAAAAAAAAATTACTGCAAGCGAAGTTCACGGACAAGGAATTCAAATTAATTTGATTGATGCAACATTATTGCTTCCTAAAAGCTATTGTACGTGTATCATTGGGTCATTGATTATTTTTCGTGTTCTGGCTGACAGCACATTATAATTGAATACCGATAGGTAGATCTAGACTGGTTGGAATTCGGCCAATACCTTCATTTACTAGGTACCAGGTATTTATTTATTTAAAGGTATGGTTATCTATTGTAATATATTTTTATGCATAAGAAAAAATGTGGTACTAGGATGCACCACAATTTTACAATCCATAATTATTATAACTATACTTACTACACCTATCCATTACCTGTATTTTTAAACAGATACCTATATGATGACGTCAATAACATAATTATAATGTATGCCTACTCGTAGTTGTGGCACTCCGAAAGATAGTGATTATGACTTTATGTGATCTTAAACAGTGTCAATGCCAAATGATTACATTAAAACTGCCAAGCGGAAGACGGATACTCGTATGCCGAAACCGATCTCAGATTGGTACAGTCAGTCAATACCCTGCATTACATACCATATAATTACGCAGTTCCGAATAGGTCCAGTGGAGACATTTTGAATCGGAGCTTACGCACTCACACATTGGGAAGGCTCAGCGTGAAGATGGTTCATTGCTGAATTTATTGAAGTACCTACGCTATACATATACCTACGCAGGTATAGGTAGGTAGTGTTAATACTGGTAATTCGGTATCTGCCATCTGTTCGTACCTACATGTTTTGCATTCATTTTTATTTTGCTCTTATGGTTTACAATTGACAGCTGATAACAGATGGCACCATAATGGCACAAAATATTTTCTACAGTCAATATTTTCATGCGACCACCGTCAAGCCCACGGCCCGAATCGATGGTTCAGCTTTTTTTTATCTACGTTGGTCAATGTCGCAATGTCACGTGCTAGTAGGACTGGGGTTATCTGGAGTCACGGTACATTGTACCGTGTTTGTACCGTGTTAACATTGTGATTGGATCTTAATTTATAATATTTAAATATTATAAATTAAGATCCAATCACAATGTTATTGGAAAACACTGAATGCCGAAACAGGCGTGAATATTAAACAAAGATTTTATAATACTACGTAGGATCATGTATTGCAATAACTGTTATTTTAGTACAAACGGATTATTTTATCCGTCTTTACCAATCTGTTTTTTATGTAAGCGAAGATTTTGTAATTGCTATCTCTGCCCAAGTAGTAGGTTATTATTTTATTAATGATAGGCAACTTAAAATTATTCTAATAAAACTCACCCATTAGTCTGCGGCTCCTGATTTTCATCAGCATCATTACTGACGATGGACTCTAACATTTACCTATATCTTCAAATAAAGTATGTAGGTACATATAACGGAGTGTTTGCACTTATTCAAGTCAGATATTCTATAGGGATAGTTCTTTCTTTTACGCCTTCAAAACCTTCGATATCGAATTTAAAGGTTTGATTAAAGAAATATTATTAGTGCAAGAATAGGTTGTAAGTACCTATTTGTGACGACAGTTTTCTATGTCGAATAAAAAAAGTCAAATCAAATCATTTATTCCTTTGCAAATATGGGTACATAGTTTACTCACCATTGTGTGAATTTAAATAAATAATATAATAATAGGCGTTATTTTATAATAAGGTTCTCTATATTTTACCGTCACATGGGCATGCAAATAGTAGGTTAGGTACAATTATAAATTTAAAAAAATAAGTGGAATGTCATTGGAATTGCAGTAAAATAAAAAATGTCAACCTGCTCAAAGTAAAAAAAAATACAATAATGTCAAACGTAATAAAATAATGCTAATTAGGAAAACAATAATGCCAATTACAGTAATAGTAGGTATATTATAAACTAGCTGACCCGCGCAACTTCGTCTACGTTACATTTTTGATTAATGCTCCACTCCTATTGGCCGCAGCGTGATGCTATATAGCCTTCCTCGATAAATGGGCTATCCAACACTAAAAGAATGTTTCAATTCGAAGTAGTAGTTCCTGAGATTAGCACGTTCAATTAACCAAACAAACTCTTCAGTTTTATAATATCAGTATAGATATGAAACCAAATACTTTTACCACAACTATTTAAGTTTTTTAGACCACTAAATACCAAATATTAAACCAAATACTTTTACAACACGAAACAAAAGACACCTAACAACCGACATCGATGCAGTTTACCCGGCGACGGCGAGGGTCGTTCTTTCACGGAAAAATTTAACACCGCGATTCAGAAATTGGTGACAAATGAACAACGCCATCTAAAGTACCTTTTGCTATCATAAATTTTTGAAAAACCCGATAAGACGATTTAAAGTTATCTTGTGAGCACTTCATCTTTATTCATTAGTACCAGTTTGATTCAATAGATGTCGTTGCATGATTGCATGCATCTTAAGTAACGATGATAATTGCTTCTTGAACATTTTAAATTCATATATCTTTTGAATAGGAGCACGGATTGCAATGAAACAAAAACTAATACCTTCTCTAAGTTACGCACAATACTTGTGCATTGAAACTAACCACATTGGTTTTATAATACTATTATTTTTTATTATATGTATAGATAGATATAGAAGATATAGATAGATCAGTCAATAACAGTAGGTGTGTAGCATAACAGTAAGTACTCTATTATAGTATATGCGTGGAGCAACCGACCTATTTGATTTAAATGTGTCATGTTGTAATAGGATATTAATAATTTTATTTCACACAATGTCATTAATAAAACAACATGTTGTCATTTAGTTGTTGTAATATCTATTTAATCGTGTTTTCGCTTACAGGTCCTCTTCCAAGTTTGGGGCTCATATTGTGAAATGTGTCTGAGACCATTAAAAAATTTAGGTCTGACAAAATGGTGCGGATAAAGCGGACTGGCTGTGGACACCGTGCACTGAAAGATCTTTCCGCATCGATGTTATTTCCATATTAAACAGTTTGGGCCTAGTAGGTGGCCACGTTTATTGCAGCGTCAAAGGAGTTATTCAGATCGTAGAGGGTTCAGGTAAACAGACACCTGGGACTGGGGCACTCCAGCAGGTGGGGCATAGTCTGTTCCGGGCCTCGCTCGCTCTCAGTGTTGGAAGAATCAATAATACTCAGTTTTGCCAGATTATGTTTGCAGCGGATTTGGGTACGCAATCGATTCAAAGCTTTCCAAATAGGCCACTGCGGTTCACTAACGGGAGGCAGGTGTTCTTGGGACTTCACTAAGTCGTAAGGTGGTGGAAGCTGGAAGCTCTTGCCATAGCTTGCTTCGCTTACAGATACTTTATCAAGAATTTATATGGAGGTCTCCGTGTCCGGAGCCAACGGAGATAAAGCTAGTCTTCGTGTAAGGCCAATCAGATGTGCCCAATTAAGAAAAGGGTGCTAGAAAATGCGCTTCTTCCTTGTGACTTCGTAGTGTATATTTAGAATTAAATAGTATACCTTCCTATTTAGAGGTTGCAAATAGCTTGGCTTTAAAACTGTGTTAATGAGGATTAGCGAAATCTGGATGATTTAGATATCTTTTTATAATAACATTAGCATTTTTAATAAATAAGGCAAATAGACGCAGACTTAAGGTACTAACTTACTAAGTGTGTTCTGGTTTAGGGTAATAAAGACATGCTTAACGTTAGCAACCTGCTCTGAAGATTTTTTAAAGTAGAATATTTTATATCGGGGTAATTGCCCGTTGTGCATTTAGAGAAGAGGTTCTCTGGGTTGGAATAAGAGATAATTTGCTTATTTATTTATTTCCTTTTACAGAATTTGATTCACTTTGGTTTGAAATTAATAATTTTTGCTATAACAAACAGGTAAACCAAGTCAATTAGCCAACGATTAGCCAACCATGTTTTTTTAATTTAAATTCCCAAGAAAACTGGATGTCTTTCTTGGAGGATTAAGCGATCATGTCACGCATATTCTTTATTTGTTGTTTGTCGACAAAAGTATAATAATAACTGGTTAGTCGGTGGATATGCGCAGCGTTCATGTGACGAATAAGGAAAACCCAGACGTTTTGTTATGCATGCACATGCTCCGACATTCCTCTTAATATCGTGTGGGTTGTATTCAACGTAAAAGAACCAGTTGGAAGGAGGGTTTTACGGAGAATTATATTGAAATGGGAGTAAACAAACATAAGATTCGAGGTTAATTTTAAATGTTATTGAGTAGGCACCAACATACGGCCCCCTCCCTTTCGTAGATATGTTTAGAGGAGGCCGCGTCCCAGGGGTAGGAACATCAAAGGCTGTACCTAATCGTTATAATATTTTGTGGAGCAATATATATTATATGCTGAAATTTTGTGATCTAAACCTATGGGTACCTAAGCTATTAGCTACAAAGATAATGGCAGTTCTAAACCAAACAATTCAACTTCAAGCGAGTCAGACGAACAGTGAAGAAAATAAAATTACGTTCGCTTTAAACGGACTTTTTTCTTAATACCCACATCACTCACTTTATGAATACGTACTTAGTCCTAGCGTTTTCAACCAATGTTTACATAGGTTCCTCTTCTGTCAATAGTATAGACGTGGCGTTTCTGTACATTGAAAATATTTAGAAAAAAAAATAGTAGGGGTGTTAAAGGATAACAAACAGAACCCATTTTTACTATTTTTAGATTTTTTTCTGTTTGTCTGTATGTCTGCAGTCTGTGAGTCTACGGGTATATGTTTGTTTAAGAGTCACGTCACAATTACAAAACCAATGTGGTTAGTTTCAATGCACAAGTATTGTGCTTAGAGAAGGTATTATTAGAGAGGTGGTTTGGTAGAAGGTGTTAGAGAAGGTTTTGGTTTCTTTGCAATCCGTGCTCTTAACCAAAAGATATATGAATTTAAAGTGTTCAAGCAGCAATCATCATCATTACTTAAGCAACGACATCTATTGAACCAAAATGGTACAAATGAATAAATGTGCTCACAAGATCACTTTTAAATCGACTGCCCGAGTTTTTCGAAAAGTAATGATAGCAAAAGGTACTTTATATGGCGCTGCTTTAAAAATCTACTGATCGAACAATCACTCTATATTATTATAGAGTGATTGTTCGATCGCTTTCCATGCATTACATTTTAGCAGTTTAACTCTGTGCTCGATAGATGGCGTTGTGCATTTGACGCCAGTTTCTGAATCACGGTGTTAAGATTTTCCTTGAATGAACTACGCTCGCGACAGTATGTGGTCGTAAACTTTGATTGATTAATCTCCTAAATTTATACATAAACAATATTAAAATTTGTATAAATTCAAAATGATGTTCTGAACTTCCGAAATGGCGCAACAACTACTGCATGTGTGCTACTGTTAAAATTTTGCACAAATATTCCTTTCTTAAAACTATTTTTACAAATATTCCGTTTTAGGCTACCATTTGAAGGCTTCTTCAAATAGTAGCCTATATATTATCACGCTCTGCTTGAGGAGGTTCAGTATGCTCGTATTCTTCAACTGTTTGTCATTTCAGTCATGACAAGCATGAGAGCGGCTATTCATGTATTATACCAACGGAATAAACGGCCTATCGGTTTCATGAGCGCTCTGTAAATTACGTGGTTGCAAGTACGAGCCCAATATTAACTTTTTTTAGTGGGCAGGAGAATGATGATGATGATTTCTTCAAAATCCAAAAAGTAGTACCTATACTACTTTTTAGGACAGATGGACAGATTCTGATAAGTTCACATGTTCTTGCTGTATAAGTATTTTTCTTTCTCTACTTGCAAATGAGCGTCATTTTTAAAATTTTTAAGGATATTAACCGTTGGGTTTGGGACCAAGGATTGATCATGAGTTGCATGTATTTGCTTTCGTTCATAAACTTCTTCTTAGCGTGCCGATGGCAATCTAAAGTGATTCCCCCCAGATATTGACTATGAGTTCCTTTAATACTTAAAACAAAGATGTACTAACAGGTCTTAGTTTAAATTAACAGTAAGGCAGTTATTTAGTATATTATTTGTAGAGGATGTTAGGAATATACTATGACTTCACGGTCCCATGTAATACCATGGCCATACCCTGACAATGCCAAAAGAATACGCGGTCTCGTGAGCGAAGCCGCGGGCACAGCTAGTCAATCCTAAATCTCGAAAACTTCCGAGAAAAAATAAACTAAGATATCACTAGCTTTACTCAAAATAAATAAAGGATATTGCTTCCATTGTGTCTTCTTAACTGCAGTACCTACTTAATTTATAACTGTCATAAGATTCCTTGTATGACTCATTTGTTGTTTGTTATGTTACTAACAAACAGTGTTTATTACCAGCTTGTCTTAAATATTAATAGTTGTTTCCTTTTGTTATTGATACCTAACCTTGACACGATGAGTTTACGACTAAATATCGCTGGATATGATAACAGTTTGCATTGAAGAGGTCATGGTTTCGAAGCAATTACGTAAAAGATGGTAAGGTTTATCGTAGATGATATGACCTATTTTAAACGAAGGCGCTCATTACTGTGAGCAACGAAAAAACGAGGAAAAATATGCAAACTGATTATGACGATGTCTTATAAACAATTAAGTATAGTAGGTATTTCTTTGAACTTCATTCGTTCTTCGCATCCATTTAAAATAGGTATTTCCAGCCCCACTGATTGCCATATTATACATATGATTTGTGAATTTGGCAAAAACTATAGTCACGGGTAATTTGACCAGAAACTGTTAATTGACCATATGATAACAAGATTTTTTTTGAAAATTTGAGTGTTCAATGTTACCGTCGCGGCGTCCGCGTCATGCCGTAAGGTTTTTGTCATAAATGGAGTTTAAAGAGGCGTAACTTATGGCTCGTCTCATCAAATATCTTTTGCTGAATAAAGATTCTCAATTTCAATGGTATCATATTTTGTTTTGGATTCTTAAAACATGTGCTCATGTAACTTGAGTAAAATAATGGTAAGTAGGTAGGTACTATAGGTAGGTCTGTACGCTTTAAAAATATGTATGTTTAAATTCTCATGTCATAAGAAAATGTTGGAGAAACTTTCTGAAGTCGTCTGCTTGGACTGCGAAGAAGTTTAACCTTACTGTGTCGTGACATGCTACTCAAATCAACCATCTTGAATGATATAACTATAACTGACTACGAATGCGTAAGTATTATTCAGTATTTACCAGTGGCCAGCAGTGAGTATCCACGTGGGGCTGATGATGGTGCCTCCGCAGGTGCCCCCGAAGAGCACGGCATGAGGGAAACGCTCGTTCACGGGCTTCGGAGGAGGCACGGTGACCGCAGGGACGCTGACAGCAGGGACGCTGACAGCAGGGACGGTGGCCGCTGGGGCGCTGGCCTTTGAGTCCGCGTCAGCTTTGGATGGCACATTGGCTGGAAACAGTAGTAGAAAAATTAGTTTGCAAATACAAGGAAATTGATTGTATTGAAGAAACATGTCCATGTTTCTTCAAACCTTTGGTCACGATAACTAGACCTATAACTATCTGTCGAAGTTTTGAATATGTACTCGTTCATTATAAAAACATTTGGTTGTTGGTTGAATGCAGTTTAAACTAAATAGATAGGTTTTTTTACCATGAAATCACAATTCAAAGGTAAATTCACAAGTTAATAACTAAAAAATTATAAACATATTATATTTTTTTTTATATTTTTACTATAAACTAATACGTACGTAACTAGCAATAGGATTCTCCGTATCATGGCTGCAATTATGTATACGTACAACAATCATAATAATATTTTTAACATTTAGGCAATATATGTTCCAAATTGTCAATGAAATTATTGTGGTAGGTCATCCACATCTTGTTTCTGTCTATACCCACCTCACAGGATTTAATCAAAACAAATTTTAGAGCATTGCAGGTGGCTACATACTGGTCTAACATCATTTGAGTTTTATCAATACGAAATGAAGAAGAAGCTGAAACGATAAATAATAACATGTCTACTCAGAAGTCTCATCAGTTAACGACATCAATAATTTAAGTAATTACTAGCTAGATCGTACCCACAACACTATTAAGTAGTGGAATCTTATCTCAGAAAAACTACAGTTTTACCTATGACAATTAATATTGACGTAGTAGGTATGGATAGCATGTTATTACCGGCACAGAATGCTCACAACACGATTGGAGCAATTTATTGTTGCCATGTTCATGCGTCAGGGCAATTATGTAACTTCGATGGGAAACTGAATTCGTTTCAGTTGGTAGCTCCTGAATACAGGTACCATATAATATATGTATAGTTTTTTCATGGTAAAGGTCAATCATAGTACTTATAAATAGTTAATGGGGACTTTGTCCATGTGTTTTTGATAAGGGATTTACGATGGTTGGAATTGGTTGGAAACAAGTTTAAGTTTTGCGGGTAGATGGAAATAATCAAGTAGATAATAATTATGATTTTATTTTAGATGATTGATTAATTGTGATTAGAGATGTCCAAAACAAGCAATCACTACAATTTGTTAGAAGGGAGGATTTTTTAAGCGAAGGTAAAGACATCGACGTGTCTAATTTAAAGTGCAAAACCACTCAATAAGCTTCAATTAACCTAATTGCTAACTTAACTAACGATACCAAGTAATTTAATCTCAGCAATTTAAGATTCCGGATACATTTCCCTGTTGCCAGGCAAACTGATCGTAACAATCGTATCCGGGTTATTAGTGACAATGGCACACAAATTCTATAGACTGTAATAAGCTTTGCATTAATCGGTCAAGAAGTTATTGTTATGTTCGAACCAGTTCATTCATTGATACACGTCATGGACAAATAGGACATTGCTAACGGGTATTTAATGATTTTATTGGAGGTAATAAAACAGTCTGTTTGCACTTGTATCAAGTGACAAAGTTTTTAATTGGTTGACCATTGTTTCAAATTAACTGTGTAGGATGAAACAAAAACATTGTACTGATAAAAAATGGTTGGTACTGTTAGCATGCCTAGGGAAATGGGTTGTCCTACAACAACAATTATTCAATACTTAACAACAATTCGCGGACAATTCGTCTTTTAAGAGGCTTTTTGATAATGTTATGGAGCTTCATTAATACCCAAAGATAAATCATATCACAGAAAAACCCCAGAACACGTCATGTGAAATACTTCTCGCTTAAACACGTTTATCTTAGATATTCGTGTTTATTTTGTTAAGTGAATATTTTAGTTGCGAATGCCAATAAGTCCACTAGTGTTGCGATATTCAATTATTCTTGATTATTGACATCGAATCCCAAAAAATGTCTAACGTTAGTAAAATCCATGTCTAATTAATTTCAACTAGTTTAGTTTATATATATCAACGCTTTAATTACCTACATTGCATGTTTCCTCATACTATTGATGACGTGCGTATTCAGCTGACAATTATGTAGTTATTATTGCATTTTTTCATTTTCTCGGTGGATTAATCACTATCAGATAAGTACGTAAGTACTTATTCGTTTTTCTGCCTTGATGAGCTATATAAGGGTAGGCAATTGTATGCCTTCTGTAAGTAGGTAGGTAGACTTACAGAAGGAAACCCTTTACTATAGTACAACGCCGGGGGATTGAACACCCATTTCTAATGAATTCATCATCTATCCATACCATGCAGATTGTGTATTAATACTTTTAGTTTTTCTTATTAATAAATTAGCCGTAGCCATACAGTATATAATTTTAGGAACTTTGGTTAAATTCAATATGTAAACCCAAATGTCTAGTCACTTGGTTCTAGATAAAATAATAATAATACCAGCCTGTAGCTATCCCACTGCTGGGCAAAGGCCTCTTCTCATACAGAGAAGGCACGACCATTGAGTAAGTAAGAGAAATAGTTTCATAATCGCCAACCCATCTTGAGCAGGCGTGGTTCTAGATATTTTTATATATTTAATTTGTCCTGTTATAAGTACTGCATTAATTGACCATAATATCGTGCAAGTGAAACGAGTGTGTTGTGTGAAAACCTTGTCGATAAAATATAACATTATAAAACCACAATGCAATTGTAATTTGTCATAATTACCTATGGTACTTTATGAATCAAAGATTTTTTCTTTGCTAGTTCGTACTACTTAGAATTAAACTTCACTTTCTTTTGAGAAGTAGTTTAGCATAACAATAGGTAACTATGAACAGTAAACACATTTACTTACGACTTTCACTGGCACAAGTCTGATTTAAATGAAATATTAATTGAAAAAATAATACAAGATTATTATTTGTACAGAACTGCATTTTTCACAGACTAAATTATTAAATATTGTCAAAATAACACTCACGTTAATAACATCACAGTCACATTATTATTACATTGTTGAGTACTGTTTTCATTGGAAAATAATCTGGAAAAAATACCGATACGTAATCAGGATTTATTTTATCGCACTATCTTACACAAATTACCTTCACTAATTTTTATCGATCGCCTTCCATTTGTTAAAAACTTATCAACAAGAAAAACGGGGTTTTTAGAAACGGTTGCTGTATCAACAAACAATTTTATTGATTTGTATTTCCGAGACAAATAAAAAAGACATTATCACAACAGAACTACCTATATTTTCACATTAAAATTGTAGTTTTTTTCACTATCTTTTTTTTTATGTCGCAATATTAATGTAAAAATCGAATATATTAAATAACAATATCACTCACGTGCTTTTGTGATCTGTTGTATGTCGTTTCCCCCCGGCGCGGCGACGGCCAGGACCACGAGCGCGGAGCACACAATCAGCCGGCTTGAGAACATCGTGCAGTTTGTGTGCGTACGCGCAGCGACACACTTTATATATCATCTTTACTTACTTCGGCCGCAGCGAGCAACGTGACGTATGTTATCATTAGTAGTAACTTGATTGGTGATCACATGAAAAGTTATTTTTTTAAATTAAAATGTACTTTTAAACGTAAAATAATAATCAATAGATGCCGTTTAGATATTTCTACACTCGCGAGCAACATAATCGACTCAAGCCATAACCGAACGAATAAACGTGTTTTTTAATGAAACGCGTACTTAATTTAAATAAACCGTATGTCCATTAAAAGCTTGATAAATAAGCTATAAGATGAATCCAATATCATAGGAAACATTCAGTAAGTACTCTTTTATTTATGCAATTTAAATAGTCGTATGGGATAATTGACTCTTTTTGGTGCCCACGACTTGCATTACGACTAACTCAAAAACTCCACCGGGTTACGTTATCGGTGGTTTACCAGAAATTGATCTGTACACATTTCCGGAAATTACATTATTTGTTTTGACGATTCTGCGTAACTTTACTACGCCTGAAGGACATGCTCATGTTGCAACAAGTACTCAGTCAGTGAACTGTCGCTGCTCGGCTTGGAGTCAGTCTGATGTATGAAGGGTATACAGAAGGTATTGAGAAATTGGTGTCTTTAATCAGGGACCAAGTTAAAATCTCTGTGGAATTGCCACCTGACGAGTGATAATGAGCAGCAGGCGCTGAGGTGTGTTCGAAGTTCGAACTTTCGGAGTGTGGCTGTCAGCGAGTGGACAGTTAGAAGACGCTTAATGCAAACCATCTTACTCCAAAATGTCCAGCCACGGGCCCGGATTGACTGCAAGCGAGCCTCTAATTTACATGTAATAATCTCAATTAGAGCATCGCTCTTTGAGAGTCTACATGGCAGTGACAGGGGAGGCCGGGTCTACTGGCGACCCGGGAAGTGATTTACTCAGCGCTGTTTAGTTGTAACGGTTGTATACGGCAGCGGTTCTATCATTCATGATATTTTCTTTTTAATGCACGGTAAAGTCGCTATCACACGTCGCGTATCACTCAGCAATACGAGGACGAAGTGAAAATACGGTGGATGGACGGGCCTGCATTAAGTTTAGGCATGAAACCATATAGGATGACCTGAAAAGAATAGTTCAAGCCAGAAATCAAGTCCCTTCGAACAATGGGGAATTGAAGGCTGCGTTGTTAGAAGAGTTGAATGGGAGTCCTTAAGAGACTATAAAAAAGGTAATTAGGTCAATGCAGAACCGACTGCAAATCATGTTTATGACAATTTTTGTATAATTTTCTAAAAACCTAGCTGCAACACATATTGGCAAACTCCCATTTTCCCTACATTTTCATTCAGTTAGCTTTCATTTCAAAAGTACTGAATAAATGTTGATGATTTTGGTACTAATATAATTAATGTTACTGTCGCAAATGCCGAATGATTCTGCTCACTCGAAAGTTCCATCCCTTACAAGTCGTAGGGATAAAGCTATGTGATATGTGCTACGGGCTACGACGCGTTACGCGTTACGGGCTACGGGTTACGAGGCTCCCGCTACGAGCGATGGAGCTACGCATTCATTTATTTGTTGTTTTTATGAACCATATTAGTTTTTTCTGCCATTAGCTTGATAAACAAAAGAAAGTGAATTAGCATCAATTGCATAACACTGCTGCATGGTTCTTTTGACTATTGAATGATAAAGACAGGAGGCGGCCGCTGTTGGTAAACAACACAACACCAACAACAATTTGTGGAAATTGCCTCGGAAAGTGATTTTAATTTTATTTTGCGATTTCTTTGTCGGTCCCATTTTTCACGAATGTGCTAAAATATTGCCCACGTTTAAAAAAAAAATAAACTGAATCAAGTCAGTTACAAAATAAGTATCCAAATAACAAAATAAAACAAGTTAGTCATTACTTGAATATTTGCATAGGTTGCTAGGGTTTTCTTGTGAATTAATTGTTAGTGTTCTTACTCACAAAGTAATCATTGCTGGTAAACCACTGTTACCTGTCATCTCCCAGTTTCCTGCTCGAACTGGCTGAAAGATGACTCCAGCAAAGAGTTGTGAATGATAACCATTCCAAACAGTCATTCTGAATCACGAATATTTGGGTTTCGGTGATGAGAGGAATGAATAGGTATATTCAACGGTTTCGTTAACATTTCCTTATTGTGCGGGGGACACTGAGCATGGATTAATAGCTTAGTGCCAAAAACATTAGGCTTGTGATGATTTCTCTAGGGGATAAAGGGTAAATGTTGAAGAGGTCTCAATGTTCTTGGGAACCTTGAATTACAAGTTTTTGACACGTAAAATAGTCGAAAAAATAACCAATTCAGGAACCCGTACATTTTACCCAAACTGAATTAAAAGTAAGTAATAAATTAATAATATTAGTGTATTTCCAGAAAGTCGTAATAAAGTATTGATAATAAGGGATCGCAGACGTCAGCAAACTGACGAAAATCTTCACCTTGCCATTGTACACTTTGTGTGAATAGATAAAACTTAAGCAGATGCGGGTACTAACTACTATCGTTTTATTCATCACGCATGCGGTTAATTATATATGCAGGTAAATGATTTTTATTTCTTTGCAGTTCAATAGTGTAGTTTTTTTTTGTTATTGTGTTGGACGGCAAATTTGATATTTATACGGAATTTTTATTCTTACAGGTTTCTCGGACTTCATGAAATATTTTTCTTATGTCGTTAATTCAAATAAATGAAAAGCTATTGATATTTAATTAATGACTAGTTTCTGAGTCAACACACATTGTTGTTCGCACATTATTTTAATAATAAGGATAATTAACAGGAAAAAAATAATCAGTGGGTAGCTATTGGAAATACATAATAGCGACATATGTCATTTCATATTTTAAGTTATGGAATCAGGAGTACGTTAGGTACTTTGCGGAAATCGATGACATTAAATGTTAAATACGAGTATCAAATAATCGCTTTGTGATTACGTTTTTGGAGTAAACAAAATCGCGCAATAAAGACTTGCATTTTTTTAATTATGTGTCTAAATGTTATAAATAAATTAGAAAGCCCTGAAATTAGAAAGCCCATGTATAAAAAGACAGTTTGAATTCTTGTGATTAAAATAAACAAGATACTGTACAATTTATAAATCCTACAAAAACAAAACTTCCACGTATAGATTGCAATATTGGAAAATACCAACTTTCATTTACCGCAGAAAATCCCACTTCTAAAGGTTATTGAAATTATATTTACACTCGTAGTTACCGAGGCGTGAGAAAAGTGAATTATTCACGCCAGTTATAAGAAAATGCGCTAATTAGTTTTGAAAACATTGTTTTCTACTTCTGCTATACCTGCTTATTTTTTTTCACGTATTCAGTTAATGCGTGTGGAAATGTAACGAGCGGCTTTTTAGTACTCATTAATATTATCAGCATGGGACGTAAATGTGATGTGACGATATTAGTGAGCAGTCCTTATTGGACAAAGCATGTCACTCTCCCCGAAGACGGTTATTAACCATGAAGTGTGAGCGGGACTAAAAACTTACTCGGCTGTATACTTATACATACAAAACAAATCAGCTTTTAAACCTTTTGACAAAAAAAACAAGTATTTTATTCAATTTAGGTAGCACTTTTCAGTGTCAAAGGCTGTTTTAGGTATCTGATCACATTCTTCTGGAAACCGTATGTTGCGGCTTAACTAAGTGCGCGACGAAGCACACCAATGGGTATCAAAGCTACAGTTTGACATGATGAAAAAAAAGAAGACGTGACGTTTTTATAATTAAATAAACATTGGTGAATAGCCGCCTTTTTTTGAGGAGCTCGTGGCTAAGTAATAACAGCCACTCGGACCTATCTTCAGGTTAAGCCTTGCTTGCCTAGGTTGGTCTGTGGATGGGTGACCACCCATTACATACCGAGTTTCCTCCGTGCCTCGGAAAACACGTTTAGCCGTTGGTCCCGGGTGTCTTTTTCAGATCTTCGACAGTTGTTACAGGTAGTCAGTATCTCACAACCAGTCTTACCCAGGAGTATCGTATTACCCAGTAATTGGCTTGTGGAGATCAGTTAGGCAGTCGGTTCATGTAAAATACTGGTATTCAGCTGCATCCGGTTAGACTGGAAGCCAACTCCAACCTAGTTGGGAAAAGGCTGGGCAGATGATGATATAGCCGGCAAATATTTTACAATTTAAGACATCATCGAAATGATGATGATGATGTCGCATAGATTAGTCGCATATGCATTCAATAAGTTGGTTAATTCGTTAAGTATTTCTTCAAACAATTCCCATTTCTGTCTTCAAAAGGAAGGTTTCAAGGAAAACAGCTGTCGTGTTGTGTCTACCTACGTCAGCTTTTGGTGACGTAGGTAGACCAGAAAATAACATTACATAGGTATGCTGTCGGGGAAATACTGAGGCTACAGGCATCCATATAAGTAATTCAGTACTGAGAATGCCTTGAATTGAAAACTAATCAAGTCAAGTCAGGTCATGGGTGAAGGACCACTAAGTACTTAAATAAATGAACTTCTTTTTTTATCTTTAGGTGTATCAATACGTTTGTCTGTGTGACCGCATTGTTCTTCTAAACACCGCAACGTATTTTGATGCGGTTCATCAGTCATTTAGTGAATGTATTCCAAAAAACCCACAAAGCGTATAATGTATTATTATTAGAGATAGGCCGACTATGGCTTTGACCAACTAGCTGACTGCCCGACTAGCCGGTTGCAAAAGGCCTACTAAGCGGCCGCTTAGTCGGCCAAACCCAACATTGCTTCCGGTGGAGTTCAGGGAGCATTGGCATATCCATGGCGTTTCATGTGCTGAGTCGCTCGCATTGATTACATCATACAATGCACTTGTCCGCAGTCGCCTTGTGGTGATTTAATTTTTAGAAATATTTATCTGTTAAAAGTTTAAAATCTATTTTTCTTAATTTAAGTTTTATTGACTACCAAATAACGAACTCTAATTCCTAGATTATAGAACAAACTGTAATGCTGATAATAAAATTAAAATTATTAACCATGAAGGTTATAATTTAATTTCAATCACTCAAGCCGATTAGTCGGCGCTTTTTGCCGACTAGTCACCGACTACAAATTTGGCCCGGATAGTCAACTTACCCGACTAGCCGGTGACTAGTCGATACATCTCCAATTATTATTAAAATATCATACTTTATACATGGTGTAAACGGACCCTTTACGAAGTCATCCACCAAGCATTTCTTACATCAAATTAACTAACTCTACGCAACAATTATTACTAGGATAAAACTTTGTTTTGGGGGTGAATAATCACGTTTTACGGTATAACGCGCTCAAATAATTCTGCTGATGGATGCATTGAATAGTGCGGGAGTCAAGGAGCTATTTAAAGTAAAATAATAACATAAAAAACTTGTATCTATTTAAAAAAAACAAAAAACTTGTGAAAAAGTTGGAACTTTGACCCCCAATATCTCCGTAACTAGGCATGTTCTAGAACAAAAAAAAAAAATCGCAATGACGGGGAGAAAAAGTGCCTTTCGGCTTCTTAAGGGTGTTTTACATCCATTACAAATATCATAGGTATAATTCGGAAATATCGACGAGTTTCAAGTCGTAAACACCGTGTGTAGCAGGGGCAGTCGCCAGTCATCGTACTTAGATGACTGGCAACCTTCCCCGATATAATTAAGAAAAATAATGATAAAGAGTTCGCCTTTTGAACAAAGGGGCACATGACATATATTTTACTGGCGCACTTCTACTGCTTATCCAGATTAGGTCAAGAGCAGCAAGGACGAGCCATCTCAATGTGTAGGAGAGCTCTAAAACGGGTCATGTAACTTAATATTTTTTAAACTAGCTTTTATCTAGACTTGCAAATCTTGCTTTTGTATGTTTCCTCCTTTTTGCGGCGTAGAATAGAATGAATGTCGTGAAATGTGTAAAGGACGAGTGAATTTTGGATTTGAGAAAAATGGGTTGTTTTTTTAGAGAGGGTTTTTCAAATTTAATCTTTAGCACGCACTTTGACATTTACCCGTCATCAGTATATATGATGAATGTGATCTACCCACTGCCTACCTCTTCTGGTACAGGGTATGTATATTAAAACACATAAGATGAATTCAAATAAACTTTAATAATCTCTTCAACGTCTACAGCTTGAGAATTTTGATCAATAATCGTCAATTACTATGAATAAGTCCAAGATAAGTGCAAATACGCGTAACATCGGTTGTCACAAAGTAACCTCATAAACAATCATAATATTATGTTATGTAGTATTAAATACTGTCATATTGCTCATAATTATCACCTACAGACGATAACTCTTACAAATTAACGTGAGATTACTTTCCTCTTAAATGTCTACAAAATCAGGAATGTTCAACATCTTCAAACTACAAAATAATTTAAATTAACTTAATTACAAGTGTGATAAATTATTGCGATTTAAATTTACTAAATTATTAATAATAAATAAGTCAGGGTGACGAGTGGCCACTGATAGCTACGGATGTAAAGCTTTTCATCATTCACCAATCGATCGCAATCAACTGGAAAGCTATGTGCTCAACTATGCCCGACTGCCCCTCGTCGGCACAGCCGTGTCTTTACTCATAGTGTATTCTTACCTAATTAATTCTTACACAGTTTACAAGGGCGACTTACCGCTAGAGTTGACTCGCTGTCCTAAATAACTATATATAAAACGTGATTCCAGTACTTTATATATTCCGTGTAAATAATTGATATTTAGGCAAGTAAACAGTTACAAATAATATTCCTAATATTAACATCTCAAATATTCAACAAACTAATTTGACCGCTAAGACAAAATAACATCTGTACAATCAATTCAATTCGTTTCGAAATATTAGTGAAGTCTTTATATTCTTTTGACGTAAGTAATTTTACAGAAAAATAAACCTTTGTGATATTGTAAATATGTGCCTAGATGAAAAACGGTATTACAAAAATATAACATAAAATACTGAGTTTATATTGTTGATAAACTGTGGTGGGGAACGTGTGTGTCGAGGATGCGCGCACGCAGGCGACGCGCTGTTCGAACATGACCGGGAGACATCGGAGCGTCTCATCGACATCCACTCGTAAAAAACCTCAAGTACACTTTGTTTCGTCTAAAACACTACTTCGTTTAATAAATAATTAATTAAAAACAATAGAACTTTGACAAAAGTAGAATATTAAAGCCATCAAAAAGATGCGTTAAAAATGTTCATCAACAATTTATTGTGTAAAATTGTATGCAAATTCAATCGTTCCATATTAAACGTTTACTCGACTACTTTTGTCAAATTTCACAACAATTGTCTTTTATTTATTGCTCGTAAACTACCTACCTACTGTCGCTACATTACTCTAGTTGTTATTAAACTATCAAACTGACTAAGAGAGGTCGTGTACAATGAGAATAGGATCTCAAGTTCACGCGATGCCTTTGTATACAAGCAGCAAAGCACACAACACCGAGAATATAAAAATATACCAAAAATTGGTCACTGATAGCAATAGTTACATTAACAATACAACTAAATAAACAACATTAAAAAAAAAGGAGATAGAAAATTGATAGTAGAAACAAATAAGTATTGAAGGCAGTTTAACACAGAGATTTGCTGTATCGTCTTCGACCTTGTTGTTAATATTACCTATTGATTAACGTTGTTATTAAAGGGTTCTTCTTGTTTTAAATTGACTATATTATTGTAACTGATTGAGATTCGCTATCTTCCAAGGTGATAGGTTAAATAAAAGCGATGTTCTTAATATAGAATTATTAAAGTGTTGATTCATTTTAACGTGACTTTAATAGCTATGTATAGTTAATATATAACAATGATAGCAACTCGAAGGATGCAGT
This sequence comes from Standfussiana lucernea, assembly GCA_964057025.1. Taxonomy (NCBI): domain Eukaryota; kingdom Metazoa; phylum Arthropoda; class Insecta; order Lepidoptera; family Noctuidae; genus Standfussiana; species Standfussiana lucernea. Next base: position 13,219,547 of record OZ059790.1, on the reverse strand, counting down.
TCATTATTTATCTGATAGCTTTTACAATTTTATAGCCCGTGGAGTCATATTTCAGTAAAATAATCCATTGTTTCGATAAAAACGTCAAAGAAAACGTAGTAAATAAAAATCAGTTACAAAGTAACGTTTCTCTGGCCATTTCCTTAATTTATTGTTTTGTTTGGCTAACTTTAAGCGTCGAAACACGCTTCCCAAGATATATATTTTCATTCTTCTTACCAAGGGCGTCGCCAGCTTTTGAGCTAGGCTTTGGAGAAGGGTGCCGAAGGGGATTCATTTTACTATTTAATTTTTTTGTTCAGAAATAGATTTTACTTAATCGACTTAGGGAGACCATTTAATAATAGGAACTACGGCTCCAAGAGCGAGCAAACCGAGCTGGAAAATTTGAACACCCTACCTTGGATAGGTTAGAAAGTTTAAACCTACTGGAGTAACTTGAGCGACATATAGACGAAGTTAAGATTCAAATGAAAGTAGGCTGCAGCAGCGAGCGAAGCGTGGTCGAAACTTTTTCCATCTTGCCATGTTCAAGGTTATAATTGTTTCGACCCTTCATACAGGAGTTACTTGATTAATTCACAGTCAAAGTCAAGATTCAATAGGAAGTAGGCTACAAGAGTGAGCGAAGTGAGTACGAAAATTTTTTACAGTTTGGCTTCGACAGGTTAGAATTATTTGGATCCTTAATAAAGGAGACACTTGGTCATCTGAAGAGCGAGCGAAGCGAGCTCGAAATTTTTTTGACACCTTGCCTTGGACATGTTAGAATTGTTTGGAGACTTCATAAAGGAGACACTTGGGCATCTGAACAGCGAGCGAAGCGAGCTCGAAGATTGTAACACCCTACCTACCTTGGACGGGTTAGAATTGTTTCGAGTTTCGACCTACCGGAGTTACTTCGTCGACTTATAGACAAAGTTAAGATGCAAGAGAAGTAGGCTGCAAGAGCGAACTCGACAATTTTACATCTAGCCTCGAAAAAATTCAAATATGTTATTTGAGATCAAATTGTCCACATTCTCTATTTTTAGCAAACCTAAACCTTGTGTTTGCCATAATTGCCTATTAAGGCCACGGGGCGCCTAATTAATTTCAGGCTCTGTTTATCACGGTTAATCATGCGAAAATCCAATAGGAGTGCCAATCCAGACGCAGAAAAAAAGAGCCTCTGCGATTAAAGTTTTATCACAGGGTTCAAAATGTGTAAGTTATTTGCGGTAGTAAGAGTACTCAGATGCTCATTTTTAGCCTTAAAAATATTTTAGTTTGAGATTTATTGTACTGTACGCTACTATTTATTACGTAAGTACTTAAGAATTCTGTGGCATCAAGCAGGAAAAGTTTAAACTTTTTAAATCCGGAGCCTTTAAGGTGGCGGGGGGGGGGGGGTGCAGCCACCCCCCCTGGCGACGCCCATGTTTCTTATAATGTCAACACTTTTTTTTTCCATTTATGCCTTCTTCTCAGGCTTCTTCATTACAACGAAGTTAAAAATTGGAATTTTCTAAATTGATATGTTAAACAAATAAATTGACAAAATCTTTGAAATATTTACCTACATAAATTGAATATAACGAGTAGCGAATGTAAACATTATGCTTTTTATCGACAAATATTTCAAATAGGTACCTATTATCAGTTATCTATTAACATTTTAATTAAAATTTGACTAAAATTTTGTCTTATACTCCACTATATCTTGACCACATTTTGGCAAAGATTTAACGCACAACAGTATCTTGAGATTCAAAGTTTTAAGGACGAAAGGAAGATATTAGATAGTTTGTAGATATAATATAAGTAGGAATGTAGTTAGAAATATATAAACTGAAGTAAGTATAGTCTAGATCATAGGTTTCCAACGGGGGCGAAACCGCCCCCTAGTGGGCCCTGGAGCTTTTCATAGGGGCGGTAGCGGGTCCAACGGCAAATGGGGGGCGTAATGAGATACCCCTATTGTCATGAAAAGACATTTTATCTAGCCGTCTAAAATGTTTATCTTATAACTATTTTGTAGAAGGGGGCGATGCATTTATTTTTCTTGTAAAGGGGGGCGGAAGTACATAAAAGGTAGGGAACCTATGGTCTAGATTGAAGGAATGGTGTAAGGGCAGCTGAGAGTGGATTCAACTTGAAGCAAGTGCAGTTGTAAACAAATAATTCGGAAACGAAGAGCGACTAGATTTAGTGGTTCAGCAATTCATTTTATATAAATAAAGCTGGTGGAAAAATCAAGTGAATAAAATGTTGTCATTGTGATTAACTATCATCACGAAATTGAAGACGCTACAAATAAATGCCACTTCCAGCTGCCCCATCTCTCTCATCTACTTCTCAGTAGATTCCATATCCATCGCGAATTCAAAAGCGATTATGCAAATCCAACTCCTTATTATCTAATCTATAAAAACGTGTGTAATAAATCCAATATAATAATTTAACTATTCTTATAAGCTTCCTAAGATTTGAAGTGTTCGTTTCGTTAAAAATAACTGCTATTACGTTCGCTATCTTATCGCACTAATTATTATAACTATTAATAACTGATCTAGTGTAGTTACCTAGTTATTGTTAAATGGCTTTTCGTCCATCTTGTGGTACATTAGCAGGTTGCTCTATCTCCGATCATAATGACGACTCGTATTCATTTAATACTATCATGTGTAGGCCGCGATATTGTCTACTAACGATTTTAAATTTTAAACAGTATTGGATTTCGTCATCATGTAAAACAGTCATTTCTTTATTTTATTTTTTTAAACTCGTGAATTCCCCCTGCTGGGCGAGGACTAACAAATGTTTTCCCACTATTTTCTTGCCCCTGAACCAGCATTCGCGATCCGTGTCCAAGTCATCTCACCTTTCATGAGCCGGCCTCGGCGGCGCAGTTCATCACATTTGCCCAATGGTCATTATGCATGCAGCTCACGTGACCCGCCCGATCCCTTTTGAGCCTGCAGAGGTCTGCCTCTGCCATATTAGCCGTAGAACCGCTGGCCGTTGGGGTAGACATGTTCTTGAGTGGAAACTGTGAATCAGCATGCGTAAGGTGGGACGCTGAGATTTGCTTCGGCAATCGAGTTGAGTGGCGTGCGATTGAGGAGGCCTATGTCGAGCAGTGGACTGCTGTAGGTTGATGATGATGAGGTAGAGCCTGGCTTTCGTCTATAATTTAGTTTTGGAGCGCAGCGTAGTGTTCCGTTTTCTATCTGATCTTTTTACATCCCGTATGCACTTCATTGCTCTTTGGCTCTCACCTAGGCGGAACTTTTGCGACTTAGTGAGCGACCAGTACCAGTGGGGTAATCGCGTAACAAGTTCTCATTCTCAATGCTATTCCTTTTGATTTGACTATTCCACGCTGTCGATCCGACGAATTTTCTTGACAAAAAGAAGCCTAGCCCCATGAAAAAAGGCGTGAGTTTCTGTATGTAAATCTTTCGGAATGCGATAATAAAGTGTGTGGCGCTTCAGAGATTTGTTGATTGATTATTATTTTTCGATTATTTTCTCGCTTGGAATAGTTTAAACCAATTATACTAACTGAGAAACCAAACAAATTCTTGATATTTTTTTTTATGATATCCAAAGAATGTACAATAATTCAATACTCCACGACTTGCACTAGGTCCGGTATCCGTCACAGCTCAATAATTGAGCTGTGACGGAAACCGCATATAATTTTCCAATAGGTATCAATTATTGATAACTATTGGAAAATTATGCAGAATATATTCTACATCATTGTTATTAACAATGCGAATACAGGAAAATAGGTTTATGTAACAGGTTTAGCATTTTTTTGCTGCACTTTGGTTATTTAGACTTTTTAAATTTCAAATGAGTATTTTATCAATGTAAGTAGATTATCTGACTGTCTTACAAAATGGTGGGAATAGTAGTAACATTTGAGTAAAAGTAAGGCCCTTCTCCCATTACGATACACAGACGACTAGTATCCTACTGGAGTTTCGGAGACTAGTCGCCGCGGAGTATCTCACATATATTTAAATGGCGAATCGCACACTTCGCTACCAGTATTCAACGCGTCAGCGACTAGTCTCGCGATGCCCGCCATGCAGTCGCCCGCGTGTCGCGTCTCCTACGAATCTTGTCAAAATGACAGCGGAACATGAAATAAATATTAAATTTGTGCAAGAAATTGAAAAATATCCGTGTTTATATAACTTTAAATTGGATGATTAAGTACATGAGAAAACATACGACGGAAAGGGCTTGGGAAGAAATTAAAAAAAAAGCAATTAACGTCCTTGTAATCAGAAGTATGTGCTGCAAATGATGAAATGACTTTATTTTCAGTAGCGCTATGCGAACCATGAGTCGCGAACATGTCTTTAACTGGTATTCCACTCATGACGTATCGTATCTTACGAGTATCATAATGGGCGAAGGGCTTTAGTTTGAAGATTCGACATTGATTACAAGCGCTGTCAATTATAACAAAATTGTGTGTAGTACAAGGTCCCCCCATGAATGGCTTACATCGTGGTTGTTATTGATAAGAAAATATTATTAATGAGGCCTACTTGTTGACTTTGTAGCTACTTGGATGTGTCACACGATTATCGTACTATTATATCATTTGTATAGTTAACATCACTTTGAAAAATTGCTTTTACTGGAATAACACGTCCATAACACCCTTTCATGAGTTTACTGTTGTTAGTCGTACATGAGTGTGTGTGAGCATCAATACAGCAGGTATAGATATGTCCGCCGTACGTATGTATCGCATGCGTCGGCGCAACGGGAACACGCTACATACTACGTTATTGACTAAGCTACAGCCATTTCCATAAGACCAAATGATAACTATATGTATTATTAGGAAGAATTCTTGCACATCCTTATTTGGCATCTAATCATTTTGTCAGATGTCCAAGTTTCTAGAACTAACGTGCTTCTGAAAACAGAATTTTCCCTTTTGGAAAATTATGCATTATTTCACGAAGACATTTGTGGAGGATTACTTACGATATCTTTACATCCAATTTTAACTCGAGAGGTCGGAAGACTGACGGCTTTCCAACAAAGACCGTCGACATTTTGTAGGTTACAACTGTTTAAGACTTCCTAATGATTTGTTTCGAGCCAAGTTGCGGTAAGTTGAAACAAAAGTTGATTCGCTTTAGGCGTTTTGTTTGTTCAAAGCTACAATCGGCTAAATTCTGTACTAAATCATAGAAGAAGATTATTATAATTTAAAAGCTTGGAAAAATTTACGTTTCATTTTATTCAACTATGTATAACATAAATAAATAAATAAAAAATATAAACAAAATAAAACTTGTAACAATTTTATAAAACTTTGATAGTCTTTGCAACAAATCCTGTTTTCACTTCGATTAGTGTGAGGCAAGAGCTGTAAGTCTCATGTTGATGTATGTACATAGGTTGATATTTACGTTGATCGTTCGTATTTTGATTGCTGTGATTTGTGACACGCAACTCTGTTTCCCTTCCACTTTCAATAATAAAAGTGAAAACGGCCTTATAAATAAATCTATGACTATCCATTGCATAGTCCACTCGTTTGGTCTTACGGTTGTACAATGATAGCTGTCAAGTCCAACAGCGACGTTAGGAAGCCTTAACATAGCGTGCGTGAGTTCAGTAGAAGTGAGTAAAGTTGAGTAGACGGAGGCGATGAGCGGACGCGGCGGGAGGCGCGAGGGCGCGCGGGGCGGCGGGCGCGCTGCGTCAGAGAGTGCGCAGGGGCGCGCGGCAGTCCACGCGCGACATCCACTCTATGTCGCGCGTTGTCACCTGCAAACAGAGAACATCACACTTTATAGCAGGGAAAGAAATACGTTACATTAAAAACTGAATTTTTGGATTTCTCGACGTTTCTGCACCACCCAACTGTACATAATATATCAACGAGACTTTTCTCCCCCTAACCCAATACAGATAAGGACTCTTCAACCAGGTGTAACAAACATGGGTGTTCTTAATGAAAATTAGAGCTCTATCTGTGCTCACTTGGTGCATGGAGTACACGGCGAGCACGACGAGCACGTGCATGATGTTGTGCGAGTTGAGGCAGCGGTCCACTGTGCCCGGGAACCACTTCTCCGGTATGTGCATGGCGCCGATTACACCGCCGCCCAGGGATACTGCATCCTGGAACATTGAAAAAGCCATCTTTTAGTATAAAGAACTTCTCTTTATTGGTTTTTCAGACTATACATACAAGGTGTAGTAAACAGACCCTTCACGAAGCCGTCAACCAATCATTCAGTACATCAAACTAAAAACCCTACGCAAAAAGTATTGCTGGGAAACGACTTTTTTTTGGGGTGTAAAATCACGTTTTACGGTAAAACTCAATGTAACGCTCTCAAAACATAGTGCTGATGGATGCATAGAATAGGAAACGGGTAATGGAGGTATTTAAAGTAAAAGAGAAAAAAGTATTTTAGCATTAAAAACTTGTGAAAAAGATGGAACTTTGACCTCCAATCTCTCCGTAACTAGGAGGTTTCCAGGTATGGTCTAGCACAAAAAATTATCGCAATGGCGGGGAGACCGAGTGCCTTTCGGCTTCTTTAGTGGTCTATTTACACCCTCTATAAAAATATGGGATTGTGAACCTTATGGAGGTCAGATAGGCGCTTAATGTAAAATACTGGTATATAGCTGCATCCGGTTAGACTGGAAGCCGACTCCAACATAGTTGGAAAGACTGGACAGATGTATGATGATCATGATGAAACGAATAGTCTACAACGCGGTTAAATCTGTCATGCCAGAGGCAGGTATAGTTAGTCACTGGGTTTATTTGTATAATTCACCTACTAACCGAAGGTGAGATGTGTAGGAAATTCTTTGAATATATTTTGTGGTCAACATAATTTCCAGCAAATACTAATAGACTATTTCTAAGTCTTCCTTGAATAGTTATACATACTTACGAATAGCAGGATAACGAACGAGGTTGTATCATATGCAGAACATACCTATGTATGTACATACATAAACTCACGTTTTTTTACCCGCGGGGGTAGGCAGAAACTATAGAACGCCATCGCCATCTGCTACGATCCTTGCATACATATTTCTTTCGCCTTTTCCAGAGCATCCTCAGGCTTTTGTAAGGGAATTTAACCCGTAAGCCTGTATCATATTAATCGCAATTGGCTACAGAAGAAACAGTTTTTACTTTTTCTAATATATCAGAGCAAATTGAATAGCATGTTAAAAAAATATTAGCCAGTCGTAAAGGTTGTAGCACAGTTAACTGCCCCGACTGCAACAGACGTATGTTATTTCGGCCCAAACGTAAACAAACCCCAACTTTGATCTACCATAACTCCATTAATATTAGTTGGCAGGGAGCAGGAGTAAGTTAATTGTGCATCTTCATAACTGAAGCCCTACTGAAGGCCTGCGGGTCTGCGGGCCGCGGGAGGGGGTGGTGGTCTCATTTGAACCTAACGAGCTATGTAATCGCTTTACGCACTCCGATCCAATTACAAGCACCCTGTCATCATAAGGGACTGTTTTGTGAATATTATTTATGGTAAATTAGTAGGTAACTAATTTTATGGTAGTTTTGTATGGAACACACGAATACCTATAAAGGTTTTGGGTTGACAAAATTCGTTAATTAGTGGTATTTACACTTTTTCTTGATAGTTGAAAATTCGTTATAAAGAGGTTGTTCGCAAAAAAATGTTCGCAATGTAAAGGTATATTTTACATTGACTCTTATGGACAATTCAAGGGGATTACGAAGAATTTGTTAAATTGAGGAAGTCGTTATATTGAGGTACGTTGTATTAAGGTTGCACTGTACGAGTATATGTAGGTACGAAAAGTGAGACAGATAAGGGTTTTTTTAAATAAAATTAAAGACATTCAGGCTGGGTTTGTTAGTTAATTGAATCTTCCATAAAATATACGGTTTAAATTTTTCGTGTAGGTTTAAAAACCAGATTTTATACAAGACATTGTTTGGCAATACAATCCGCATGTTCACTATAAACCTCATACGGCGACTATTCGGTTTCACTACAACCCAGCCTCTATGTTATGGATTATGGAACTGGCCGAGCGCCAGGTAGCGTAATGACCGAGCCAGGGACTGGCAGGCAGACCTACAAATAATCTAGGACAATAAGAAAACATAAAAAAAAGTAACAAAAGCTCGACTTATAAATCCAATTACAGAATCCGGTCGTACTATAGGTCGATTTTTGAACCTAAGTATCCTTTAATACTATGAGTGAATCGTATAAAGTTATAAAGCGCCACACAGCTAACACAGGTATGTACTTGCGTAGGTATAAAATTATAGGCTAAGACTATCTATACTAATGTCTAAGATTAGGTAGGTTTTGTTAAACAATGTTCTGGGGCATGGGTCGACACTCTTATCGATATTCCAACCATATTTTACGGCAACATCAATATTATTGATAGGCTTGTTCCACCCACTGCTCAGCATAGGTACCTTTCACATACCATTTTCACAATAATTTTATATACGAGTATGTCAGAATAAACGGGCCATTTACCTGAGTCACTCTTACATTTGCAGTTTACATTCGATAAGGTAAATTGAGACTGGTAATAGCCACAAGCAAAGGAAGTCAGTTTTATCTTATCTTTTTAAATTACCAACTGGATGACTTGTCCCAACTATATAGCAATCTGAGGTAGACATACTTTTGTTTGCGACTGAATCACTTGTTGTAATTTCATGCGGGAAATGCTTACAGTTCAAGGTGGTTTAATGTATGTATATTACTGATAGTGACAGAGTACCTACCACTAATCCTGTGGTGACACTTAAGTTAACGAACCTGTCGTTTCTTCTAAATTCTAAATCATGAAAATTATTAGAAGATTTCTTGAAGTTTCCAATTCAAGTTCAGAGTGTTCAGACTGCATAATTATAAAGTCAAAACCAGGAGGTCTACTCTCTAAGCACGAAACCCGTAGTTTCGGCCGAAGATACGGGCGTTTCCTACTCCGTATCACCCATATGATTAGGGAGGGACCCGAACTAAAAACGAATGACAACACGATTGGACAGTTGTCCCTACTCCCGATGTATTTTCAAAACTGATGAATCCGAAAATAATAGGGCGTAGGGTTCATTTCGAAGTTTCGATCTACTTTCGTACGGGCCCGTATCTTCATTGACGGACTTAGAGAGTAGACCCCCAGTTTAGACGGAAACCCGGATGTACACAGTTAGCAGCAACCCTCTAGTTCTAACAGGGACTACTAATATACCAAAGAGATGTACCTTACTACCACATCCCACTTAGTAAGTAATACTTGGTATCTTTGAGATGTAGTTTTCAACAGACAGTGGCGGGCGCTCCCATCCATCTCCCCACGCCGCACCGGTAACACGCGGTCTCCATTACACACCGGACTAATGCGTTATATATGTAATGACGGAATATAATATATATCACTCAGTTTGGTTTACGTACACAAAGAAATAATGTGTTCAGGATTTCCAACCTCCGCTTCCGGTACGTTAAAGATTTTAGGCACTTTGTACACATAAATAAGTTTAAGGAAAAACTCGTAACGTTTGGATTACGTAAACCCACTTAGAATTGAAAATTATGTACTTTGATCTGAAATTAGACGCTTCACTTTCTGTGTTAAATTTTATCTCTCATTCATCTTACACTCGCGTTTCAACGCCTGAACATAAAATGAATCAAAAGTGACCATAGAATGTAACGTAAATGCATTTTCACCTATGTGAAGCGTCTGATATATTTACTGGTCGATCTTAATTGATCGATTCATTTTATTTTATTTTAAATTAAACTTAAGACACCACGAATTTCTTTTTGTTTTGTGTTGCAATTCCGTAAAAAAATAGGTTACTTAAAACAAAGGGTGAACTTATAGATACATTTTGGAAAAGCGATTATCTTGCTTAGAGCAATTTATATTGGTGGTAGTGTACGGAACCCGAGTCATTTGGCAGGGTTCCAACCCGCCAACCCATTGTTCGTATTGAAAGACATGGAAGGGACTGGGTTGTTTCATGAGCTCTGCTATAACTATATAGTAATTATTTTGTGTGCCACTGGGTTTCTAGTTTGTAGGCAAAGGTTATGGTTTGTATTGATCTTCTAGTAGCTTTGTAGTTTTTAGCCTTTTGGGCATATGAAAAAGACATGCGAAATAATCGTAATTTGTTTTATTATTCTGGGTCTCGGAATGTACACGTGTACATTCTATATGATGTACTCTCAATGTCTGGCAAAAAGTTCTACTACTAACATGGACCTTTACCACTACGTCCGACCGTTATGAAAAGTAAGGAGAAAGCAGAAGTGCTTAGCCTTATAAAGTCAGAGACCAAATAAATTAAGTTTCGCTTGTGTACAATAAACAGTATGCCTAAATTAAGAATGGGACCTTCATTTCATCCTACTTAACTACCCAGGTAATTTGTATTAAAGGTGCCTGAAACGTGCAATAAACACCATTTAGGGTGCCCAAAAGGTAGCTAAACGTCTTTTAGTGCCACTAACAGTGCTGTACTACCATTAAACAGAGACCGAATGAAGAGCCGTTACACAATTTATTGCTATACCAGCATCTCATTATTTAGTACCTACTTTTGTTTTATTACTGATCTAGATCAAGATTACATGATATATTATACATATAAGGTAGAAGGTGCCATGATTTTAGTATCTTGTTTCTACGTAATTTATTTACAGTATACGAGATCGGATAGATGTTACTCGTTAAGTGAGAATCGTATTAATATGAATCTTTTTTGTAAAGTTAAGGAAAATCTTGGTAATATCATGCATGAGTGTGTTATCATCACAAATCACGAGTGGTGACTGGCACACAGAGGTTATTTTATCAAAATAGATTAATCAGAAAGTTGTATTGAAATTTTTTCTCTAGCATCTTAATTGTTGTTAGTTGTAATTGGTGTTTTTCCTGCCGTTCGTTGGAAAAAAAATATCAAACGACCCATTACCCTAATGAAAACTATTGATTTTGTTACCCTCTGTTGTAATGAACTGTAGCATGCTCAACATCTTATGTTCCCAGAGCTGGGACACAGGTCTCCCCTTTGCGACAGGGATAATGCTAATTGATTGCCATGTGAAGTTATTGTGGTAGCTGCAGAAGATTGTAAACATATCTTTGCATTGTAGAGATTCAATCTCTTAGTGTTACCATATAATTGCATAGCACATGTGCGAGTTCTATGTACGATAAAGCTACCATTTACATCTTTTACTGACTCGAATTTGTCCTGGCGGATGTAACCAAGACTTTGTAACAACATAATTATTTAAAAGAGTGTCCATGGAGTTTTTTGCCCATTCTTCTCCATAGAGATGTACGATTTCGAATGGGCAACTACAATACTTTCACAAGTTATTATGCCCTGTGACTGGGACTGTAGCTTATTATTTTTTGTGTGTTTGACATTCAAAAGTGCCTGTAATGGTCTAATTGAAATAAATGCTTTGAGTTTGGGTTTTTTGTTAAGTTACACTATCATAATATATTTGCTGAATTAAGAAAAGCGGAAGGAGGGAGCCCTTTGCCTTTGCCCTGCAGTGGGAGCCTACAAATGGCTGATAATTATAGGAAATAATCAAAAAAGTATTCTACATTCGTTAAACAGAAAAACATCAAATTAAGGTGCCTCAATTGATTGATCGCGTGTTCTTTAGCCGCAGCGGAACCATCAATAAACGATTATAATATCGTTACGAGCAACACTTTCCATGCTCTTATAAACAACGCTCCACGTGGAAAAGTACCTTTCTTTGTAAAAGGTCACCTATATTTGTGTTCGGCTATTTGTCGTTCTTGACAGTATTGTTTGTTTTATAGAGAGTTGGGACTTTGGGTATACGGAATTTGCTCAATTATAGACTAAGGGCTGATTTGTCCAGAGTTAGATATCTTTTTAAGATGAAATAAAATTGACATCTTGTTCAATAAATAAAAAAATATTGCGGGTAAAACTATGTTTATAAGATTAGTCTTATTTACACTCAGTCAAAAAAATATCTGGAATGGATGATTTATTTATGGTTCCAATTTTTTTTTTTTTGGTTTTTTGTTGATGTTAGATTGGCACAACTGTTTTCCATTTTGGCGCGGACTTTAGAGCTGCATCTGTTATTTACAGTAAATACAGTGTTGTTTTTAGTTAGATCATATCTAAGGTGTATTGCGAATTTCATAATGGAAAATCGTCGAACAAAGAATTTGTCTTAAATTTTGCATCGCCAATGGAATTTCGTGTTCGGAGTCCCTGAAAATGTCACAGAAGGCATACGGTGAATCGACTTTATCAAAAAGACGTGCTTATTAGTGGTACAAAGCGTTCAAAAGCGGTCGAGTTGTGATGGAAGATTTGCCTTGCTCTGGTAGGCCATCAACGTCTTCAACTGAAGTGAACATCGCAAAAGTGAAGGAAATAGTGACTGAAAATCCGCATTCAAGTTTGAGAGAGATAGCCGCTGAAATTTCTGTCTCACGAGTCGATCCGTACCATTTTAAATAATTACTTGGGTATGAAACATGTTGCCGCTCGGCTAGTCCCAAAAGACCTGAATTTTCTCCAAACACTCAATCGCTTAGGAGTCGCTGAGGACATGCTGGAACGAGTTAATTCCAACCCAACATTCATGAAACGCATTGTTACTGGTGACTAGACGTAGGTTTACGAGTTTGACATGCAAACTAGTCTAGAAGTTTCGGAGTGGCGCCTTCCAACTGAACCGAAACCGAAAAAACCACGCAAAAATCGATCAACAGTCAAAGTCATGTTGACCGTTTTCTTTGACTATCGCGGTGTTGTGTACTAGGAATTCTTACCGGAAGGTCAAACAATAAATTAAGAATATTATTTGAGCGTTATGCGACGTTTAAGAGAGCAAATTCGACGAAAAAGGCCAGATTTGTGGAAAGAAAATTCTTGGATTTTGCACCACGATAATGCGCCTTTGCATAAGGCCATCATAGAGAACGAATTTTTGACCAAAAACTCCACAAGTACCATCGAGCAACCATCTTATTCACCAGGTATGGCTTCAGCCGACTTCTTTCTTTCTCCTAAACTCAAATTACCACTTCGTGGCACCCGTTTTCATTCGGTAGAAGATATAAAGGAGAATTCGCGGCGAGAACTGAACTCAATTCCGGAAAAAGCGTTTAAAAAATGTTTTGATGATTGGATTATTCGTTGGCGTAAGTGTATCGTTTCTGAAGGAGCATACTTTGAAAGCAATAAAATAACTTTGGATGAATAACTAACGTCTTGTGTATTATTGGTCGTTTCCTGGTACTTTTTTGACAGGGTAGTATATTGACTGTTGCAGTGTCTATAATTACCAAAGTGTAAGTAAATATTTAAGTATTATATTAGCATCTGAGTGCACACTCAGACTTTTTCACAGCAAATATAGTATTATAGCATTCTGGGGAGTTTATACACGGTAAAGTTAAAGTGCACAGTATAAATGCGCGGGTGTCACATGTAAAGATGTTTATTTGTAGCCATACCTCTCTTTTGTTTATTATTTTGCTTCATTAGTCTTTTATCACAGCTGAAATACGAAACTACCCAACAAACAAAAGCGAATTATTCGAATAAACCTCGTGTACTGTAAATGTGAATGAAGCATCTCGGGTCGCGTTACATTTATGTCTGAGTGTCTGACATTTATTGCCAGACTCCCCGCGTCTTAAGAGCACGACGAAAATTAGTGACAGATGTTACGTAGTATCACAATGTGTCTGAACACAGCTTATGTGAGGAGGAATGTCCGGGTGCTCTAATTCGTTTTGTAGCAAACTTATTTTGGTATGCTATGCTTGTCTTACCTATAGGTAAATTATCTTGTCTTGTATAAGAAATGAGTACTGTACAAAAGAGGAAGTCTGAAAGTGGCACCGGTGACTGAAAATTTGTGTGGTAATCGGTTGTCGTAGTTTGGGCACGTGATGCGGAGGAATGAGGAAAATGTTGCGAGGAAAGTTTTGAGTATGAATGTGTGATGGGTATAAAAGTAGAGGAAGACCAAAGAAACGATGGATGGACTGTGTGCAGGATGATATGGTTAAATATGAGGCTAAAAAGGAGGAGGAGACTGCTGATATAATAGAGAAGTATGGAAAAGGAGAACATGCTGCGCCGACCCCAAATAAATTGGGATAAAGTAGGCTGGAGAGTGATGATGATGATGAAGACGTACCTTGTCAATATTGTATAATATGTTTATTTGCAATGAAGGCAATAAGTAATATAATAAGTAAATAAAAAATATACGATACCTCTTGAATTATTATTTGTAACCTTTTTTTTTGGGGTGGGAAATCATCAAATGACGTCTTCCGCTCTGGACGGAGCGGGAGGGCGTGTCAAACTCTTACTGACTAAAACCCACCCGTGTTCCTTCAGTTGCCTGTGCCAAGGTGCCAAGAGCCATGGTAACTCTTTCGAACAAACCCGCAACCCTGATAGGCATCGGTCCTAGTGGACCCCGTCAGTTTCGTCGTGTCGACATCTCTTTGAGGCGCGCGTAGAACACAACGCGTCATCGACCCGGGCCTGGTGCTTACCGGACGGCGAGCTACACATTGCTCGCCGTCCGCAAGCCCGCGCCTACGGTGGCCGGAAATCCACTTGGGATTCCCGACGCCCGGGGCGTCTCCTGCGGCGACTAGGATCGTGAGGGCGCAGAGTTTGCCTCTCCCTCACGCGTTCCACCTCCTCCTTCGAGAGCATTACTGCTTCGCAGAAGGAGGCTTCCCATGCCTTCTCGCTCCGTGCCTTGGCCTGGACCAGGGCCGGACGCGTGAGATCGCCACCGCCGATCGTCTGCACGAGGACACCCGGGCGTTTCCTCCCGCTTTATCCGAAACAGGAATCTCCTGAGACAACCGTGTCCGGTGAGGACCTGCGTCAGGTGGAAGGTGAGGAAGCCGTGGTGCCTCTCCAGCCACTCCTCAAAGAGGGGACTTATCGCTGCAATTGTGGCGTGCCCAGCGCTGGGTTGCGACAGTCACACTCTCCATGTCGCCATGAGTTCCCGCCGGAGCTCTGTCCGCTGTGCCGTGATTTCTCGCGGCAGCGGAGTAACGCCCCGGCGTTTCGCCTCCTCGCGCCACTCCCAAACGTGCGCGAGAACTTTATTTGTTACCTACTGTTCTGCGTTTTCCTAACTGAGTGTGGTGCAGGTACCTACTATGGTCTACCATCATAATCATCTGCATCAGTATCGGTAGGAAAATTAATAATTTGCTGTCTTATTCATATGCCAACCCAATATGCTCTTCTTCAATATGCGTTTCTAACATGAAATATGTGTAAACTTAATATCCAAACACATCAATATGTAGCAATTTGTGACACACTCCGCAGAACTTAGGACATACATACCATCTGTTCCATCCTTTATGAACATCAATCTATCAATCAAGACGAAAAAGCCTGACATCCTCGTAAGTACCTATACAGTTTAACGCACGTCTATAGCAACAATTTAAAATTGACAGCATCTATTCGGAAACAGTAAGAGCGGTTTTCGTGTTACTGTTGTGTTGTTGACCATATCTAGATATAGCACAGTTATATTGACTCCCAGTGCAGCTATGTGACGTCACAGGCCACTAAAGTGGGCTATAAATCGCACGTGTCAGCAGCAGGGATTCTGGACATGTGCCAGTTCCTCAGGCATAAACCTGCGAAGCTGTGCTCCTGATAATTATTGCACTCTACATCAGCATCCAAAGAATTTTATGGTTGATTGGAAAAGAACATATTGAGTGGAAGATCGCGGTAACGGATTGGATGGAGTTTTTAGAGGATTTGTAAGACATTCCAGTAATAAAAAGTTTCAAATTTAGAAGTCGTTTTAATTTCTGTCTTATCTGTTTTTTTTTTGTTGTTGTGATAATTGTGTCTCTTAATCAGCTCGTGATGAACGAGTAAATTCTAACGCATTGATGAGTGTAAAATTACAAACCAAAAAAAAGCTTGTAAAATCAGCCACGCGCAGTAAGAGTACATTGCATAGACTTTCTCAAAGCCTTGCCTTGCTCCCGTCCACGGTCTCGGGCGATGCGATTTGAGACGCGACTTTGTCCATCACACCGCAAGTAGTATCGTAGTGGGGTGCTCTAAACCACTTCTTTTATTTATTTTCCACGTATTCGCTTTTGCAAGACGCCTGTTGATTTTGTAGCTCGTGGCTAAGAGGTAAATAAATTGTGTTTCAGATACCTCTTAATGACGTCACACTGAAACCCATCATCATCATACCTGCAAAAATACGTGCAGTATAGCGTGCGGGTCGCCGCCGCCGAGACGGGCTGCGCGCGCGCCGGCCAGCAACACGCGCATGCAGAACGGAGCCGCGAAGCACAGCCGCCGCTCCCACGGGGACCACGCGCGCATCGCCTGCACGCAAACGAGATGCTCAAACAAGCTCACGGTACAAAAAAACATACCCTCCTTCTGGGTCAGTCGGGTAAAAAGAGTAATTAAAAACTTGCCGATCTCTTCAAAGCTTAAAGATTTGAATAACTTAACGAAGTACCTAAATAAAGCTTCCTTCAAACAAGCTTTAAGATTAAGACAAGGGACAGTAGGAGAAACCGCAGCGCGGTTTACTTCGATTTACTATTGGTATTGGTAAATCGTGGAAATAAATGACTGATCAAGATAACCACGCCTGGTGAAATCATTCAACAAAAACAGATTCTAAGTTCCAACAGCTAAATAGTAAGTACTCTAATCCATCTTATCTACCCATTCCTAGAATGAGAATAGTATCAAAATGCTTCGGTTGTGGTTAACATCCTTATGCTAAGCACATGCGTGTTCATTCGCTTGGCATAGCTTACCTTATAAAGTCCGATGAGACTGCCGAGGCTGTAGACGGCGAGCGCGAGGTACCGCAGCGGCGCCGGCGCGCAGTACACCGTCGCTGTCACCATCGGGATCGCGCCTGCACACAAACGAATTAATTCTTTAGTGGATGTTAAGCAAATGATCTAAAAAATAAGTACTAAGTGGGGGTAGGTACGTAATAAGTACCCTCTCCTTAGAAAAGGCGACTCTCCTATTTTACGTAAGTAATAAGTCCGATATTGTTTTCGGGGTCTTAGCTAAAATGTAGTGCATCGCCTAAGGGACAACCTGCTTCTAGGAGAGAACTCAATAAGTATTGTCTAATTTTATTGCAAAACATAAATTTACGGCATAACATGTAGGTACCAAAAGTGGAATCAATGTATTTTTTGTATTATTCGACGTTTTATGAAACATGGCAGCTGAAATATAGCCGCGGGAAATATCACAGCGGAAGGCATCCGACATAAATCGACGATGGAGAAGACATTCCTTTCCGTTCAACATAAAATGTTACATTTAATTTATAAATAGTTTCGTTGGTGAAATAAAATGGTATTTACATTGTTAAATGTTTTGATTTGCCATTATTTCAAGTGCCTTCCGTGCAGAATTATATATTTATTCCCCGAAACAAAAGAAAATTTACGGTAGTTGACAAATTAATTATTACTTTTAGTTTATATTTCGCTTAATTTAGATGATTGTGTGCTACGAGAGAAAAGTTCAGATTAAATAAATCAGCGCAAAATCTGGGTAATCGTGACTTATTGCAGCGAAGGTCATGCGTAGAACTTTATCTTTTCCAAAGTTCTTCATTTTCTTTTACCCTGGCTTGAAGCCAGGTCCTGTTCGCTGGGTAAGTGGTAGGCGCTAATCGATATAGGGGAATGACGCCCATAAAGGATGAGCTGCCTAACTATTGTGATCTTTTGAGTTGATATTTTTGAACAACGTCATCAAGATCATCCAAAAACGGTGACGTTTCCGAAAATAAAATCCGAAATCATTTAAATTTTGAACCACTCATACAAACAAAAAACTGCCCCCTCATTTTAAGGTGACATAAATATTTAGATTTCGTTAAAATTACGCTTAAATGTTACGTAGTTTAGGGAAAACATACAGAGCTTTGACCTACATAACAAAATTAAGAATGACCAGCAGAACTTACAAGCCATTACGTAAATAAAGCATGATTACATATTGTACGTCCAAAATGTTCCTCGTTATTTGTCAATCTAGTGATTGATATGTTTTTAATGATCTTCTTTACCAAATAAGTTTTATTATAGGTAATAAATCGTCTCGGTTTGCAAGACGTGTTATTTTTATGTGCAGATGTTACGAGAAAAATGTAAGATCCTTTCTCTGGAGGACTTAGTCCGCGGCACAGCCAGTTGTTTTAAAACAAACTGAGCTTCGTTTTTGTCGTAAAAAGCTCAACTGAAAATAAGTATGAATGTTGTTATTTCAAGTAAAGTACATTTTGGCACATCGTGAGTTTGAAACATCGGGCCATGAGGTCGAATGACTTAGCTTAGTGGAAAAGAATAAATAACATTTTGTGATACAGTAAAACTGTTCGTTTTATATTTCAGCAGAAATGGAACATGATACATTTGACAGAGAAAATAAATCACATAATTCTGTCATCATTGAATAGTTTTGTGAAAAAAACTAAACAATCTATTATTGTATAAATTGCAGGTTTCGCTAAACTTCGACGTAGTAATATTTACTGTTGGCCGAAAGTTTGTTAAATTACCGATTGTTTGCCAATCCGGATGCGGCCACATTTTTCGGGTTACAATTTGAACATAAAATGGAACGAAATAGGTCGGACTATATAATCGAGCTACCGGTATATATTTCTAATATTTTTATTCGCGATGATTGTTCTTGTGCATTTCGACGGTACGACGATACTATTTAGTGAGTTGTCGAGTTGCTATTTAAGTACACTGTTCGAGTCGCAGAACAGATTTAAAAGAGGTTTATCCATTCAGTGGTTCGAGTTATCTCTGACTATTAAAACTTTATACCCAATTTGAGAAATATAAATCATGTTTAAAAATGTTCTGTTTCCTTTTTAACCGACTTCAAAAAAAGGAGGAGGTTCTCAATTCGGTTGTATGTTTTTTTTTTTTTTGTGTTTGTTACCTCATATCTCCGTCATTTATGAACCGATTTGAAAAATTCTTCTTTTATCTGAATGGACCTACTTCCCGATTGGTCCCATAGAAATTTCATCAAAATCGGTTCAGCAGTTTGGTTTTGAAATCAAAATAGCTGGAAAAAATGTCATCCAAGTAAAAGAAATTGCGAAATTGATACTTGACAAGGATTTGTGTGTGATACGATAACTAAAAAGGGTAAAATAAAAACTTTTTTGCAAAAAAAAAACGACTTCCAAAAAAAACACTATAAAAAAAGTGGAAAATAACTTTACTTTCGGAAGTCGGTGCCAAAAAAGTCAATGAAACAAACCATAGTCACCGAGTTCCGAAAGTAAAGTTATTTTCCACTTTTTTTATAGTGTTTTTTTTGGAAGTCGGTTTTTTTTTAAAAGTAAAAGCACTTAAATAACATTGTGTTACGAAACACCTGCAAGTGACTGCATGAGAATTTTCCTCATTTTCGGGAAGCCGGCGACCTTGCCAAGTATAAGCTGCAAATTTTATAACATCGAAGCAAATTACAAGTGTAGCCGGCGCTTTTTCTATACATTTTGCGCAAATTTTGATTAGAATGGATGTAATATGTGCGGCCTATTTTGGCTTTATTTGTAAAATTTAAAGTTTAGCGTAAATTCAAAAGTGTTCAATATTGAGAAACGGAAAAGTCAAAACACAATTTAGATACTGAAACTTTCAAAGGAACCCAGACGGCTGCTTTTCAAATTTTAAGATTTTACTCATCCTCATTTTATTCTTGTACGGTGTTTACTGAATTCCTGATGACATAAAGATAAAATAACCAACTACATACGTTTCTTAGCACATCTAAAGTGATTGAATTTTCAACCTAGTGTCGGTCAACTTTCAAAGTGAATGTCCTTCATTTCCCCCTCGCTGTGTATTTTCGGTTCCCTCCCCCATGTCTGTGGCTCCAGAGGGGTCTAGAAGGGTGCACGTCATTCCGGGATTCCCCACTTAAGGTGTTAAGGTTAGTCAATCGATATAACGGGATCGTGTGTAAATGCCTTTATTCTGCGTTGGATTAGCACCTTTTTGGTTTTATCAGATTTAATGGAGAGATTACGTGAGCGTGAGCGAGGTGACTAAATATTTTAATTAGATTTTGTTTTGATAGCATACTAAGGTTTCAGTCAACAGTGAGCCTCGTAATAACAACTATATCGAAGGTTCGACGGTATCCGAAGGGCACTATGTTAAAATCATTTGACAGAAGGATCAGTGATTGCAATGCTTACTCTCAAAAGCTTTGCGTTTACTTCAAAGTCACAAAGACCAAAGACATCCTTTAAGAATACAAAGGAAGTACAAACAAAATCTTTTCATGTAAGGTTGCACACAGCGTTTTCAATTGGCAAATGCGTTCCAGTTTGCTGGCTCACGAGTTCCGACTTACGAGTTTCGAGTTTACGAGTCCCGAGAGTACGGAGCTGTAACAAAGACTTGTCATACTTTGATGTATCTTTTGTCCATGGAGGCTTAAGGCGATGCTCCAGTTAAAAGTCGGATCCGTTTTAGCTTAAGGGGTGCTTCGCGTAACGTGCTTCGCGTCGGATGTACTTTGGTTTGGGGAAGTTATATTTTTAGCAGCAAATATGAAACGTGTCTTATGTTTGGCTTCTGATCGTTCGTGCCGTGAAGAGAATTATCATTTTCTTTGTACAAACATAATGTAAAAGGCGTTTTCTTTCTTTCTGATATGTACACTCAGACAAACTTTTGTCGCCTTCCCACTGAGAAAGCGTCTGAAAGTGAAGTGTGACCACTTAGCTTTACACAAGTACCATTTGCCTGTATTTTAGATTTTAACTAGCTCAGTTGAACGCAGTCATGCTGAAATTACATATTTTATTCGTTTCATTGTCCTTTTCTCATCTTCAGCGGCTGAGTTGGGCGTCATGCTCGAACAACTGAGCCTCGCCAGCCACGAGGTCGGACTCAAAATGAACACGACGAAAACTAAGTTAATGACGAAAAGCACGAAACGCAAAGTAGATATAGGGGGTGTGGTGGTTGAGCATGTCCGTGAGTATAATATATACCTCGGTCAAATAGTCTCCTTTCAGGCGAGGCAAGATAAAGAACCGGCGCACCGAAAATGCCTAGAAGAGCTATTGGTCGATGAAACACTTCATGAAAGGACCACTTTCACTTTCCATCAAAAAGAAACTCATGGACACGTGCATCCTTCCCACTCTCACCTATGGAGCGCAAACGTGGTCATTAACGAAGCGTCAAAAGTCTGCACTCGGGGTCTGCCAGCTAACCATGGAACGAAGTAAATTAGGGGTCAACATTTCTGACCGTATAAGGAACAGTATACTTCGATCCAAGACCCAAATCGCAGACGTTTGCAACACAGCCGCCAAATTAAAATGAAACTGGGCAGGCCACATCTGCCGCATGTCACATCAAAATTGGGTCAAAGTGGCAACAGATTGGATTCCAAACAACAGAACCCGGTAGGCCTAGAAGGAGCTGGCGTGGTGAGCTGGACTCTTGGACGCTGGATTGGTCCCAAATAGCCCAAGATAGAGAAAAATGGAAAGAGGGAAGGGAGGCCTTTGCCCAGCAGTGGGACACATGAGGCTCATAATAATATGTAATAGGTACTACAACGAAACTGCTCACGTCTTACGTCACAAGCAAATAAACTATCATACACAGTCTGTCGTACGTTGAACAAACTGTTAAGTCCATGTAATGTCTGTTGAGTACAGACTTGACTCATGTTTGAGGAATACATTTCTGTATTCGTCAAATATGACTCAAGTCTGTACTAACTAGCGCACGTTCAGACTGCCGCCTCTGCTCTCTTCGTGAGTAGTGACGTGTCCTTTGTCCACACGATCGTTCACGGTTTATTGCCATTTGATGCGGAAACTATCTCCAGTCTATACAGCTCGTATATTTTGCTTTTGTTTTTATCGCTTGCGTAATTTTGAGATTGGTGTTTTGATCAGAAGGAAGGAAACGAAACTTACTTACATTCGGATTTACCAATATCCAAATATCAATAAAATAAATAAAATTATAAGTTTAGTGAAAACTTTTCACTGTGCTAGAAGGTATTTTGTAGACATAAATTTCTAATCTGATTAGCAAAGATTTTATCACAGTTTAAATAGAAAATTTTAGTTCTCGGCTCCATAACAAGTTAATCAGTCAATTACGCCTCGGCTGCAAAGAAAAAGGATTTTTCACACCACCTGCTCGTAAATGTCAAATTATATGTCATGCAAACCTAAAGTAAAGCAAGTCATTAATGCCGTAGGGCAGTAATATTGTACTGAATTCCATTACTGCCCGCTGGGCAATAATGTGATTTGAATTTGGAATTAATAGTAATATTATGTGAAACAATAATGTAAATAAATTAAACAAAAATAGTTACAACATTAAAAACAATTGTTTTTTGCAAATATTCAGGTCCAAAATGATTAAATAATTGACTGGCCCCATATTTTTTTATCTGTAGCGGTAATAGCGGCAAGTCATCACAACAGATGATCGAAGGCTGTGGTGCGCACCCGAGTTTTTGAAGTTTCCGCATACCTATTCAATCTATGCAACTTTTTTCCCATTTCATTTTTAGATCTCCCAACACTAGCGCACCCCTGTTTTTTTTTTGGGTGGGAAATCGTCAAATGACCTCTCCCGCTCTGGGTGGAGCGGGAGGGCGTGCCAGACTCTTACTGACTAAAACCCACCCGTGTTCCTTCACTTGCCTGTGCCAAGGTGCCAAGGTCACGGTAACTCTTTCGAACAAATCCGCAACCCTGGCAGGCATCGGTCCTAATGGACCCCGTCAGTTTGTGCTGACATCTCTTTGATGTGCGCGTGGAACACAACGCGCCATCGACCCGGGCCTGGTGCTTACCGGACGGCGAGCTACCCATTGCTCGCCGTCCGCAAGCCCGCGCCTACGGTGGCCGGGAATCTGCTTGTGATTCCCGACGCCCGGGGCGTCTCCTGCGGCGGCTAGGGGCGTGAGGGCGCAGAGATTGCCTCTCCCTCATGCGTTCCGCCTCCTCCTTCGCGAGCATTACTGCTTCGCAGAAGGAGGTGACAGCTTTCCATGCCCTCTCGCTCCGTACCATGGCCTGGACCAGGGCTGAACGCGAGAGATCGCCACCGCCGATCGCCTGCACGAGGACACGGCGGTGCTCCGCCCAAGCTGGGCAGACGTCCACCGTATGCTCCACCGTGTCCTCCGGGCGATCCACGCAATGGTGACACCCGGGCGTTTCCTCCCGCTTTATCCGAAACAGGAACCTCCCGAAACAACCGTGTCCGGTGAGGACCTGCGTCAGGCGGAAGGTGAGGACGCCGTGGCGCCTCTCCAGCCACTCCTCAAAGAGGGGACTTATCGCCGCAATTATGGCGTGCCCAGCGCTGGGTTGCGACAGTCGCACTCTCCATGTCGCCATGAGATCTGAGCTCTGTCCGCTGTGCCGTGATTTCTCGCGGCAGCGGAGTAACGCCCCGGCGTTTCGCCTCCTCGCGCCACTCCCAAATATGCGCGAGGACTTTTGCCTCCAAGTCCCATGGCGGTAATCCGGCAAGGAGGCTCGCCGCCTCACCGGAGACCGTGCGGTATCCTCGGACCAACCGGATGGCCATGACCCTTTGGGACTCGTTCAACCGGCGAACTGGTCGCCGCCTCAAGGAACGCGCCCACACCGGTGCCCCGTAAAGGGCCATGGACCGCACGACCCCCACGTAGAGCCTCCGGCAGGAGGCGTTTGGACCTCCTAGACCCCCTCCCACCGTTATTTGGGAACCCGACAGTGGCGCGTTCCGAGGACCATGAAAACATATGGCCTCGGACTTGTGCAATGCCACCTCAAGTCCCAATTGCCGGATCCTCTCAACGATTGCCTCAACCCCGCGTGTCGCTAGTTCGGCCGCCGCCTGGTGCGACCTCCCCTGCGCCAAAACCAGCGTGTCGTCAGCGTAGCATACCACGCTGACGCCGTTAGGGAGGTCGGCGCACAACACCCATGCTGCGCCCATGATGCGGATCCAGGACCGATCCCTGTGGGACACCGCACGACATCTCACGCCGGTTCCACTCTCCTTGGTGACCGGGGTAGATGACTGCCCTGTCCGTCAAATAGTCCTCGACAACAAGACAGAGGTAGGTCGGCATCCGGTGATACCGGAGTGCCTCCCTGATGCAACTCCAGGGCAGGGTATTGAAGGCATTGGCGATGTCTAGAGACACCGCCAAGACGACCCCACCGCGAACACTGGCGCACCCCTGCGGTAGAATATAGGTGCGCAACGCCATATTTCGAAAATCGAATTGGTTTTTATTTCCTCGCAGTAGGTGTGAAAAGTAGAGTATGCTCCTCGAGGATAAAGGTGTCTTCGCCATGGGCTAGCTTAAATCCCTCATTTCTTTCAGGACTCTAGTCTTAACTCCCTCGCTACGCTCAGGAGTTAACTCAAGGCCCTAGAACCCCTCGTTACATTCGGGATTCATGATAGTGCCCGTGACGTAAGACACTGCTTTATCCCCTTGGTGCATAATCTGCTATTTGTCATTAGTCAGAATCTAATGCGTTTTACCTTAGCAGGTTAAATAAGAAACAGAGGTATGAAGCCGCAAAACAGAAAAATGAAATATGTTTGAATTTTGAACACAAATAATGTTAATTTGTTGATAAAAGCAAATATTATGTTGGGGTCGGCTTCCAGCGTAACCGGATGCAGCTGAGCATCAGTATTTTACATGGAGCGACTGCCTACCTGACCTTCACAAACTAGTTAGTACTGGGTAATAGGATACCCCTTGGTAAAACTGGTTGTCAGACTTAGGCCTTTAAGGCATTTGGGAAAGAATTGAACTATACTGCCGACTATAGGAAATGAACCACGTTGGACTTAGTTACCTGTGGAAGTAAAATAGTTGTAGCAATAAATACCACGAGTGTGAAATACACTGCATTCTGATCTCATAATAGTGCGCTTAATAAGAGCCTGTTTATTTATTTATTTATTGAATTAGGTTCACCAACAATTGTCACACCGAATACAGGAAATTACGAGGAAATGTATTGAAATATTAAAATGACTTATTATTTAAGAAGAGATACTGTGACCTACACCGTCACATTATTAACCTAAGAGTTATTTTAGGTTGCCTACAGTCACCTGGCTCCAGTTTGCTTAGGTCTAAAATACCACTATTTGACCCATTATTTCGCTGAACTGTAAGTCAGCTGAATTAGGTTACAGCGGTAATTATGGACGGCAGACTCTGTTAATGTTTTAGGCAAGGTTATTAAATTCCACAATGTTATAAAATGTAGATCTTATTTATTATAGGTATTTGAGCACTAAAAACTAAATGCTAATTTAGGGTGTGAAAGTTAGTAATGGTGGGTGAGACCATTCTTAAACATAGAACGAAAAGAGTTTTGCAATTTAAAATTTTGTTTAAATCATTCTTCTGTACACAGGAATAAGTTCCAAGATTTTTTTATATCATACACATAGCAGTGCAGTGGAAAGTGGTGAACAGTAAACCCATATTGCGTCAGAAATGTTACATAATCATGCCATTCCCATCGTTTTCTTGTATCCGAAAACCATCAGCCAGGAGTAGCGTCTCTGATTGACCATTTGGACATTCATTTGGAGGCGTCCTAACTCCAGCAGTAGACGTCTGTGAGTATAATATTGATTCATTTTAGCAATTGCAAAGATAAGGCCCTCTTTAAAATTAATTAGATAATGTTTATCTTCTCCAGTGTAGTGCTATCTAACCTGTTGACCGTGTCCACTTTCAGGCGAAGTGCTTTCACTTCAATCAATCTTAAAATCTTCAGAGGATGATAAGTACGGGCCTCATAAAAAAATATGCGATAGCCATTCAAACTGGTTTGAACATTCAAACTGGTTTAAACAGACTTTGTTTATCTCAAACATCGAACATCGAGATTGCTGTGAATGAAATAACACATAAACCTTCAAGAATAAATGCTCTAAATTATGTTGAACACTTTTTAGAAGATCTAAGAGTACAGAAAAGAGAAATTTAGCTTTGTTTTATCCTATTTAGTTGTAGTTGGATAAAACACTGCTACACGCAATGCTATTATAAGTTTTTACTTATAATA
Source organism: Standfussiana lucernea (assembly GCA_964057025.1). Lineage (NCBI taxonomy): Eukaryota > Metazoa > Arthropoda > Insecta > Lepidoptera > Noctuidae > Standfussiana > Standfussiana lucernea. The sequence continues at coordinate 13,193,316 of OZ059790.1, read as the reverse complement.
TCATTGGCTACACGTAACAAGTACCTAGTAAACTCTGTCATTAAAAGGTTTGGCGGTAACATTATTTTGCGCTAAAAATCATGGTTTTCTCTTAGGGGATTTACTTTATGCAGACATAATTTTAAAAGTCACAGTACCTTCCTTTTAGGCTCAATCGCAGTTGGGAAAAAATAAAAAACTGGTAGTAAATTTTTAACATCCATATTCTTGACAGTAGAAAGTCCCACATGATATTTTTTGTTTTATGATTCGGTAGAACGAGCGACAATAAAACAACTACAATAGTAGCGAACCCAAATCTGGACAATAAAGTTTATAGGGATTGTTTGTGGGCCAGTGAGCGGACAGCAACAGAGCGGAATTGAGCGGCTGACGTTACATACAGTGTGTCCTGTCGTATATCGTACAATTAAAAGGTTGGGTTTGTTCTGGCCGTACTGATATAGTCTGTCCATGGTCTCGTCAAATAAAAAAATAAAAATGAAATGATTTGAAATTTTATATGTGAAAAGTAACAAAACTCGTTAGTTTACCAAACGAGACCTCATGACAAACCAAAACATTACCCTGCCTGTCCTAAGTTGCATTTCAGCTTCACCCAGAACCACAAAATAATGTTCAGAAAAAAGTAATTAGATGAAAATCAGAAAATATTTTCTTAGTATAAAAGCCTACACTAAATCGTATTACTCGAGCTTAGCCAACAAAACCAGGTTATAAAGCGTGTCAAATCGCACGAACGAGGTTAACAGGTCAGTGTCATGAAATTGATCAGTCTTCAAAAGTTCAAAAATGATGATGGTCAGAACGTTACAATCAACAGTGAGCAGTACAGAGACGTGTTCACTAACTTTTCGTGCCACAATTTGTAGGCATTAAGACATGTGGGTTCAGCAAGTCGGAGCCTCATGGCAAAAAAAAACACAGCGCGATACAATTAATTTACTCCAATAAACCAGCCGCGGAAATGATATTCAAATATAAATTACGCATTAAATTATCGGTCAATTAAAGCCAATTTCATGGATATTAAAAACATTTTTCAGTGTTAACATTCAATTTAAGACTCTTACAAAAATACCCGTTATTATAATAGTAGCTAATAGTATATAGTACTAGATAAGTAAATGTTGCAGGCGCCTAGGCGTCGGAAACAGCCCTGCTCGGTCACCTGAATATTAGATTACGTAAAAGTACGCATGTTTGCGCACTTGACGCACCTACGCTTAAATCCTTACAAACATACAAATACAGTTAACAATGTTTGTATGTTAGGGATTTCACAGTAACCTGTTTATTTGGCGTAGGCGTGCTACGAAGCTACGCAGTTACGAGTTTTGTAGCAGATTTCGCAGAGGGGCTATTTTAGCTACAGTTCTTTTTTTACAGAGGCTTGCGTTTATGGACGAATACGGACGAAACGTTCCATGTAGGATTATAATATTGTGATTGAATAATGGATTTTGAAAGCGACTATCCTCGTCCGCAGTCCCTTGAAAAGAACAAAGAAAGTCTGCGTCTCGTCAGTAAGATTATATAGGAAATTTAATGTTTACATTGTTTTGATGGTATTGTTATGACAATAGAAGATGATGATGATAAATATAGCAGCTAAGCACGCGAGAGAGAATAGAAGCAAGTCGATTACATAAGGTAGCTTTTATCCCATAAACTTTTAAGGTACCGGATGTAGCTGTAAACAATAAACATAAGTTGCGCCCTAAAACAGGGGCGAGTGTAGATTAGGTAAACAACCAGCTATAGCCACAGTTAATGTTCAACTGAGCCCAAACGTCATGGCCAAGCCTGCCCAGCCAGCATAAAGTTACGCATTGCTCGTCATTGCCCAACTCTTACGTGATTAGGATAAATTATTTCCTACCCGCTTGTTTGGACCGAGCTGTCGCAAAAATACCCCAGTCTGGGTCTTCAGCATTTAAAAGCGTTGTTTTAGCTGTATTTCAAGGTATTACAAGTCTTGATAGACTGTGATTACAAAATGAATAGACTGAAGAATTTTGTTCAGTGAGAAAAGAATTTTAGTTTTCTTTTTTAACTCCCCGGGGGCGTGTAAAAACGGTTTCCAGAATTAAAACCGAGTGAACCTGAAGAAACTATATAAACTATATACATATATGTACTTGGATCATGGACTAACTGAAAACGATAACTCCGGTAACAATAAATGAATTATTATTCTATTCCATTCTATTCTATCCGGTAACGGTCACCTCGCCGGTTTATGACCTCTGTCCTTAATGATGTGTCCATATTGTTCAGAGGATATCACAGCCTTGTGTGTGGCTAAAGCGACATATTCTTATCTGTACGTATGTTCCACTGAAATAAAGTAGGTAGACGAGTATACAGAAAGACATTCAGCATTGGACACTTTCAATATTAATCATGTTATGTATATTATTTTTGTAAAAGAAAAGTCATCATTGGATTACTTAACTGTTTCTATTTTAAAATCGTGATACATTTAACATATATATGCAGTCATGTACACACATAGGCCACAGAATATCACTGCCGCAAAACGGGATCCATCGAATAATGATTCAATCAACGATATTCGAGGTACAATAGCTTGATCCATTGAATGTATGTGTTGAAGTTGGTAAGTGTTCACGTCATAGGATATTCTCAGTACGCAGCTATGAAACAAGATTTAAATATAGGATATAAAAAAGTAAATAATAATTAATACAAATTAGTATTTCAAGCCAGAATGTACATTTCTTACCAAACTGTGAAATGTACATTTCAAACCCTTGACAGTTGACATTCAAGCATAATGGCTTGAATGTCAACTGTCAAGTTTGGTGTTGCCATGGCAAAATATTAAATGCTTTATTGTACTGGCAGCTTCGTACTACAAACTTTTATGATATTTTGATTACGGTTTTGAGTGGTGTGCACGCTACATTTTACGTTTGAATCTTTGTAATATTTCGACAATATAAGGTATCCAAAGCACGAAATTCTTGCCATGCCAGTCAGAAATAATATAGTCCTACTTATATTTTCATAAGTTTTTCTCTAAATGTAAAAGTGTTAAAATGTCTTTCAAGTTAAATAAGGATATTTGTAAAGTTTTTTTTTTTTGTGATAACTATGTTGGACCAAACCATTTTATATGACACATTTCTAATAAACGTTGTACTTCGATTGCATTTAGAACTGGAAAAAGTTATTGAAATTTTGGCTGTTGACTGGCAGCTTATATATAAGTAACCATTTTATTCGCGTCCACTCATCAGGTCTGGTGGCATAATGTACCATGTTTGTGATATGTGTACAAGCATTGCAGGCTTAACTCTTAAATATTTACCCTTTCAAAGAGCGCAATATGCTTGTGTTAAAAGTTAGTTGACCACAATCCGGAGTAGAACATTAAATCACAAGTTTGTGCTATGGTATTCTAGACTTTATAGCGGTTTTCACTGTAGTTTTGGACACAAACATTGAAATGATTAGTTAAATGTAACAATACATAGTGCGCTTTCTGAGCACCCCTCGTCGAATCAATTATGTATATATTTTACATTTTGGATATCCCAGCCTTCAAGCCCCCCTAGATAATTCATTGCAGCCTGCCTGACTTTGCCTTTGATTTTGAAGATCGCGTAGCCAAAACTTACAACGATGTTAATGAAAATTACCTACTGACGCCCAATTAGTCGCTACTTTTTTTAAGCCATAATATTTTTTTATAGATTTTTTTTTCACAGACTTTTAGTAGATATTATGACCTGGTTTCTAAAGTGAAGTTGATTCTTTCATTGTAGCGAAACTTTACATTTCTTCAGTTTTATTTTTGAGTAAAGCAAAAAATTAAATAAGAAAAACGAGTTTGACAAGTTCTTATTCGCAATCCAGAAACAGGGTGTTTCGGAAGAGATATAGAGAAATTAGTATCCGTTTTATTAAGCGTCGAGTCCTAGAAAATATGCGCACGAAACTCTTTGCAAGCAAATAATAAGCATTAGCTTTTAGTTCCCGCACTGTAAACACGTAGAAAGGCTCACAGCACAAAGTCACTAATGAATTGAAAACATTTTTAACTCCATCCAGAACATTTAAGCACAAAGTTCCTGCGACGGGTGCGTGTTACCCTGTATATTTACACATGATCCGATCTCCTATACATTTGCATAAGCCGGGAGGGTCCCGAACAATATGAATAACTTGGCCGGAGTTATTTATGTGTAGCTGCTTATTTGAGCAGTATTCGAGCATTATTTCACGACTGACCTGGATTTTGGAAGGAATGTTTGGTGCTGGCTTGTTCTGTTATCTTGAGTAAAGTATACGCGATCGCGAGTTTGGAATACATGGAGTTCTGTCGAGGTTACTGGATTGGAATTCTTTGGTTCAGTGTGGCTAGAAGGCTTCTACAGATCTGCCAGAAAAAGTGGCGGTCCAATTAGACGCATTTGGTTTAGTTTTGGTTATAAAATAAATAAATCTATTTATTAATTTTGCTTGGTAATCGATTTTTACATGAAATTCAAGACACGATAAGCAACGACACAAAATGTTGTTTTGATCACACAAACCGCCTACTTTAGCAAAAAAAATTATGACCAAAATTCTCAGGGAAATAAGTCCGCTATGTGTTAATATCTTGTTCCATACATTTCACGGTTTCACAGTTTCGTCTGCGTTGAGGCGAGCCGTCGTGTAGCGCTATTCATCTTGGTCGTAGCTCGTAGCGCTACGGAATTAGCTGCATATTAGCTTAGTGCTACGCCGCTACGCTCTCTAGAGTTATCTTTTTATCATAAAGGTACGTTATATGAAATGTCTTGATAGGTTAACTGAAATACGAAGGGCCTACGATCTGTCTTAACTGCTCTGACCAAGATTTGAAACCGACGGCTGCATCTGACGTCAGGTAGCTACTCATATGATCAAGTAAAACATTTAAGAAAAAGTAAAAAAAGATATGTACAGCTCACTGAGTATAAAAAAAAGAATATCGGCATCGCTGTCAACATGTGCTAAAAAAAAACTGGCAGCAGCTGATTTTTTGACCTAAAAATGGGCAACTAACAAGGTCAGTTCGATTTTATTCTAATTTATGAAGTCAAATATAAATTGTATCATAATAATGGTATTTGTTCCCGCAAGCGCCTACAGCAATTCGTATATCATAATGTTGAGGCTACGTGGATTATGGCCAATCGGTTTATTTTTTAATGCTTCTCGACCGCCTACCTACTTTTGTGATTATGTTTGGAATAAAATTGCACATTCAATCAAGCAACGCATTTTTTCTCTCTTCCCGAAATTATACCTGGATCAATCCCGCACATGATAAAAGTTTATATAGCTATTTTCGTTTGTTTTTCTACAAAATCAATTCATCTTGAATTAGTCGGTGATTTAACAAGCAATACTTTCATTATGGCATTAAAGAGGTTCATCTCACGTAGAGGAAAGCCGACAAATATCTACTCAGATAATGGCACCTCATTTGTTGGTGCATCTAATGACCTTTCTAGGTTTCTTAAGGCGAGTTGCGATTCGCTATCTGAGGAAATGGCTAAAGAAGGAATTAAATTTCACTTTATTCCTGCATATTCCCCTCATTTCGCTGGCCTTGCGGAGGCTGGTGTTAAATCAACCAAGCATCACTTAGTCAGAGTGCTGGGCCTTTGTAACCTTACCTACGAAGAGCTATACACCATGATGGTTCTGGTTGAAGCAATTTTGAACTCCAGACCACTGACGCCGTTATCATCGAACCCCGAGGATCTGACGCCGCTCACACCCGGACACTTTTTGATTGGACGTCCTATGACATCGCTGCCGTCACCTGATTATCGAGACCAGTCCATCAATTCTCTGAATCGATTTGAGCGTATTGAGCTTCTCCGACAACATTTTTGGAGTAGATGGAGCAAGGAATACATATCGGAACTCCAACTTCGCACGAAATGGCGAGCATGCAAGGGCTCCTTGAAGCTGAATTCTTTGGTCCTGTTAAAGGAAGACAACCTCCCCCCACTCAAGTGGAAAATGGGTCGGATCGTTGCTACGTATCCAGGGACAGACGGCGTAGTCAGAGTGGCAGACGTCAAGACTTATAGTGGTCTGTTACGCAGATCATTCAGCAAAATTTGTCCGTTGCCTATAGATCCGGAGTCTGAGGATTCTTAGTGGTTGAAAGGCAGGCTTTCAACGCCCGGGGGTATGTTCCCGCAAGCGCCTACAGCAATTCGTATATCATAATGTTGAGGCTACGTGGATTATGGCCAATCGGTTTATTTTTTAATGCTTCTCGACCGCCTACCTACTTTTGTGATTATGTTTGGAATAAAATTGCACATTCAATCAAGCAACGCATTTTTTCTCTCTTCCCGAAATTATACCTGGATCAACCCCGCACAGTATTCATGCATAAATATCCCATTGTAATGCGAACTATAAATAGGCTATTAATCATACATTGCATGATAACATATGATTATGGTTGAATTTGTAATGAATGAATGACATTAGAATTTGCAGCTAACATTCTAAACTACCGTCAGATTCATCGAATTGGTTGTCATGCAATTACCAGTAGTTATGTCAATTAAAGCTTACAGTGCTGCAAACAGGATACATTGACATCGGCTTCATTTGTCACGCTGTGTGCATCCCGAATGAGCAGTGAAGTGCAGTCTGATTGGGCAATCGGACTGCACTTCACTGCTGTCTCTCAGTAACAGGATTAGGTCATTGCGAGTGTCAAGCTTGAACTGAGCTATTTCGATATAGTTATTATTCTTATATTCATCTGAATAAATAGAAAACTGTAGGAAGATGACGATGGCGATGATTATTTACGTTCATAAAGTAGGAGTGACTAAAAACGTCACTTAATATAATGAGTTTTGGCCTTAGTAATAGCTGCCTTCGGATAATCAAACCAATGCGATAATCAACGAAATAGAGTTTTTATTTGTAATCCACCCAGTCAATATTATACAGTCGAAGGAAGAAGAAAATGATATCGGAAAGCAGCAGTTTTATTTAGTCGAGACAACCAGCATCACAACTAGAGCCTGACTCTCAAACAGTAAGTATTAACTATTATATAAAATACTAGCTTTTGCCCGCGACTACGTACGCGTGGTACTTAGAATCTATATCATTTCCTGTGGTAAAATTTAGCATATATTTTAAGTTGGGAATTTAGCAGCAGAGTGGTAAAAACTGCATTCAAATCCATGCAGTGATTTTTGCGTGAAGCGCGTACAAACATACAGACAGAAAGACAGACAGACAAAAATTCTAAAAACTGTTATTTAGGCTTCTGTTGCTCTAAGTAAGGCCCCCATATTTTTTTTTTCAATATCTTCAATGTACAGACGTCGAGCCTGTTACAATTTTATTATACATATGTAAATATACAAGGCCATATTTTGTTAATATAGACTTACCTAAAACATTGCCAAACTTTCTGGCCTATTTCAGATCCAAATTCGAGCCCTATTTTAGACCGCTTGATATAACGGGGTTATATTTACCCAAGGGTATGAACATAATACACTATGTGATAAACTAAATGCGAAAATGGGTCGAAAAGATAACTCGTCCACATATCACGAACCTACCATACAGTTTTCATGACTTGACGAAGTTTGCTGCCAAATAAAGATGAATTAATATAAAGAGTCATCTGTCGAAACCAATTTGTTTATTGTTAAAAGAACGTGATAAATCGTTTTGAGAGTTATCGATTATGCTGACACCTTTATATGTACTTATATTAGAAAATACGATGACAAACAGAGATAACTTTGCAAGGACGAATATGAACGTTCTCTCTAGATGGTTATGGAATTCGCTTCAAAATCCATCCAGTACTCCGTATGTGCTAACGAAGCGAAAACACGAACAAGCAGCTTTGTTTATATAACTATTCAGAGATACCGCTTTTTAACCGCTTTTGCTTTACATAGTTTTAGAGAGCCGTGTGTGGACACAAAGGTTCATAAAGTTTTAAATTCCTTTTAGCTTTGAGACTAACCGAAAAAGGTGACATTTTCTTTTAGTCTATAGTTTGCCTGAAAAGCTTTTTCACAAAAAAAAATTAAAACTTTCTGACGCGCATTTGACTCGGTTTCATGCATGTGACACGCGGGTGACGATTTGATCGTCACTCACTGAGCTTTTTATACAAAAATGCCATTTCTGTTAGGTATGAAAGAAACACCTTTATGAATAAAAAAGCTGCGGTCGCATTTTTTATATTCAACCAGCAATGTTTGTAACGACTGAGCTATAAAAAGCTTGGTACTGCAACAGCCTCTTACATATTCTAGTTTCAATTTCACATTTCCATTAACTTTCTAGGTTTGTGCAAGAAATTTGTTTTTTTTTTGTTTTCATTACCATTCAATTTGGTCACCTAATAGTAAAAGTTGGCAATAATAGAAAGTGGGTTGCGATGACCCTTCCAACCAACAGTAACTTGCAAAATAGACATAATACAAAAACCGAACAGGGTTAATATTGTAATGTTGCAGTGTCAATATTTCGAATACTAGGTACTCGTAGATATAAATTGTCAACTTAAATTGAAACATAATTTCTTATTTTTTACAGAATTAACTACAAAGCTTCTTAATATTTCCAATCAAATAAATATTAATGTTCTCGAAAGCCGATCCGATTAACTTCTTTAGTTTGCGGCAAGTTGGTCAGTAATCAACCTGTCTTGGAGATTGAAACCTTGACAGGAAGGGCAAGTTCCAGTTGTTTGAATAATAAATAATGTATTGTGTTTTGAATACCGGCTTTAATGCAGTATGAAATGACTTGTCGTGAAGCCCTGCCCACGCCTAAATTGCTAAGCAGTGCCGACCAAGAGCTAATGGCCCTAACTTAAGAGCTATCGGTCGTGGGTTCAAACCCAGTCCTTCCCAGTACTTGGTGTAATTAATTTCACCACCACTGCTCTCAAAAAGGTGGAGGAAAACATCGTGCGACATGTCCAAGAATTTTATATTTGGAAACATGTGACATCTTTTTACCAAACCGCACTGGGCCCGCGTGCTGTGATCCACTTCCTTTATGTAGAGCCGATGCCTGTGCCTAAGCAGTGAGATCGTTATAGGCTGATCACATTGCATAACCTCCGCAAGATACTTATTATGATACTACCTCGTATTTCATACGGCAATAAACCTACGAATCTACTCATAATTCACAGTCAAGGACGCCGCTTTTCATTGTTAATACGCATTAAAAGCTCTGTAGAAATTGTTCGCGTGGATGAGCCGAAATGAAATCCAATTACTGAGTTGAGGATATACGTATATTAAAGAGCTTTTCATTGCTTGAAGCTAGGGGCTTTTTTTGTTCACATGTCTTGTTGACTTTGCCATTAAAGCCACGAAATAATTTAGCAGTCTAGCCTTCGTGTTTAGTTTAAAATTAACATGAGTTGGCATTTGTGGTGAGTTATGCTGGCATTAGGCAGGTAATCTTTTTGCTGAGTTTTTAGAGGTTATTTTGTAGATATTATTCACTGTTTGCTTTATTCGTTAGGAAATTCCTAGATATACCACCTGTAGAGAAAAAGTATAAGTATTTGATTTTAAAGGTACGTATATATGTTAAAAAAGGTAAAACTTATTTAGGTATCTATAAGATCTAATTTAACAAACGATAACTTACTCCCTACTTCTCAGGGGGCGATACAAACTCGTTCTGAAACGACATTAACCACTACTTCCATCGTAGCCTGTACTTTCGTAATTTTCTGATCCTATCTTTTGAGATAAGATTAAACCGATATTGTTGAAAACCTTGGCCTGATTAACTTAGAAGCTTAGATGCTATATTTAGATTTCTATTTAAGGCACTAAAATAAGAAGAGAATTTAATAGATATCCCTGAGATATAATTGTTTGCTGGATTCAGAGCAAAGGAATACTTTCTGTTACAAATAATAAAGAAGTTCTTTGTCGATTGATTATAATATCTCCAACGTCTGATTATAACATTTCTGGGATATCAGTTCGAAACAAATTGACGGCGAAAATTTCTAAATATGTCTTAAGGGACATTGGAATTCAATGTCCCTTGCGGCATTTGAAATTTCCTTACCTTCATCACGATACGAATTTCTAGACACTAAAAAGCTGTAACGAAATGGAACATATAACCCACGAAAACAGGTTCTGTAAAAGTGGATAGCAATATTTTGGCAACTTGCCACTGTAGAGTGTAAGGCAATTCTAATAAATATTATTACTAACTGGAACTTTCAAAGTATTCAATGTAGGATAAATTGCAGTGGGTAGTACGAACTCATTGTCAAACTCAGCTTAGCACTACAGATTTGTTTTACTGTTTGCCCATGGTTTTGCGTGGAGGTCTAAATAAAACTGCTGTTTCATGCATTTTGACCTTGTAGGTATTGCACTTCGTAGGAAACAACAGTTTTTTTTTTATTACCGAAGAAAAAATCGTTGGAATTCGTGTTCGGTTGGAATGATGTTGGTACTGAATACGTGTAACCGTTTGTGCGTCGATGTCCATTTCACCCTGAATAATCCTATGTTCTAACTCTGTTCATGGACTGTATGTATGCCAAATGTAATCCGCTCAGATGTTAAGGTGTGAAAGCATGACAAACAAACATACAAACTCGCTTTCATATTTATAATATTAGTTAAGATTATATCTTTGTCTTTTTCATTAAAATAAGGTAGGTAATATAGCAGATATGCGATAAGTCAGGGTAGTTCCGTTTCCACCTAGCCGGGTGACAGCTGACCTTTGTCGTGCCGCACCGCACCCACCCCGGCTAATGTCATGACAGCTAGACCTATATTGATCACGGAATCGGGAAATATACTAAAATAGAATACTAAAAATATTATTCTTTGTTTTTGTACTTTGAAATATGAACTACTAGTCACAGTCGCGTTGTTGTTTGACGTCAATGATATTTAAAATATTTATAGATCGGACATTGGGAATATTTTCATACAATAATTTTGATCCCAAACATTTTCGATTTTGACACACAAATGCTCCCTGACAAGCGGGTGTATGATTCTAGACGAAACGATTTGTTACTAAGTAGTAACAAGTATTGCGATTATATTACGATTTTCTTCGTCTTGTCCCGTCTATCGCTCGTAAATATTGGAATGTCTTTGTTTGACGTTTTATTCCGTGAATACTGATCCACGGGTTCCACGAGTAGGGTGGTTTCTAGTTAATAATTTGAAGTTTGGAACTAGCCAAGCTCTACTAAGCATTTCTTGATGCAATTTCTTCAGCATTACCCGCGAAATACGTAAAAAAACTTCATTCAGAAACCTTGTCTCTATTTTTAGTCAAAATAGTTTATTTGTTATAGGTACTAACCAAAGCTGTACAGCAAATTCGTACCATTTTCTAAGATGCCTGCAACGGGAGTTAGTTGCCAAGACGTTCAAGTTTCGTGTAACTGAGCTTTCTTCTTGTTTCTGGTTCTATAAATGAGGCCACTTCGCAAGAAAATAACAAAAAAACATTGCGTGACCTAGGCAAGTGAAGGTCGAGGCTAGCATCAAGTCAGAAACAAATTAGCATAAAGGTGAAAGCTGTGACCTAAAAGAAAGCACAGAAACCTGTTGAAAATTAAGTACTACACTAGAAATGAAAGATACAATCGTTATCGTCAAACAAATCTATTTGGCTCAAAAACTAAACCGGCACACACATAACATCACGCCCGTAATCACAGAAGGGTTAGACAGAGATATCTACCTACCAATACTACACCCAGAATATAATAGGGGCGAGTCTATTGCCACAAATCCATATACTGGACTGATGAATTAAACTTATAAAAAACCCAATAACGCTTTGCCGAACTTGGGAACCTAGAACCTCATGTGGAGAAGAAGCGCTCGCTAAAGATGCATCAAATGCAAAAATACGTTCTTTTTGGACCTATCACTCTTTCTCCTTCAATCAATCATTCAACTCATTCCTTCACAAACAGTCCAAAGTTGCGCCACGTTGCTTTAATATTATAAAGTTGAACATTTTAGACGTTGGCTGTTAAAACTTCCGACGTTAAATTCACCTTGTATTCAAAGAGAACATGTTATCGTTTTTAATAAACCCAGCCTCCTTGGTAAAAGGCGATTGGCCTCGAATGTAAGTTCGTATTGCTGTTATACAAGACCTAAGGCAAGGCTTTGCAGATTAAGCTCTTAGCTGAATAGCTGGTTTTAAAAGTTTAATCTGGTTCTTGTTCCAATGGTTCATATTTATTGCGGCCTCTGAGGCTCGTTGAATGGTAAGGATAGTTTGGAGGAGAAAGAGAGGTTTAATAGTTTGCTTCGGGTTTATGTTCGTGAAAGTATAGCTGGGTTTAGATGACGCATTGATTGTAAAGAATGAAGATACTCAAAATATGTATCGATAAAAAAATATATATATATAAAAAGCTTTATTGTTTAAGAGAGCATTACACTAGCTGAATATCACTAGCCTCCACACTAGGATTCCCTGTGTCGTGGAGACTAGTCGATAAATACTAGGTATACTTTCCAGTTTAAAACAAAACCTGAGAAATGTTTAATTTCACATTTTTCTACGAACATCATATACCCAGATAGAAGGTATGAATAGCTGAGGCCCATGTACAGTCTTCATTAAATAAGAAAAAAAGAGCATTTATTTACACAGCAAGAAATATATACATACTTATCTAAATTAAAATATCACTCATATTTCCAATTTTCAACCGCAAGTAGTCGACGTTGTAAATAAAAGTAACTCCAATATCAATTTATATTCCGAGCTAAAGAGTTCTTTTCAGTCTCATTCATTCATTTCATTTCAGTGGCATGCTCTGCACTCGGAAACTTATTCCGAACCTAAAGTGATTGGTTGCACTAAAGAAATTATAAGCAAGCACAACAGTAAAAAAATCGGAAAAAAGCTCTCTGCATAAATATACAAGTCTTTTTCAATTAACTATGTTTATGCCAAATGTGATTTTAAACTATGTTTTAAGCATGTTTTTGGCCCGGGATTTCTTTTGTTGAAAAGTATAACAATTCGAAATAAATAGCAACGAACACAAAGTTGTTGAGAACAAGCTCTTTGTAAACATGGATGACACACTGGTGGTAGTATTTTCAACTTGATGTATTAAGTTTATCTATTTTCTGTTAAATACAAAAAAAATGCTCTTTTCTATCTGTGTGTAAGCAGGAAACAGTTCTACATACATTTTGCAAGTCAAAATAATCTTGATAGTGCAATAGGTTTTCACTGATGTAATTTTTCTGTCGTCACTTCGGCGACAGACACGGTATTACTGAAACATTTTTTATTGTTACAGCTTCAAGAAAATTCTCGAAGCACGTTCAACCGACCAAGTAACTACTGCTAATTATGACTTGAATTAAACAAAGAGACCTAATAGCCCGATGTTATTACTTTTCAGGGTTAATTACTGTAAATGTAAGACTTACAAAATAATGTCACCACTTCTTGTAAATGTCTTAAATGTGCTGAAAACTTCACCAGAAGGCGAGCAAGGATGATCATAAGTTTCGCGCTACACTGAACTGTTTAATGTTTCGGAAGATTTCTATTGAATGTATAAGTTTAGGTAGGGATTGCCAAGTTTTAACTTTGGAAAAATTTGTTTTGGTTCGGTGGCCGCAAGAATGTTCTGTGAATCGTAAAGGATTTTCTTGCTTTTATATCGTTGAATATAAGTGCAACTATACTTTAAAACAATTATAATCTTGCATGGAAATACCTTAACATGAATTAATCATATATGCCATGAAAATCCTTCTGTTACGTCCACGGATATTATTCAATTTAAAATTCACTGGATTTCATTTTGAAATAAATCAAATAAAAACTAAACTACACTACTAAATAATATTTAATTTACCAGTAGTGGTTGATTGATACTTGGGTTAGGTATACATCCGGGGGATTAGACGAACATGTTCACCTGCACTCGCTCAAAGACAACTTCTTCTTATACAAAAGCTGTCAGTTCTTAAAAGATTTAGTAGAATATCCGACTGTGGATTTACTAAATACACACATCAAAAGTGTCTAGGGATCAAGCATTTTTATGCGGATTTCTTGAGATTGAGATGTGGCTTTGTAATAAATTTATGATTTTATAAATTTATATGGATCCTTTTTGGTGCATTTCATAATTTGAATCAGGAACTCTCAATCAAATTCGAGTAAAAGATGAAAATAAGCTGTCAATATTTTCCCTATAAAAACATACAACGCATTGAAGACATTATTAGTGCTACTGTTTCCCTACTACTGATTAAAACCAACGTTATTATGGAGCGGCGACGTCATTTAAGCAGGGAAGAAATGCTCAGAGCCGTGGGAATGATAGAAGCTGGTTCCCGGCAACGTACTGTGGCTTTAGCTCTGAATACAAGACAGAGTGTTATCAGTCGACTTTGGACACGTTACCGAAGCACTGGTACCGTGGCTGAGCGCCATGGAGGACGGTATCGCTGCACCACACGGAGACAAGACCGATACATTCAAATCTTAACTCGAAGAGCTCCAACAATAACCGCCATGATGTTAGCCGTGAGGCTTCATCACTCTTCAGGGAACTTAATTAGCGACCAAACAGTCAGAAACCGCTTGCATGAAGTGAACCTTCATTCCCGAAGACCGCTACGGGTACCACCTATAGCAATGCACAATCGTAGGATTCGATATCAATGGGCTCTTGAACACAGAAATTGGGCAGAAGAACAATGGCGTTTCGTGTGCTTTTCTGATGAGTCTCGTTTTGGTATGAGACCGGATACAAGACGTATACGACACTGGAGAACCCCTGGACGCCAACAGCGATTAAAATCCTGCCAGGAAGTCCATCCTTATAGTGGTGGAACCATCATGGTATGGGCGGGTATTTGGATCGGCGGAAGAACTGAGTTGATTTGGATCAGAGGCAACCTCAACGCTCAAATTTATGCTGAGACGATTGTATCAGACGTCATCGTTCCTCTACAAGTGCAAATCGGTCCCTTATTTCAGTTAATGCATGATAATGCACGACCGCACACCGCAAGAGTTGTAAGACAGACTCTCGCCGCAGCTAACATCAATGTCCTGCCCTGGCCTGCTCAGTCGCCAGACTTGAACCCGATTGAGCATGCATGGGATATGCTACAGAGAAGAGCTCTGCCGAATATGGAGGGTATCCAGTCGCAAGAAGACCTTTTTTTGTTGTTGCAACGAACATGGGCGGCCATTCCACAGCGTGATTTGGATGAACTCATTTTGAGTATGCCAAACCGATGTTCTTGTGTTGTTAGTGTTCGCGGTAGAAACACGGATTATTAATTGTTTAAGTTACCCAATAAAATTTTAAAGAAAACTGTTATTTCAGTCTTTTTTTCGAACTTTAATGTTAGTGGTTCAAATGTCAAAAATCCCTTTATTAGGAAAATGGCAAATTTCTTTATTAATGCAAAGGTGACTTGGTTTATCGTTACTGTGACAAACGAAAACACTTTATTTGATGAATCCTTAAAGAAAATTTTAATTAATATCAATCAGGAGAAAAGTTATTGCAAAAATATATGTTGATCCCTAGATACTTTTGATGTGTGTAGTTTATAACATTGGCAAACCAATATATTCTGCGTCGATAGCTACGTACTTATCATACTTATCAATAACTGAATAACAACTTTGGTGCGGTTTCTACACGCGGCATACATATGTAAGTCGCAATTTCTTAAATTAAAACACTACTTTTACAAACATCTTTCCATTATCACTGTGTACGAATAAACTGGTATCTTATTACACGTGAATAAACACACGATTATATATAGCTACGAACCAAACTCAAAGAAACATCTTAAACGTCTGTCAAACCTGAGTATCGAGCACAGATCCACAAAGTCCGTTTACAAGTCTTAGTACAAAGAGGGTACTCTTGTGAAGTGGTGGGGGGAGGAAATCACGTCGAGAGTCTCGATGGGCCTCCAATGAGGGCCGTTCCTCCGCGGGCCTCCGACGAGGGCCGGCCCACTACGGGCGGCTTGCTCCGGCGGCTTGAGCTAATACCCGGTATTGAACTAATTAGATGGTTTTAAAGGAATACCCGGAAAGATATTGTAGAATTTCTGTAAGTATTTGTGCTTCGTAATGGATGGGAGGTTTGTAAGAGGTGATTATGTAGCGATTTTTTAATAAGGTAGGCATTGGAATTGATCTTATAAGAAATCCGCTGAACGATTCTTGCCATGAAACTCTCGGTGGGTGAATAGGGTTTATAATTATGTAGGATATAATGTTTGTGATACAATAAAGGAGTTATTGATCCAGAATGATTATGTAGGATCGTCCCCTTTTAAAAGGGCTCAAAGAAATTAAAAATAAAATGTCCAAATAAAGGAAATCTTTAGCCTGCTCGTACAAGACCTAATCAATTATTTTCCCGCTCTGAAAGGCGAAAAGTTTATTATAGAAAGTGGGTCAATTCTTAAAATAAACTACAGTCTAGACTGCCACTCTCTCCACACAGTTTAGGCACTAAAGTTGAATATCATGAAGCAACAAAAAATTAGGGTTGAGTACAAAACCCAGACATATTTATCTTTTAGCATCCAAACCTAACTTTTTGTAATAATTATTTTTCCTGCTTTTCTTTTGTAACCCAGTTCTCTAGGGCAACCATTTTGTTTCCAGTTTTTTTTTTCATATACCTTATTTCGTATTTTTGTAGTTGTATTGTTATTTGTCACGAGTCACGGTCGCGTGCGAAACATGACAGCGGCAAATTAGAATGACGTGAATATTTGAATGAAATTAATTATAGCAAATTAATTAAAAGTGATATTGATAGCTGTTATCTTTTCTGCGATGTAAACCTTTGTAGAATGCAAATGACCACTCTATTTTGTAGCAAAATACTTCGCAATATTTTGGTTGGTTTAGATGTCATTTGTTTGAGTCATTTCATAATCATTCTTGGTTAAATACATGGAACAAAACCAAAGGAAAACAGATTTCATCAATTTCCAAAACAAGTCACTGAGAATAGACCATCCATTTTGGAGCTACGATACCACAAATGGTTCTTATGATGGTGTGCAATAACAATCGTAGATGCCTTAATTCCAGCAGTGGCATATTTATAAATAAACTTGAATATCAAAACGTTTATGGAACTGTGACGCACTTGGACTTTCTTGCACGTTCAGTAATTAAAACTTCTTGCCATGGAATCAGAAACATGTTCTACAATAAATGCTTCTAGAAATTGTAGTGCAGCTATTATTGCTATTTAAAAATATGCTTTATTTTTAATTTTCCATTTAAAGGTTTACAGGTTTATGTAGTACTCAGGTACCACTACCAACTTCCCACCTAGGTTATCTCCAACCAACATTATTTGTCACACAATAATTTACCCAATGTAGAACAATTATTAATTGCACCCGTTATCAGGCCGCCACAGCTCGAAAACGGATGGTTGTTACAGCAACAGAACTGTTATTGCAACCCGTTATAGGTACGGCTTAGCGCCAGCCTTAGCATAGCAATACATAGTTTGTTACGTGTCTGTGGAATTGAAGCTTTGAAGTTACAATAAAAGGGACGTAAATTTAATGGAACAATGACAATACAATATGAAATGTGTACCTACCTACGGCATAAAGTGGTTTCGATGTGAACGCACGTTTCATACAACAAAACAGACAAATCATTAATGCGAGCTCCAACTGAATTCATGAATAGAATACAAATTCAAATGAAATTCATGTAACGCTTACTTGTAGGGAAATGTTTCAGAGGATTTAGTAATTTGCAGGTAAAATAAAGCTTTTGAATGTTTTTAAAAATATTCAGTCATCGTTGAAGATAACTGGGTTTATCACTAGGTAAATGACGGAAGGGTGGACAACATTTATTGTTACGAATAATAATAATATGCACTTACACTAAGAAATCTGGAAGCTTTAAGTTTCCGATTAAAACCAGACACAAGGTGGCAGATCTATTCAATGTGTACCAGGGCAGCATACAGTGCAAGCGAGCTATCTTCCTGTTATGTGAACACTGTTTATCGACGTGGAAACTACGCTAGGCCAGGAAGCTACTGCCGCTACTAATAGCCATGTTTGCAGATAATTCGCAAAGCCTCGCCCTCATATTGTATTGTGAGCCCCTATTGCAAGAGGAACGGCTGATATGAATGTTTTGTCAAATGTTTGAACAAACATTCGCAATTCAAGTCTTTGAAGAACGATATGTGTGTGATCACGTAAAATATCGTTTTTCTCAGCGGAAATTCGAAGATCAAAGCTAGATGCATTAGTTTCCTCTCCTCTTAAACTGTCGGTGTGCGGGAATTGATTTTTTTGCGATGTCGTTTTACGGTCGCGTGATACGAATCTACGTATTCGACGAGCTTGATTAAAAAGTTACCCGACCCACGGCACCCCACGCATAAATTATGAGCCTTCCAATTTGCCGGAAACAAACAATCTGAATTCGTAAATCTGCCATTAATTTGTCAGAAAAGTGACAAGAGCAGGCACAACCGAAAGTAGCCAAATAATCCCATTGAGTTAACCATCTGATCCTGGATTACGTGCTAATCCTGGCCGCAGCGGGGGCAGCAGTCTGTAAATATGTATGTAATACATTATTAACTATCTTTTGTTAACGTTGTGTATCATTATGTTGCCCTTTAGTAGCGTAATTAGGGAAACTCGGGGAATTAACGTTACATAATTTATCAGGCGCTGAATTTTGCTCAGTTTGAGTGGAAGTGGAACATTGAAGTAATCGTGTAAAGTTCGTGGACGGGATGTTTCTATAATTAAATGTGAAGCTTCCTTTTAGAGTGGCTGCTGTACGATATTTTGTACGTTTTTTTTTTCGTTTTTAAGTTAGCCATTTTAGGTCTAAGTTGTTTATCCACATATTCTAAATACTCTTGTCTGGTCTACTCAAAAGCTCCTTTGTTGTCGTCATTGCTTTTATCGCCGAAACGTGTTTTGTGTTTTGAATTTGAAATGTAACGTGCAGATTAGTACGTTTAAAGTTTGGTGACAAACTTAGTGCAATGGACAAAGTTTTGAGCACTCATCGAGGAATATATATCGTGGTATAGTGTCGTAAAACTTGGCTCATTCGACGTGTTTATCTGATGGTGAACCCACCCGTAAGAGGTAGGATTACTTGTGTTATGAAATACATTAATTCAGTTAGGAGAAGTCATTTAAGTTATTAATATCTATCAGGAGCTCGTGGCTAAATAATAACCGCCACTCGGGTCGGTCTTTAGGTTAAGCCGTGCTTGCCTAGGTTGGTCCGTGGATGGGTGACCATCCATTACATGCCGAGTTTCCTCCGTGTCTGGGAAAGTACGTTAAGCTGTTGCTCCCGGCTGTCATTTTTAGAACTTTGACTCAGTCAGTGGCCGAAATGTCTGACAACCAGTCTTACCAAGGCGTATCGTACTACCCAGTACTAACTGGGTTGTGGAGGTTAGATAGGCAGTCGCTCCATATAAAATAATGGTATTCAGCTGCATCCGGTTAGACTGGAAGCCGATCTAAACATATTTGGAAAAAGGCTAGGCAGGTGATGAATTTATTCTTCTTTTATTAGTTAGTTAAAAGTAATCACTTTTTTTAAATGAACACAACTTAAAACTACAAACAATCAAAACGAAACTATTCGTGACTACTGAAGGAGTCACAACAGAATTTAATATAAGACATCCAGCCATCAAGTGGGCGCCGACTCAGGTGTCTCTGCATAATGCCATGCAAATTAGCGACACTCATTAATACTGGCAAAGCGTTTCATTAGCTTGCGGCAGAAGCCAAAGGTATGACTGAAGTAACGAAGCTGCTGGCACAGAGTAGAGAGGAAACAAAGTCCCGGCTTTGTTGAGGTGCTCGTGGCAACCGGTAAATAGTTTAGTGTGTATAATTTGGGGCCTTTCTGTATTTTGCCTCGTATAGCCATTGGCTGGGATAATATATCTTACATAGTCATTACTTTTATTGATCTTGACAACAGGGCATAGTAATGAAATCAGTCTCCTTGGCTTAGTCCATAGTTTGTAGATGCAAATAGGCAGTTTTTTAGCTACAGACTGAACAACAATAGTAAAGACACAATGCGGTCTTTATGAGTCATCTACAAACAAACCAACATAGATAAATAATATTTAAAAAACAGTGCTCAATAAACAGTTCTATTAATAACTTATTCAATTTGTGTAATGGCCGACGAGGCACGAGCCCCGCATGATAGGCCTTCTGTATCTTTTTATTTGACGTTGCATTCCCTTAATAAGGTGACCCAGTTAGTGCTGAGCCGGCCTACTGACATTTCGACTGTGACTGATGTGACCAGCTTTTTAGTAGGCACGAGGCGCGCCTGCAAGTTATTTGGCAGCAATCTTCAGTTTGATGTAGTTTTCAGATTAGATATTTTATAAAACTTTTATGAGCATAGGTTTTTAAATAGAGTAAGAACTTAAAATATATTTAAAGAATCAAGTCCGTGGTAAGAAACTTCGAACTAAATTTTTAAAACTATCTTACTTAACTTCAATGAGTTCACCTAAGCCAGCTTTTACAGAAAAAAGCTCTTTTTTGTTTTGCTTGTCATACTTATTTCAACTACTGTTTACAAAGAGTTGCAAGGCACATTTTTAGTACTGTGCCTTCAAAGGCAGCTTTATACTTATTCTTTAGAAAAGGCTTTGAATTATTTGGCTTGCCTAACTTCCGCCATTTTATTTTATTTTCAAAATAGCGGCCACGCATAAAATCTATTTCAATGCACCAATACAAACAAGTTTTGTATGAGACCAAATCTTCTAAACCGTCACGTTTCCGAGATATTATAAGCTATCAAAGTCTCTTCGCCATCACCAGAACTTTGAAAGCTTATATTTCGGAAATGTATCGCTTTAGAAGATTTTGTCTTATACAATACTTGTTTGTATTGATGCCAGCTATCGATTGATACATACATATAGGTTTTATTTGTGGCGAATAAAATCAAAGTCGTACTGATAATACTGATTGTGTCATTTGTGAATAGATTCTAGCTTGGATAGCTTATATCTCGAAAACGTGACGCTTTAGAAGATTTTGTTTTAAGCAAAACTTGTTTGTATAGAATTCAGCTATTTATTAGTACAAGATTTATGCTTGACCGCTATTCTGTAAATAAAGTAAAATGGCGGAAGTTAGGCAGGCCACGCTTCATACAAAAATCTTCCAACCCCATTCAATTATTGGAAAGTTGATGGTAGACAAAATATCCCTTAAATTGCATCGCCTGGCTATCATACAGTAGTCAGTGGGGCTCGCGAGGCTTTTGTTTAACCACTCCATACCTGCCACGCCGCGGCATTCCCCTTCAGTTACTCCTACGTTTATTTAGATGTTTTGGTCACCGTAGCAACTTTTTGTTTCCATAGTTATGAAGCCGCAATTTATTTGCGAATTATATTTGTGATGGATGTCGCTGTTGCCGCAAAGTTCAGCCATTCTACATACCCATTAGTTAAACCATGTTGGTTGCTCGTCTTCGTAAAAAGTGCTTTTGTCGGTCACAAAAGGCCGACAAAAGCACCTTGGGAAGAAAATTATATAAAGAAATAAAACCTAGTACTGATGATTAAGGTTCAAAAATTAATGAAGCAAAAAACAAACCAACGCTAAAGTAAGGCTACATCTTAAAAAGCCATAAGTCATGCATTCTTCTTAGCAATTATACCAGGAGACATACTTATACATATATGTATGTATTTCTAGACTTGCTTGAGACAAAACCGAATTTCCTAAAATAATACCTCAAGTTCACTGCCAATACCTTACCACACAGGTCGGCTGAAGTAGTCTAATAATGGACGGAAATTGTTGGTGATATATCATATAGGTACTACTAATGCCCCACTTGAAGCATTTATCGACAAAATATCTTTATGTACGTACGCTAATAAATAGGAATGGATACGCCAGCAATATTTTGATATGAAGACGAGATCGAGATTTTATGCATTCAATTTTGCAGTAACAGTAATTGTTTATTTATTTATTTAACTACAACAATGTGTTATATTTGTTAACTATAACAAGTTGACTTATAATATATGTGATTTTATTATAATTAGGTTGGTGAGTACTCGTGGTTTACGTCGAATATCCAATCTTGCGCCACGCGAATTCCGTTTAACCCTAGTTTTGTGCCAGTTCGGAACAGTTAAGTCGGACTGAACGATTTGTTCTATTTTTAAACGGAACGCTTTCTAACCTGAAATGCAAGCATGCAACCAAGTGCTTTCATTGTTACGTCACCTTGCCTGACTTTCACGAATTTCAGGTTATTCGTGTTTAGCAAAGATTTTTTTTCAGTAAAAACTCATTTACCTGAATACTTTTAATACAATGTACGAATTTAATAGGTTTATTTCTTCATTGGTCGATTTTACAGTGAAAACTCTACAAGGGAAAACAATGTAGAATATGTTGTTGTTCGAATTATAATTGTGCCGTTTATTTGAGTTCATTCGTAACTACCAAATTTATAGAATCTAGATTAGTTACATCTGAAATCAAACAGTTACCTACATACAAAATTCACAGTAACAAATGAACAGAATCCATTTTCCATGGCCCCAACTTGCTGTTTATTCTTTTTTTTTGTTACTGAAATATGAGGAAGAAACGCTTCAAATAATGGACTCTCGTGTTTGCAATACAAAAAATAAACACATTTTCTTCATAAAGAGCCACTTTATCTCGGAAATGGCGTCGGCCACCGGCGACTGTTTGCGAATTACATTATAAATTGCGATTTCCTAGAAATCTGCTACTTTGGCATTTTCGTGATTTCCGAAAATCACTGCTTTCACATCAAATATTTATAATTTGTGACATTTACGTTTCAGGAATGATGAATTCTTGATTAATGCCTTTCGTAGATCGACAAGTGGTTTGTGAATATCGATATGAGCAATGAATATTCTGGAATGAATTGTATGTCATGATCATTGAATACATAAAATAAACTGAGCATAAAGAAACTTTTTTTTATTCTGGGCTTTGACTTTTGACGTTCTGCTAGGACGAGTCGCGGCAAGTGCTTTTCCAAACACAGTTAAATCATCAGGTACTCATAAGGAGGCAGATAGAGAATCCAATCAATCCCATTTCAGAATATTCCATATTGTATAAAATTACTTATTTCCTTCCATTCTGATTCTGTTCATCTCTTTTTTTTTTCTACCCTTGCTCCACTCAGTCCGCATCCGTTACGAGTGAGAAACACGCTAACATTGTCACCCTGCCTGCACTTGACCTCGCGCTGCCACTTGTAACAGAAGTAACTATGGTGATAATTGATTAATTTAATAGAGACCGGATTATATGTAACATAAAATCGTCGTAATATGCATGCAAATGTGCATCCGGAATGCTCGAAATATGCAACAAAAGTGCCAAAATATGCAACATCAAATTGGAGTAAGTACTAAAAAAACATGTTTAATTTTTTAATTCACTATATGTTCGGCAAGCTATTATCATTTTTGTTTTGTTGAAAACCGAGTGCTGTTTCATCAGTATTACGATTGATGATCGATGATCGTTTTACATCCGCTTAGGTCAATGGGCATTATTTGAATTTAGGTGTTTTTTTTGCGGGTAGGTATCACCTCTGGCTCAGTTTTGCATTATTCCGGTTAGATACTGTTAAACTTTATGGCCATATGTCCAAAATATGCATGATATATATATATATATATTTTAGCTAAAATATGCATTATTTTAAAGACACGGGCATAATATACAAATGCATATGCAAATATAGATTTGCACATAATCCGGTCTCTATTGATTAACATGAAAACAATGTTAAAGAAGGTCACGTCATACAATGTCTTTAATAAAATACTATGAAACCAAGAAACTGTAGCAACTATATATGTGCTTTCGTTTTATATTCCACAGACTTCATCTACAACTTTTTCATGTCCCAACCAGCAATGCGAAGCAGATACAACTTCCTAGTAGAAATTCCACTGTTATGCAGAGCACAACAGTCAATTTACAGCCTGTTGCGATGCCAGCAATACTACGATTACTAAAATACGTTGGCAATCGGACCAAAAGCCCATCTGGTGGAAAGTATAATAGTAACTGCCGTTTAAGAACACCCGCAAATTACGTATGTATGCTTTGCCAGGATTTAATGAGTTTGTTAAATCCGTAGTCAAATCCCATAATTTGATATGATAAGTACATGAATCATCGTCAACAGCATCGTCGTTTACTAACAGCATGAGCTAATATTCAAACGCGAGCCTGTCTCCTGAACTTATCCGTATTGCTAGCAATTACTATATTTAACACCCATCAAGCGCGGCAGGAACAGTAGGTATAACCCTACAAATTTCCGCCCGGGCTGTTTGCTCATCCGATACGGTGGAACAGCACGCAAGCCCTGACATTGCTCTTGAAGTGCTGACCTCGCATGCAACACAGTCTTATGTTAATTAGTTGTAAGAACTCTGAACGTGTTCAGGAGTTTGTATAGCTTAGTGGTGAGGATTTGATAACGTGAGCGGTTTAACACGTGTCTACTCTACGACATTGAAGGCAAGTGATGCTTGTCAGATTTCGGAAAAGTGCGTGTAATTATTTCCTCTAACCTTTTGGCCTGTGTAGATACAGTTTTTGTTTCGACCAGTCTCGTTTCCGCACAAGTTTCACAGTAACTCACTTTACAAAGCTCATTTCTGTCATCACATCATCTGCCCAGCCTTTTCCCGACTATGTTCTGGACTGGTTGTGGGTTTCTAGTATAACCGGATGCAGCATATGGAGCGAGAGCGACTGCCTATATGTCTTCCATAACTCAGTAACTGAATATTACCATAAGGTTCCTATTTCTGTATAAATGGTTAAAAAAAATATGCAAACATTTTCATGGTAAACTATTCACCCTCTAAAAGTGCTGGTAAAATTAACTTTGTAGACCAACAAACATTGGAATAAAAATCTGTAAGTCTGAAACCTTAAATCATGTTGTGTAAAGGCTTGCTTTCATGCTTAGTCAGCAATTAACTGAATGGGCTATGGCTATGTTTAGTTAGTAAATTACAGTTACCTACGTAAGCGTAACTACAGGTTTCGGTGACTTTAATGAATCTAGCAAGTAGAAAAGACAGATTCTTATGTAATTATAAGTGCTGATTACATAAACAAGCACGCCTTTTTAACCGACTTAAAAAAAGAATAGTGAATGCATTTGGCAAGTTTCACTTAGTAGTGGATAATGTACCTTAATATCAGGTGATGTTGTTTATCAAAATAAACACTCGTGTTCTGATTTCCTCAAACGATAAACGATATCTGACCCAAATCTTTACACTCCATTTCAAGAGAATTTGGAACAAATTAAGCACTGACCAATTAAGAGCCCTTGAGAACGTTATGATTTAAAATTTAACAGTAATCTTATATTTTCATCTCGAGCTTTGATGTAAACCATTTTCGCAAAAACTGATCGACCAAACATTTCGTACTGACGAGGCAACTTACTATGAAGGATTGGGGGAAATCTGTCCTTATCTTAATGGTTTCAAAGAGTTTATTTTCCTAATATGTATGAAAAGCAGCGGGTAGTAAGCTATCAAAGTGTGATGTAATCCTAGAAGGCACTGCACTATCTCTATTATAAACCTTCTTCAGTCCCCTACGCTAGCAACAATACGGTTCTGCTCAGAGGAACGGCAACTAACTTCATTATGTCCAATTTCCACATTTGATATACATCTACCAGTCTACACCTAGACTTAATTAAATCAACTCAGCCCGGGCGCCTCGTTGCAGTGTTCTCTCTGTTAACATGTTACGATATTGTTCAAAATTACTTTTGTTATACAGAAATAACTAGAATACCGTATACTTATAGTGCCAAGAAATTCTTTGACAAAAAAAGCGAAACGAAATTGTGAATTTCCTCGAAGAATATTAAACGACACCAACAATGGCGCTCGCAAACGAATCCACTCGTGAAACGTAAAAAAACTCGACTTAACAAACGTCAGACCTTTAATACACAAAGACGAGAAGTTTCATTCAATGTCTTTCACATATTGTACCTACCTTCTCTTTGTTCGCAAATCCACATCGAAAGAGCAATAGTCATTAATTTTCCTTTTTATTTCTTAAGACTTTAATCTGGTATCGAATTGGAGTGGCCATGACAGTATAGGTTAACGGCAGAGTGATAGCCTTAACAAAGGCATGATGACCGACGATTTTCTCCATCACTGAAAGAAATTGAGCAACGAAATTATGTAAGATTAATATCAACGTGATCTTGAGCTATCATAAATCACGAGTTTTTTTGTGGAAAAATAACGAAATTTTTCGCAAAGATGGCTACTTTGGTGAGCTGATGATCTATTAATTAGAGACGTTAATTCAAGTGATTAAGGCCATTCGATTGTTTCTCATTCTTTATAGCTCTATTGATTACTTAGGTAGAGATTAGTTTCGTACATGTATGTGAGGCATTAAGCATTAAAGAAAGCGTTATCAATGTGAAGCAGTTATAGTTAAACTATAAGATCCTATAAATACATATTAAAACACAAATGGTAAGGTAAAAACAGAACCTACATTAAAACGCCCAAACAAATCAACAAGTAAACTATAATATTTAAACCCACGAGCCATGGCGTATAATTAGTAGTTACGTAAATATGGACACAAGGGCAGTCGAGTAAACTATCACTTTGCGTACAAATTACCGCAGCACTATAATTAACACAATCGGACACAGGTAGATCGTCAGAAGGACTAATTGCTTAATAATGTCACCACAGATGGTAATTTAATAACCGTAAAAGAACATGAACATTCGTATTTGCTGAGGGATTGCCGGATCAAGCGTATGCAATATTAATGAGCACGGTTGGAAGGAAAATGGAATGCCTCACCGTATTTCAAATAAACAATTTTCATTCAAAAG
Source organism: Standfussiana lucernea (assembly GCA_964057025.1). Taxonomy (NCBI): domain Eukaryota; kingdom Metazoa; phylum Arthropoda; class Insecta; order Lepidoptera; family Noctuidae; genus Standfussiana; species Standfussiana lucernea. Next base: position 13,166,259 of record OZ059790.1, on the reverse strand, counting down.
TGAATTACTTATTACTTGTAAAGTTACAGAACGTAATTTCGCTATGAATTCCTGAAAACTGCCTAATATTATATTTTGAACAGAATTTCGCGGCGTTTGCTACTGAATTTAAAAGCGATTTCGGCTTGAAGCTTTATCTAGAGTCGGTACCGGTGAAGCAAGCTGGATTTTATTTATTAAACTCCAGTGTCTGGAGATTTTAAATTCTGTTTACTGAGATGTATATCAAGGTTTTATCTTAGATTTAGTTTGTGCTAGCTTCTGATGTACTACTATTATAAACGCAAAGTTTGGATGGATGGATGGATATTTGTGACTCAATCACGCTAGAACGGCTGAACGGATCTGGATGAAACACACATGGCACAGAGATAGTTTATAACCTGGTAGTGTCCGACCGAAAGTTCGGTTTCGGTTTCGTTCGAGTTTCAGCAAAAAAACGAGTTTCGGTTTCGGCGGCAAACCTGCCTAAACTACGACCGAAACTGCATTCGGGAGTTCTCGCGCTGTGATCGGTCATGTTCGGCGCGTTAAATTGCATCCAAGCGAATAAGCGACGAAGACATTTTGCCGCGTCCACGTGCCTAATCATATCATGACTGGCTTGTGTTTTGCAGTTCGTTTTGTTTGTTGTGAGTTTTTGTGTGATTTATTTTGAATTCGGTAAGTTTTATTAAGTGATATAGCATAAGAGTAGGTAGTTAACATCAAAAAATAATTCATTAAAACAAACTAATACATAGATTATAGTAGAATCAAGTTTAACCTAACTATCTAAATATTTTTCTGGTTGATTTATATGCTATACCTAAACAAACATTAGTTAGGTACTTGGTATTTACTATAGTTCATTAGTGGTGATAATATTGTGGATTCAGAGTTTCAACATAAATTTTAATACTTATTACCAAGGTATTTAAGTGGCAAGTACAGTTAGATACTTACCTACGTCCCTAATTTTTGTTGTTTTTTTTTTTTAATAAAATTAACACACTTATAACGTTTTCTTTATTTTTCCCTCAAAACATGGTCCTTGTAAGGAAGTTTCGGTTTCGGTTTCGGCCGTAAAAACCAGTTTCGGTCGAACACTATAACCTGGATTAACATAAATCATACTTTCCCGGTATTGCGATCTCGTGGGAAAATTCCCGGACACCACGCAGGCTAAGCCGCGGGCATAAGCTAGTTATACATAATAAGGAGATTACTTTGCATGAGCATTGGAGTCACAAAGTGCATTTCTTTATTTTGTCTGCAATCACTTCCTATTACATGCATCCAACTAATTCATTGCATTAAAAGATATTCACAGATATCAATACAATTCAAGCCAAAGAATTTGTTTTAACCCCGCGAGTGGTGCCGTGCAGTCTGCGTGTATTCAATAGTAAACGTATCGGGAACATTAGCGAGTCGATCACGTCATGCTCTAGGGCTGCACCTGAATATTTCAGCTGCTTTTACGGGTAGGTCGCATGTCGTCACTCAACTCTTTGCTGGGATACGTTGATAGACAGTTTTCTTGAACGGTTTCTTCTATAGATGGGTGTTCGGTTGTCGTAGTAAAAAAGGTTTTATTTTTTATTACTACATTTAAAAGCTGAAACAGATGTCAAGTTTTATCACTACGTGATGTGCACCGAATTAGTCTATGAAAAGATTAGGAAAAAATCACCACGACAGACGAGATATTGTTCTTTGTAATGTTTACGTTTGTGTTCGTTACTTTTTGAGGAGAAGTAAAAATAACTTAATATTTGGTAAACACATTTTTTTAAACTTGAGATAGTAGGTAAATATCTTTCAGCACCATTAACCGCATCTGTTAACCCATCCAATTCATTAATCTCCCAAAAATGTAATAAAGCTATCATTTATTTTGAAGAATGGCGTGCGTTCACGCCAACCTTGTTTGCGCGTTCACTTTATTAGATTCGCGGCTATCAATAATGTAATGTATTACGGACTCACAGAGTAAGGATCGGTAATACTTAAGAAAATTTATGATCCAGTGCTGCATATAGTTACTACTTCGTCTTCCAACAGTTGAGTTCAGTTTACTGTCTTTTTACGATTCCTAGAGTACCTAGTTACTTTAATATTTTGGTTTATACAATGTGCAGTCAGCCATCTTTGAAAACCTATTCGTTTCATATTGGAAAACAGTGCTTAAAATTTCGCTTGTGTAGTAATAAAATAACTTTTATTTCGGGCAAGCAACGTCCATAATGAATTTTACTGTATCTAAATATGTTCCAATATTATCTGCAACATTTTTCCCAGTGTTTGTATAAATATGGTAGTTGGGCAACCGTTTGACCAAGATGTTTTCCTTTAATCGACAGAGCCTTTAATTTTTTTTGATATTATTACATTTTCAGGAATTTACTGTAGTTAAATGTAGGTAAAACTTATAGGCCCTCGTCAGTCGTGGCGAGACGAACGGACATCGATTAAATTTCTCAACATGATAACATGTAGATTAAACGATTATTTGTAAATGTCTGAAATATTTATTCATTCATTCAGCACAATTAAAATTTTATTTCCACATACATTTACAACTTAAAACATCTTCCCACATTTTATTTTTAGTTTCCCGAGTGAAAGCCTAGCTGAATGTTTGATTTGGTATAACTAGCTCGAAATAAAGGTACCTGCGCGACTGGTTTATTCTTAGTAGGTACTGATTACAATTATCTAATTTAAAAAAAAACAGCCGTCACACCACAGAATAGACATATAATAATATACAATGACATATATACATAGGTACATGTATTGTGAAGAGTTTGAAATAAAAGTTGGTTAGAATATTATATCATTAACACCACAGTCACTGTGTTGAAATATTATAGAAAATGTTTTCTGACCTATTTATTGTTATTTTTAATCATTATCAATAACATTACAAGGCGTTTTTATAAGACCTTGCTGTTATAAAATGGGACTAGCATTTGGTTTATACAAAATGTATTACAGCAGAGTCTTTGTCCATTTTGTAATTTACTTCTACGGACACAATGGCTACATTTTTTTTTTTGTTTTCATTTTATTCCACAATGTTCACTTCCTTTTTGTACAATTATAATGTTTTATGGTCATTATTTAGGGCGAAATTAATTTCAGGATGGAGCTGATAAGTGTGCCCAAAACAGAAATAATATGAGAAATATAGGCAAGTGGGCAAAAGAATTGAGAGCTTTTTGTTGAGTCAAAACTAAACCAACGTGAGCTTTTTTATTATTATCCAATATCTAATCCCTAACACTTGCCGTATTAGAGATACGGCCACACACATTAATTTAATAAATTCAACGCTTACTTATACTACTGAGAAGCTTCCAACAGCTTTACAAACTTTCAAGCAAACATTTAAGTGAGGTTCCAGCGGTAAGACACCACGTTTGCCACTGCGTCTTGCGCCTTGCGCCGTGGTGTTTCCGTCATATCCTCATTAGTTATTCAGCAGGGCACACACGTGCAGGCAGGCCGGGAGTTTGTCGCCAGTGTGCACACTCACGTATTCCAGGAGTAGCTCCTGGATGTAGTTCAGTAATATATTGCGACGATGTGTTTTAGCAACTCATGCGAGGTTTACTTGTTTATTTAAATTGGCTGTGTCTAGTGTAGGTAGAACCTGGAAAGATGTTAGTGCGTCCCTACCCTATCTATAATGCGCTTTTAGTTTAGTCCAACCGTGCTCAACTTGTAAAGTACCTTTTACGACATTAATTATGCTTTAATTGTATCAAACATTCACTGTGAAATCGTATGATCACTTTTTTTTGGGTGGGAAATCATCAAATGACCTCTCCCGTTCTGGGTGGAGCGGGAGGGCGTGTCAGACTCTTACTGACTAAAACCCACCCGTGTTCTTTCAGTTGCCTGTGCCAAGGGCCACGGTAACTCTTTCGAACAAACCCGCAACCCTAATAGAGACATCGTATGGTCACTAATTGTTCCTTATGCTGCCTTTAAAAATACCTCTGATATAGGTATAGTCGCAATTATAAACTGGCATTATAGAAACCGCATGTAACTACCGATAAATGTAACACTTTATCTTTCCAAGTATCTGATCTACTAAACAGTCGATAAGTTCGTGCGTAAATCGAAAAGCAATGCAAAAATAAAATCTAAGCTAAGGTTGCTTAAGTACTTTTCAAGCGTAGGCCGAAAATGTTCATAAATATTTCAGAGTTTCGTTCATTTCTTGTTTGTCAATTGAACAACTTCGCTCCCATTCAATTTATTATTTAAAAGGAAAAATTGCAAAACCTGTTCAACTAATATTCGGCATTTCAGCCTCGTTTTTAATATTGCCTTGGGGAGCAACAGTTACAAGTTTTTTTATCATTTTCTATGGCCAGGTACATATCTATGTTATTTGAACTTATATTATTTTTTTTGCGAACAAAAGTATTCCGATCGGCTGAACGAAAAAGTTTTTCAGTAATTTATTGTTTGTTGGGTGTGAGGTTTTGTGCTGGGGTCGTAACCCTTGGAGAGAACAGTAAAGTGCTACTTATTTGATCTTTTTAAACTATTGTGTCGTAAAAAATGTATTTTATAAACAGGTGCGAAGTGATTTGGGGGCTGAAAATTACGAGTGCACCTACTTGCTTTTTGTGTTCAGTTACATTAGAAGTTTCATGAATCTGTTAAAGTTTATTAACTATTTATTTACCATTAATGAATGTCTTACAATGGAAGATGCGGTTAAAAGTAACACTTATTTATTAAAAGTTTATCAGAATAAAAAACCTTTTCTGTGAAGAATTTATCTAATAAAGCTACTCTGCAGCTCGGGGCGGCGCGGGCGCTCCCAGTAATGGGCAATTTGTGGGCAAAACGATAGCGATATGTTTTATAGCCTTAACTTCGCCACTTAATAACTTACGCAGTTTGTGAAGTAATTAACGTTACAGTATAGAGGGGGACAGATGTACCCTTTGTTTATTCTTAATATATCTTAAGAAAAGTCCATAGAAAATAGGTAGGTAAAATACTTGCTCCTTTACGTACTTACCAATATTATCAAACAATAATTTGCAAATACGTGTTCTTTTAACGAAAGCACATTGAAAAATAATAGTTTATAAACTGTTATTTTAATTACTTTTTTTTATTAATAACTAAGACCTTAATTAATACTGAACATGAATACTACTTTCTTAAAGGTCATGAAACAGCCTTTTCAGTTCTCCCAGATGTAATAGGCCCTTACTCCAGAAATGGTTTCCAATTTATAAATCCTTCAGCAGACCAGCCGTTTTTAGTGTTTTATTGGTACTTTTTGCAAAGACTAAAAAGGTACTTAGTTAAAATTAAAATTTCATGGTTTTTTTCTTAATGCGTCTTGTCATACTGCTGGGTAAAGTATTCACTCGAATATATTTCCGGTTTGGATTGTAAAGTGCAATTTGTTTATAGGTCAAGTTAATCTGCGCCAATTCCCGATCCGTACGTATCCGCATTTATCCGCTCCGGACCGAGTTGCGAAGCGATGCGGACGCTGTCGCCGCCGCCGGTGGAATTGTTTCTGATATTTTCAATTCGTTATTGTAAATGAAAGTCAAGGGAAACTGGAATTATTTTGTTTGAATATTATCCACTGAATATAAATGGTACTTCAGTCAGCTCCGTTTTTGTTTCGTTTTATTTAAATTTTTAACTCGTAATCTTAATCCATTATTATAAATGCAAATATGAGCTTCTATGTACGTGTGTTCGTATTTATATGTTCGCATAGGTAGAAATATGTGCGTCGTACCTACACGTGCGGAAACTTCTTTTTTGCATTTCATGGCAATCGTGCGAAATAATCCCCAGGATAAATCGAAACAATCAGAATATTTTTAAACTATCAAAATAATCGTATCATAGAAATTAAAAAAAAAATTTTTTTTCAAACAAACTGAATAGCATAAAACTGTTAACGAAATACAGCACCATTTATAAATATTGGTTTACTAACCTTAGGTATAAATTGCACTAATTCGCGTCTGGAAATAACATTTAAAGAACGAATTTGGCAAAGGTTTTTGAAATAGCGAGTTGGCAACATGTGTTTAGTGTTTATACCGATACAGGGGTCGTTAACCTGTCAGTGCTAGCCTATTAATCTACATCATGTAGAAAATTTGGAATATGAAAAATAATGTCCTGTGACTAAACTATTGGATATATTCGAAAAAATTTTTGTACGCAGACTGCGAACGTCATGAGGTATACGCAGTTTAATTTATAGTCATATTGTCGGCGCCACCCTGTGTTATGAGCACAAACCCAGAACTTACAATTTATTGTATAACTGTACACAAATTCGTTAAACACGTGGTGGACATGCGAGGCTTGTTATAAAGGCCTGCTCAGACAAATCCCCGCGGCCGCAGCGAGTCCGCAATTAGTTACAACTGATTCTGTAATATGCTACGCAACGAAACGGATTAGGACGCCCACGTTAAAAGTACCTTTAGTATAAGAACGAAAATGTGGGCGCTATAGAAACTTTTTTGTGTTTACTGCTAACAAGCTCTTATAAAAGTTCAGAAAGTCTAGTCATGTCAGAAAAAGGTCTAATTGCTTGAACATGACAAGTTTTACGGACTAGTTGAGCCCAGTCATCGAGTAATTAATTAAAATGTCGCAAAAATAGGTACGCGTAGACAATTTTTAGTAAATTCTATTTTTTTGCAAGTTTTTGTTGCAAAAATTAAAAATCACTCAGTCACGAGTAGATCTTTTTATGGTTTTCATTATATTGCTTTATTTAACTTGATATTGATTTTAAAGTAAAAGTCAAAGGATTTGAATATAATCATATAAGTGGACCCCGACAGCGAGGCATGCGATGAAACGCTTTTATGCTTACTTGTATGCCTTTTACGTTTTATGTTTTCATAAGATTTTATCGCACATACAAGTTTATTGTAATGACGCAATCTGGTTAAAAAATTAAGACCATCACTTATCGCTTGTGTATAAGTGGAAAAAGAAAGTTTACGTTATTATATATTTTTTGGTTATTTTTCTTTAGGGTTAGTACGTACGCATTGTGCTTGTTTTAAGACACAGCTGTTTTACATATTTTAAACGATTTGAATTCCAGAAACACGACTAAAAAAAAATATGTTGGCGAGTTTTTCCTGGTAGTCTAGAAAGCAATTTATTTCTACATTAAAAGCAGTCGCGCTTTTAAACAACACTTGAATAATGTTTGGATTTCCTAAAACGATTTACAAAACTTTTTTGGAACTTCAAGATACCTGAAAGAGAAACGGTCTTTTCCGGTGGGTCTTAGCCGCAATACATATGTACGAGTATGTACCTACAGCTCAGCTAACGACATTACACGACAAGCCAAAATATTGGAGCCATTCCGTGTCCCTGCGGCCTATTTTTTACCCTCACTCCAATACTCCCAAATCCCAGAGAATACTTTAACAAACTCTGAAATATTAACTCGATGAATATTGTTATGTATGGATGAACGCGATTTCCCATTCGTTGTTAATGGACTTTACATGTGCATCTCACCCCGGACCAATATCAACTTTAAAATCATGACAGCGAAGCTGATTTTGGACTGACAAATATGATTGGGCTGAACATGAAACAATTTCAGTTTCGGTAGAAGTTCAACTATATGTAATTGAATTTAGGTTTCCAATCCCAAAGCATGATATTACAGGAGCCGATGATATGGGTTTCAGTAACGATGCAAAATATTTAGCGCTTTGTGTTTTGGGCTTGTAGGTTGGGTGTTCAACATTTTGTTTGAAAAAACAAACTGGGGTGTGTTTATTTTATAATATGGAATAAGTACATTGTATGTATGTATTGTGTGTCTAAATCCACAATCATAATAATATATAATTATATGAATACTTAGATATAGGCACGTTCGATGTCATTGTGTGATAATAAATCTATTAGAATCTTCAAGGTTGTGCTTATTTAACTGAACCAAAACCTAGCTGACGTGTAAATGAAAATGGAAGTACGAGTATACTGAGCTATGGTTTTTTGTAGGCTCGTAGCATCGAGGTTTTGTCTCTTTTGGCCAATGAACTATATAATAAATTTATCTCGTATCCCTTGCTACAAATGTTTTATGACGAAACAAGTAGATTTTAGACATTAAATTACAGCCTGTGAGAATCTAGCCTAAACCAGTAAGTAAGTAACGACGTATATCGGAATCCCCTTGGAATCTATGCGGGAAGCAATTACCAGGCCTTCCATGATTCATTAGGGCTGCACTGTGTCAAGTGGCGCCATCTATCGAGTAATGACTCTCTTGTCACTTGGCAAGCTTCTTCGAGAGTCTGTTAAAATTGCTGGTTGCGTGATTTTGATTTGAAAATGTGTTGGCACAAAATTAAGTTAAGTTGGTAGGTACATGTATTTTTGGTTTTACCCACACTTTAAATGGTTTTTGGTAAAAGACAGTTCATAAATGTCCAAAACCTTCACCATTTAAGGTAAAAGCGCCAGAGTAGCCCGCGAAATTAAAATTTTCTTGCGTTTTTTTGCAATTTGCAGGTCAGTGTCGGATTGTACGTTGATTAAAGTTTTACTGAGTTACTAAGAGAACAACCCTCTCTATGTTCATTTTAACCCGTTAAATAACTTTTTAATGAAATAATAATTCAAAGGGGTATAATGAAATTTGAGGGTTGTGTTAATGATTTTAATGATTATAATTCTGTAAATACAAACGTATTACGTCTGCGAATCATGTTTGTTTAATGTACAGCCTGACACTGACCGGTAAATTGCAAAACACGTATGGAAATTTGAATTTCGCGGACTATCCTGGCGCTTCCACCTAAAAGAGCTGTCCTTTGTAGTTTTTAATTTTCGAAAAGATATAACTATCAGCCTGTCTTAACATAGGTTAATATCGTTACTGCGTGCCATAAAATAAAACTTACAAAGTATGTCGTACTTTTTGACTGCACGTCAGTAGGTTACGTCCCCTAATCAATCATTGATGCAAACTTTTGGGGTCGACGTCGACCCGGAAACACGGATAGGTTAGCTATAGAGGTAGGTTATATCGTACACAAACATACAAAAGAAAATTGTTTCCAAAAGATTCACACTATGGATATTCTTGTTTAGTTTAGCACCAGTCTTAAAAGTGTTTAAGGAAAATAACCATTAATACAGGCGTATGAATATATATAAATAAAATACTTACTTAGTTTTGAATCTAAACTCAGAAAGTACAACCTACAACATTTATAAAATAATCTGTTTACATTTAATATTCAAGACAGACTTGTATCAAGTCTCTCCCAAACTCTTAAATTATGAAATTCAAATAGTCGTTGTCATCGCGGATCAGAGATTCGAATTTAAAATTCAACCAATTATTTTGGTCGTTTAAATTATTTCGGATGTTTCATTTTAAAAGAGTTGTAATCTGAGTTCTCCTGATTAGTCAATCTTGTTCAATCTGCTGTAGATTGAATAGACCATCTAAAAAAGAGGGGGTTGGGTGATATTTTGAGTACCCGAATCCTTAGGTACTAATACAACCTATCCGAAAATCCAGGTTTCAGAGCTGATCTCAGTTGTCGGGTTTGTTACTAGTAACGTTTCATTTCATGCATGAAACTATGTCTAATCCGAACGCTCTACCATTCTATAACTAAATCAGAAACGTAACATTTTCCAGTAAAAACAGCAGCCATAAAAGTAGAACTAAGCTCTTCACACATTCACAAGTTAACAATAACATTTGCGTGACTTGCTCGCTAGTTGTGTTACGTGTCTAAAATAAACTAACAATGGACGACTAAAGAGTTTTGTAATAAAATACATTTAATCTTAAAATAAATTAGCTACTTGAGCGGCGTTCATGTTACTTCGCTATCACATTTATGAAAGCTTAATTTTAAATGAATGATGTTTTTAAAACAATCGTGTTTGGTTCATGTATGTTTTTTTCTATGAAGTTTTGAAAGTGGGAGCAACTCTAGCGTCGACTAGTCTAATGTTACGCAGAATGTGTAGTGGTACGGAAAAGTTCATTTGTTTGCTTGCAATACTTACTGCGAAGCCTAGGCGTGGGTAGTAGTGGATGGTCCCGCCTACAACTTCAGAAAAAGCAAAGCGACGGCTGCTGCGTAGCGGCGCCTTAGAGCGATGGTGTGTAGTTCCAATTTTCTATAGATTGATGACAATAACAGCTCTTAAATGCAGTTAAAATGTGCAGATCGATGGTCCGTTTCATTGGTGAAATTCGCTCTGAATTGCTTAGGCACCATTCAAATCGTTTGTTAGTAAGTGTAAAAAGAAAAGATAATGATCACAAGAGACGTCCTCACTCGAAGCTCAATGACCGACCGCTTTAAGCGCTTTCTTCGCTTTAAAGCCTGTTTGCTAGATGCGCTGAAAGGTTGCTCTCCAAAACTGAGTAAGTTGTTTGCGAATGAAAAAAGGAAAGTTTTGACACTGGTCTCTTAGTTGATATAGATTTTTTAGTTTAACTACTGAATGTTCTGTTGGCATATACATACATTACTTTGATAGTTCCTAAAAGTGTTAATTTGAAACATGAATTTAATTAATCAAATACGAATATACGTTATACCATTCAGCACTGTAATTAAAAACTTTTGCTTCGCAGCTTCCTTCGCTGTTCAGAACTTTTGGAAGAAAATTCTTCGTAACGATGAAAAAAAAATCTAAAATTCTATTCACTAACGTTCGCAACGTTAGTGAATAGAATTTTAGATTTTTTTTTCTTCGCCTACGAGTCTTCCCTAATTAGTTATAAATTACAAATTATTGTTAATTTAAATTTCCTCCCAGCAAAACAGATCTTAACTAAGTTTAAAGTTAGAGTAAAAAACCTGAACTTTAATAAAACTCTAGGTGATGCTTACTTCGTTCCCGAACAAAATGTTTAATATTATTCACCGGGCTGGTTTCAGTCAAATTTTCCTGCCGTGCGTAGGAGGCAATGTCGTTATATTTGCTCTTCCAAGTATAAAGTCGCTCGTTTTCTCTATAATATTTGCACACCTTTTGTGCGTGCCAAAAAAACATAGAATTTACCTTTGCCCTTTGCCTTTACCTTTCTTTTGTTTATATTTATTTTAAGAAAAATAATTAGAAACTTGATTAATGGTACCTAAGTTTTGTGATTAGTTATTGTTTTTTTTTTTTACCAATACAGAAATGAACGATAAACTGAGAATTTGAAATTGGAAAAACTGTCACGATCTATCTAAATACGTAGGTAGCTCGAACAGTTTAAACTATTATAGAACGTGTCATTTCAAGTGATACTCGCTCAAACGGAATATTATACAAGGGCAATGCTCAAGGGAATGGATTTGAAAGCGTAGGACTACCTGCGATCGACCGTGGGTAGACAGACGGATACCAACGGACAGATAAAACCGTTTTCACACCACCTGCTCGTAAATGTCAAATTATATGTCATGCCAACCTAAAGTAAAGCAAGTCATTAATGCCTTAGGGCAGTAATATTGTACTGAATTTCATTACTGCCCGTTGGGCAATAATGTGATTTGAATTTGGAACCTTAAATAACAAAGAGGCATTGTTCTCGGCGAAACGAGACTGTCAAATCTGCGTTTCGCCGACGACATTGTTCTCTTTGCCTCCTCAGCCACAGAACTTCAGCTAATGCTTCAAAACCTAAGCGATGCAAGCCTTGAGGTTGGTCTGAAGATGAATATGTCGAAGACCAAAGTTATGTGCAATGAAACACCAAAAATAATAAAAGTAGACGGGGAGACAATACAACATGTCCAGGAATACCTTTACTTGGGCCAAGTAGTCTCTTTCCAGGCGAGGCAAGACAAAGAAGTCGCAAGACGAACAGAAAACGCCTGGAAGAGCTACTGGTCCATGAAGGAACTATTCAAGGGTGAGTTGCCTATGGCACTAAAACGAAAACTTATGGACATGTGTGTTCTCCCCGTCTTAACCTATGGTGCACAGACTTGGTCTTTGACTAACATCCAGAAGTCCAAACTCAAGGTTTGCCAACGAGCAATGGAGCGCAGTATACTAGGTGTTAAATTAACGGATCGTGTTCGAAACACAATACTGCGCTCCAAAACAAATATAGCTGACGTGGCTCAAAAGGCTGCCCAACTCAAATGGGACTGGGCAGGACATGTCTGCCGCATGCCGGACAAACTGTGGGCCAAAATAGCAGGAAACTGGTGCCCTGACACAGTAAGGCGGGGTCGCGGCAGGCCACGAAGGAGATGGCGGGACGAACTAGACAGGTTCCGTCCGAACTGGAAGGAAGACGCGCGGGTTCGCGAAAAGTGGAAGGAGTGGAGGGAGGCCTTTGCCCAGGAGTGGGACAGAGCAGGCTAGAAAAAAAAAAAAAAAAAAAAAAAAAATAACAAACTGCATGAAAACTTTTGCCAAAGAGTTTTCGCTACGCCGGTTTTACCTGCCGTCGATGAACAAAATAATTAAATTACGCAACATAATAGTAACATTATGTGAAATAATAAGAAACAATAAAGTAAATTAATTAAATAAATTTAACAAAAATTGTTACAACATTTTGCAAATCGTCAAGTCCAAATGATTAAATAATTGACTCGCCCTAATATTTTTTTATCTGTAGCGGTAATGGCGGCAATCGGATGCTCGAAAGCGAATCGGAGGCTGTGGTGCGCACTCGAGTTTTTGAATTTTCCGCATACCTATTCAATCTGTGCAACTTTTTTCCCCATTTTATTTTTCAAACAGGAAATGAAACGGAGAGATATAAAACTATTTTCATTCACAAAAAGTACCATTTAGTTTCGAATTTTGTTTCAGTGTATGTATTGCCTGATCCTGTTCACGCGCGACACACCGCAATAGGCTTATTAAACGCAAGTTATTGTTACAAATTAGTAATTCGGCTGTAAAATGTCCCATGAATTCCTAAATTTTAGCTATTTTTTTGTGTTGTAACTTTCTCCAAGGATTTAATTTTCCCAAATTTTTCCCTAGAACGATTTATTTCCCTAAAAAAGGGAAATATATCCTTAATCTCCCAACACTGGCGCACCCCCGCGGTAGAATATTGATGCGCAGCGCCCTATTTCGAAAATCGAATTGGTTCTTATTTCCTCGCAGTAGGTGTGAAAAGTAGAATATGCTCCTCGAGGATAAAGGTGTCTTCCGTCTTGGGCTAGCTTAAATCCCTCATTTCTCTCATTTCGCTCCGCTGTGGAGCCTTAGAATCCCTCGTTGCGTTCGGGATTCAAAATAGTACCCGTGACGTAAGACACTGCTTTATCCCCGTGGTGCATAATCTAAATATTATTAATAATTATTGGTCTCGCGAATAAAGTGGTTACTCTATGTCAATGTGTGGTGAGAAAATAATTGGTAGCAAATGTAATTTTTGACCTTATTGGTAATGTTCTTCAGAAAGATCGGGTGCGTAATGCTTACAACCGACGTGCGTATACCTATATGACTACACCTAAGAACGTGGACGAAGCAAAAGGAGTATGAAACGGTTACCAAGTTGCAGTCTGTAGTTGCTGCAGCATGAGCAAAATGCGTAAAATATGCGTTCTACTACTATTGGTCCGCACAAGAAGGAGTGGTAAACAGATGTGGTCATCTTGTGCATAGGATTTTGTAGTTTATAGCTTTTGCAAACGTAAATATGTATGTGATATATTATTGCTTGGCTTAAAAAAAACCTAACATAGTCAAATAGCGGAAAGTTTATCTGCGATCGTCAAATAGCATTTCATCTACTGATAGCTAAGCCAATTACCATGTAGGTATACATGACAGACAAGCACATGTTTTATGTACGTATATAGACGAGGTCCATTCATGAATATCTATGGCGGACAGGCAATGGAACGGACGTGAAATTGACACATGAGCAGTGAGCGGTCAAAAACCGCTCAGTTACCTGTCCAATCCGTAATTATTGTTATGTGCTAGATCCGAAATAGATCATGCTGTAGATATGTACTAATAGTTCGAGCTTAGTTGTCTATTAGGTATGGACGTGTACATTCTAATGTGATTATTATATAAGCCTTCACTTATTTGGTATTTTTATACAAATCACATTACCTACTTAAATTAAAAAAAAAAAAATTAACTAAGCAGCCAATATCAGGCGCTTCAGTTTTTGTTCATTTTTGTCTTGAGTCGGACACAAAATTAATCAAAAATGAAAAATGAATTCATTACTGAACCGATCCAAGGATGTTTATTTATTTATTTAAACTTCATGTACAATAGTGGTACATAGGCGGACTTAATGCCACAAGGCATTCTCTACCAGTCAACCTTTGGGTTAAATAGGACAAAATTGTGATAGGGTACAAAAAAATAAATTAAGAATACTACTTTCGAAAATGTAGGAATATACTTTTATAGATACTAATACACATATACAATTAATATTATATATTATATTATATATTATATCTAGCCCATACTGTCCCACTGCTGGGCAAAGGCCTCCCTCCATTCCTTCCAACGGTCACGATTCTGGGCTACTTCTTTCCAATTCTCAAGGAAGACATCCAGTTCGTCCCGCCATCTCCTTCGTGGTCTGCCGCGACCCCGTGTCACTGTTTCAGGGCACCAATCCTGAGCTTTACGGGCCCACAGCTCGTTCGGCATGCGACAGACATGTCCTGCCCAGTCCCATTTAAGTTGGGCAGCCTTTTGAGCCACGTCAGTGATTTGCGTTTTGGAGCGCAGTGTAGTGTTTCGAACATGATCTGTTAATTTTACACCTAAGATACTGCGCTCCATAGCACGTTGGCAAACCTTGAGTTTGGACTTTTGGATGTTAGTCAAAGACCAAGTTTGTGCACCGTAGGTTAAGATGGGAAGAATACACATGTCCATTAGCTTTCGCTTCAGAGATATGGGCAGGGTGCCCTTAAAATACTCCTTCATGGACCAGTAACTCTTCCAGGCATTTTCTGTCCGTCTGGCAATTTCTTTATCTTAAGAAGATAAAGATACAATTAAAATAAACTAATAAATATTTTAACAAATACTAAAATAAAAAACGATAAACCTGATAATAATTACTATGACAAGACTTCTGGGTAATTGAGAGCTATTTAGTCTGACTTAGATAGTGGTTCCGAACTTTTCTTTTAAAAGTGAATTTGTTTTCAGCTTTTTTAATGGCAATGGGTAGCGCGTTCCAGAGCTTTATAGTTGAGATTGTGTAAGAATTAGACATAAAACCGGTACGGTGTGAAGGTATTTGGAGGAGTACATTTTTAGAAGCTCGAAGGTTACGACTATGAGAACTGCCCAACACTTTGAAATAAGTTTTTAGATAATCGGGAGCACATGGATCGTTCATAATACTGTTACGAGCTGGGTATGGGATAAATTAATTACTACCAATCAGACAATTTAATAACTTTATTAAACACAAAACACTTAAATCTTAATCACAAGTACACTACTGATCACTATTCGCTTAGATATCGCACTTCTAATTCACTTCGATTCGCTCCGTTGTATCGCCTGAATCAGACTACTCCCGTGTGTCGGCGCTCGTGCTTTTTATACTACCCCATTATTCACGAACATTCCGGCGATGGGTAGAACGGTTCGACAAAAACATCAACAAAAAAGAACATTACCAAGTAGTAGGCAAAAAAATAATAACCTACTTGTACCGAATAAAGAAGTAGGTACTTTATGCCCTCGGCGTACGGTCGAAATTACAATGACAATTCCTAATATTTTTATAAGTAGTTACCTACTTAACTTTGAACTAATAATAATGGCACGCTTCTTGAAGTTTTTAGCGCAAACACACTGAATCACGTCCTTTCTCGAAAGATCTCGTACGTACGACGTAACAATACTGAAAAGCATACAGAGAGATCTGAGGGACCTCCTGAATCGGATAGGCAGCCATTTAAGCTGAGAACGGTAGGAAGAAATGTGATCGTATTTACGAAGACCAAAAACAAAGCGAATGCAGTTGTTGAGAAGTCGATCCAATTTGTTTAAAAGTTCTTGGGATAGATCAGGATAACAAACATCAGCATAGTCTATAATGGGAAGCACAAGTGACTGGACCAAAGTGAGTTTGGTGCTAGATGGGAGGAAATGCTTAAATCTATAGAGAGATCGCAGTGAGAACGTGACTGTGACGTACGTGACGTGTGTGTGTGTGTGTGTGTGTGGATGTTCAATTTAGGCACTGCGCATCTTTCAAAAAAATTAAAAGAGCAGATAACTTTCATTTCCATATAAAAACTACTTCCCTTATAGTGCGTTCACACTGGATAATCAGTTATGCTACTAGTCTACGCCGACGAGGTAAAGTGCCACGACTATCGAACTTTCGAACGAAACTTCAACACCAGTGGGCGGACGTTGAGGTTCAACTATTATCGGGATCCTACGTATTATTATTATTCAGAGGCTTGCGGTTTGTGTAGTAGTGGACATAGGACTGATTAAGTGCTTCATCTAAGTAATCCTTTCAGGCTGTATATGGTCGTGTGGTCAGTTCTAAGATTAGTTCTCTACAATATCTCGCTCGGGCTCCATTCGAGCAAACAAATTAGTACAAACTGAAATTTCTGCAATTTCCAGTTGCCTGTTAACCGATCCCCAGTGTACATACACCTTGTTATTACATATGTAGTAAGAAACGAGGTTGTACACATGAGTGCTCTATACTATATGTATAGTTGGAATACAAAAGATATAGTTTTCTGCCGATTAATTTTACCATCCTGGAAATAGACGATACTCGAATAATATTAAAATAAAAGCATTGAACTTCGGTCCAACTGTAGTAGCAACGATATTTCGCATCTATAAAATAACTCAAACTAGTACGAAAATAAACATGCAGCACTATAAATCCACATTATCCACTTACCTATGCTCTGGCTGACCCATATCCCGAGCATGTCCAGCTGCAGCAGCCGATGGTACAGCTGTTCCCCGCGCGTGTGGTTCATGAACAGGTGGTAAATAAAGGACCCGCACCAGGGCGCCAGCGCGCCCAGCAGATGGCACATCGAGAGGAACCAAGCCCCGGGCCCGCTGCGCCATGGCAGCAGTCCCGGGAGGACCAACAGTATGTACACTAGGGATACTCCTGTAACAAGGAAATGGGGAAGGTTAACACTTGGTGAAAACAATTAGTATCTTTGGAATAGGTTTTGGTTTGGGTGAATTTCAACAATGAAATTGAACATAATCAGCCAATCTAAACCGCGTTCAAGAGCTGTAAATGTCAATATTCCGTAACAATGATCATAATTCTGATACCTCTTAAATACGGTTTCACCGACCAGCGACCAGTTTCAAGTAAGTTCAGGGTTGTTGTTGTTGACGAGACTGTGAGAACTTGATAAGTTCCTATTCTCTATTCTATCTATTCAGTTATCTAGCTTAAAAAGTAATTAGGAATTAGCTGTTTACGTCACCAAACTTTTATGAAGCACCAATCAAATGGAACTGTAACCGAAACACACACTTTGAATTTTATGTTATTTTTAATAAAGTTTATGTGTGTTTATTGGGCGCCATAAGATATAAATTAATTGCTGTCACCACCGTTTCATATATTTAGTAACTCATTAAACTAATACCTAAACACATAACTAGCACCCCTCCTTTCGGAATCTCCCCATTATATCCGCTGACGTCACGTGACATTGATTATAAAATCAGTATTATAAGCACGTTGCGTGACATGTAAAGGACTAATCGGGAGCTCCATGACAATGTCAAAAAACCGATACTTTTGTAAGCCTAGACAAAGGTTGGCATTCATTTGTTCCAAAATATATTCTCGGCCACGAAAATTCATCAAAAGGACTTCAGACCAACCAACTAAGATAAGGAGATCCTTATGAATTTACAGTCGGTTCTAGCAAAAGGCGTTAACTCAACCCCACGCAAACGTAGATGCAATCTGCTTTATTTATTTACCAAAAGTTTATTGTGCACCACATAAAATAAAGAGGACAAACATATGGTTTACTCATGTTTGCCATAATTTAAAATGCAATCATTTATATATAGCCTACTTGTATTTGCCATAATTTCATTAAAAATAACGCTTCAGTTGCCATAATCGTGAAATTACATAAAATCATTTTCACTAATTTCATTGGTCATAATCGATCAACTGTCGTAATCATTTTAATCCATAAATTTAATTTGCCGTTTTCCATAACATTTATTCACCATAATATTCATTTGCCACAACAATGCTAGTTGCGCCTGCAATTTTCATGTTATTATCATAGAAAAATAATATTGTTTTTCATGAAAATAATATTGTTATATTACTTGAATTATATTGATTAATATATGATTACACGATACAGATTTTTTTATTCACAAGGAAACCTAAAAATAAACCTAAAATATCATGCATGCTTGCTTTGCAAAAGAGGAAATCTGGCGATCGGCGGCCGCTGCCCAATGTGGTGTTCACTAGAAACACTAGTTAGGGTTTAGAATAAAACCACCAAATTATCAGTAAGTAGATGAATCACTTTAAGGGTACGTGCTCTCGCTTCCCGGGTCAAGAGAGGACTGGTTGAGACGGAAGCTTAAAGCTCACGCTACGTTTATTTGTATATCATATAACACGCTCGCTTCGCTCGCTCGCCGTCGCGCGTTGTGTGGTCACGGTTCTGACCTAACCTAAACTCTTGGACAAACATTAACATTTCTAAATTATATTAAATGATGCTTATGTCAAGTATCGATTATGTAATGTGTTCCTTAGAGAAACTAATGATTATAACACATGTTATTATGGGGGACGATTAAGGAAACAATAATAGTACAAATTATTTTATGAAAAACAAGACAATACCCAAACATATTTAAGTCTAGTGTACAATAGGCGGCCTTATCGCTTAGGGTGATCTCTTATGCACAACCTTTGGATGACTGAAAGAATGGAGTGGAGAAACATACTTAAGATGTTCGATTTAGCTAAGCTCTTGATAATATAGCAACTGTATGAGGCACATAAATTGCGAAAATCACCCACCACATAATACTCAATCACTACGCATCTTCACATTCAACGTTAGTAAAAATAAGTCGCCTGACCTCTACATGTCTAGAAAGTAAAGTTTCCCGTTGATCTTATTATGTAAGTTAATTAATTAAAATATATAAATTTATTAAAATATTAAGTTTACAAAAATGTCCTTTAATAATTTTACAGTTAACTGGATAAAACTAGGGTATGGCTTAGATTAAAGTTGCAAAAAACGTAGGTGCGGCAGGCCGCTTGAGCACCCACGCCTCGACGCAGTGTCGACTCTTGATCGTGTGGACGACGCGCGACGGGCCTAATAATCACTATCACCGTAGAAAATGATTGCTCCTGCTATTTTAGTGAGACTATTTTGCCACAAAGGAAAGCCCATCCCAAGAATTGGATACATAATACAATAGGGAAAACATATCCGAAACCTGATACCAATTAAATAATTCGGAACCCTGTTCCTTTGTCCCAAAACAAGTTGATTTCAAAATACGAAAGCTTGTTTTTGTTTATTCAATAACATTAGGCGTACTTCCAACTCGGATAGAATCAACACAATACAATTTTGTTTTCTGATAGAACAAAATTTATTCACATATTTTCTTTGGGGGCGAGCTATGTTTATGAATCAGCCTACATGTGGCACGCTTCAGGCTTCAATTTTATATTGACATTGGATAAGAATAACTAGCCACCCACTCCAGCCTTTCTTGAGATTATTCGTAGCTGTTTTATTATTTGTGTTTTAATATAAAATATTACCATTTTATTTACTACCTGGCCCGCAGTTTTGCTCACTTTCTACCGTCTTCTTCTTTCAGGTACGTAATCTGCGCAACCATTTCAGTTTTATGTAATTTTTCGTTTCTTGAGCGGCATAATATAACACTCGGTGTCAATAATACTCTTTTATGCCGCCCAAGAAACTCTGACACCAGGTTAGGCACTAACCACACGATAAAAAAGAAAGAATACACTTTTTTTTGCAATTTTTTGTTTATAAAACAAAAATAATATGACAATAGTGAGTTAAATTGCTGTATTTTCAGACTCTTGATTTTTTTTTACGTACAAACAAGAAAACTCGTGCATCTTTTCCTATTGTATGTTTCTTAAATATGTAGATTTTGCCAAGTTCATCCAATCATAGGCTTAGAAAGTATGTGTACACAAGAGTGTGTTTATATAAACCTCGCCTATATTCTTGTGTATGAAAAAATACGGTTCAGAGATGTGAGTGGGGGCGCCCCTGCTAACGTCGTCTACGTGATTTGTTTATTCAGGGGATGCAGTAAGGCAGCCCGCGAAATTATAATTTTCTTTCAACACATTATTGCAATCTACAGGTAGTATCAGGTTGTATGCTGATCAATATATTACATAATTTGAGATCGAAACAAATATGTTTTTTATAACATTTTAATGATTGGAATTATCAAAAATAATAACAAGTTAGGATTTGAAAAAATTACCCTATTTAATGAAATTATGACACTTGATGTCATAATTTCATTAAATATGGTAATTTTAACGTATTTCATTTTGACGATTTGAGTGACTATTATTCTTAAAACACCCAATGAGTACTTATTGGGCTTTTACCTTGTGTCGAGTCGAGCCCGCCTTTAAGTGATACTGACACATTTCCCCTAGTCTTACATACATCTTTGAAGACAGGCCTCTTATATTGCGTTCCATTTGCTTTCTCTGTACACGTCATGCTGCATTTTTGCTACTGTTTTATTTATAAGTAAACTAATGACCCGCCCTGGGTTCAAAATGGCAAATACTCAATCTTTAAAATGCAAGGGAAATATAATGGAGATATAATCCAAATATTTATCGTAACATCCATATTTTCCTGAGAAACTTCGAAGTCGCGGCAAGTGATCGAATTTGTATAGATTGCAATTCCAATACTGATGGGAATTGAACTCAATCAGATTGTACGTCTCACAGCTGCCACTTACATTAGATTATGTATCAGCTCTCGATTGGATACAAGATGAGATGTAAATTTAAGTGATGAAGGGTGGGCATAATACAACAGTGAATTACTACCACCATCACCACTATCCCC
This sequence comes from Standfussiana lucernea, assembly GCA_964057025.1. Classification (NCBI taxonomy): domain Eukaryota; kingdom Metazoa; phylum Arthropoda; class Insecta; order Lepidoptera; family Noctuidae; genus Standfussiana; species Standfussiana lucernea. Next base: position 13,145,128 of record OZ059790.1, on the reverse strand, counting down.
TTATGCCTGTTAATTTTGATGAAGCAACCAATCTGAAACGAACAACATAAAAAGTGAATCATTCAACATCCAATTTCCCAAAGAACGATTTAAATCTTCACTAAGTATATATAGTATCTCAAATGAAGTCAACTGAAATTGAACTGGCAAATAAGACAAGTCATACTAATAACTTCACACCGGATTCTTTATTTCTGTCACCGACTGATGTAATTGAGATAATCAAAATAATTAACTAGTACCCTAAAATCTAGTACGAGTATAGCTGTTGGACACGATAACATTAGCAATGATATGTTAAAACAGACTAAACATGTTATAACAAGTCCTATAACACATATTTATAACTTGAGCATATACTCCGCCTTTGTACCTGATGACTTGAAGATAGCCAATGTGATACCAATCTTGAAAACAGATGATTCGTGTCAACCAGCTAACTATAGGCCTATTTCCCTTCTAAGCGCATTATCAAAAGTAACTGAAAAGGTAGTAAATGTTAGCCTACTAAAGTATCTAGAACACAACAGTTTATTGGCCGGAAATCAGTTCGGATTTCGTGCTAGCAGATCTACAGAGGACGCCGTTACTCAACGTGTTGATTCTGTCGTTGGCAAAATAGATAAAGGACAAAGGTGTATCGGCGTCTTCCTGGATCTAGCCAAAGCTTTTGAAACTGTTTCCCGGCCGATACTGCTAAAAAAACTGGAGGGTCTCGGTATAAGGGGCTTAGCTTTAGACTGGTTTAGGTCTTATTTAGGCGGGCGAAAACAGCGAGTTCGCATTGGTGAGCCCGTCAGTGACTTTGCATATGTTGATTACGGCGTACTGCAAGGCAGCGTTTTGGGCCCCACGTTATTCCTGATCTACATAAACGACTTATGCTCTCTTGAACACCACAATGCTAACATTTTAACATTCGCGTATGACACTGCCATAATCTTTCATGAGAAAACATCGAGTGTTGTCGTAGCAACATTTTTAAGCCCCCTTAAAAGGGTTGCTACCTGGCTGCAAGATAATTTGCTGACCTTAAATGTCGGATTAACTAAATCAGTGTGCATGCACAAGTTAAACTTCATACATGTGGCAGTGTCAGTAATGAAAGTTATCTCTGCTCGCTAATTGAACAGGTTCATTATATAAAATACCTAGGGATCCTAATCGATGAACATCTGACATGGAAAACTCAAATTGATGCACTTGTGAAGCGAAACCCGCACCGATTCGCATTGTGTACTTTACCTTGCGCCAGTCAATATTAGGTTATTGTTTATCAGTCTGGGGAGCAGCAAACAAAACCCTCTTGTTAAGACTGGTACGAGCTCAACGAGCTATTCTAAAAATAGACAACAAAAAAGCCTGGCGTTACTCTACTGATGCTTTGTACTCAGAGTGTTGCGTACTTCGTGTGAGGCAGTTGTTTATCGTTTCCATATTGCTGCGTTTCCATAGGCATGCTAGAGAATTGGCCCATCATTCATCCGGAACATTAAAATGGGATCGACCAAGGGTAAACTCATCTTTTGCACGCAGATCTTTTGCATTTCTTCCCTACCTCTACTCAAAATTTTACTCTAACAATAAAACTTTAACGTACTTTAACGTACAGCTCTTGTAAAAAGATACATTTAAGTGGCTGCATCCTACTCGTAAAAATCACGACCAAACAGAAAACCTCTGTATATGTATATACAGTCGTAATAATTGTAACATAATACACAACCATGCACGTACTCAACTCACCCACCGTACACACCGCACCCACTCATATACGCTATACACACACTCTAACACAACTCACACTTCTCTCACGCACACACTAACATACACACACACACACTTCCAAAAGCACCAAACCTCTTGTCCTCAAACTCTATTTCAAAATTATTGTTACACATAATAATTTTTAGTTTGTTAACTTAATTATTTTTCTTTATTTTTATTTGCTAATGTTATAATTAGTTCTTTAAAAGCTACCATGTTAGCCTTACATGGGAAGAGACTGGTCCCCACGTCACAGGGTATCCTAGTGTGGAGACCAGGGGATATGTAAAAATCTAGCGTTTAAGGATCATTGTTTTTTGTTACTAGCTTTAATTATAGAACCATGTTATGCGAACTGAATAAATTTTATCTTTATCTGTAATCAATTCGGATGAATTGCGTATGTATGTAATGTACACTAAATAACTCATTGGCGAATTCAATTTTGCACAGGGATAAATTCAATACAATTCTGCTTTAATGTGGATATCTCTCGGATCTGCATGAATATTAATTATTGTACACCGAAATATGAACGCATATTTAACACACAAAACTTTAACTTCACTATTTTGATAAGATTTCAATAAGCAGCATGCAATATATGCCACCCGAAAATAAACTTCTAGCATTAATAAATGGTATGGAGTTCATGGATATAGAGCAATGTTTTGTTCGCTAGCATAATAAAGAGTGGCGTGGTTTATTAAATCAATATGTTGGAATTTAGACTGCCAAGTTGGTCTAGTGGTCGTGAAGCGCGATTGCTGACCATGAAGGCCTGGGTTCGATTCCCGGATCGGGCAAAGTGTTATTGGGTTTTTCCATCAGGAATTTCTCAGTAGCAGCCACGGAGTCTGGATTTGTGGCCGGTTGATGGCAATAGGCTCGCCGCGCCGCCATTACATGGGACTTAAAACTGGCGAAATATGGGTGTAGGTACTATTAGGTTCACCTCTGCCTAACGCCTCGGGGATTACAGGTGTGAAATTATAAATAATATTATGTTGGAATTTATCATTCGTTTGACGAATAAACAATAGTTAATAACTATATATAACTAATAATAAGTATAAATGATTACTTATTATAGTACTAATTTTGGCCGATAGATTCATCAGTGTAATTTTTTAGTGCATCAAAAACTTTTTGGTTGTTTAAAGTGTGCCTAGCAGTAAAATATAACTCACAGGAGTAGGTAACTGCGGCTTCATTAGTTTCGTATTTCATATCGGAAAAACTAAAATTTTCACAAAAGTATATAAATAAAATGAAACAAAGAGTTGTTTCAATATTTTCATATTTAATAAGCTGCCGGCCGAGCGGAAAATATAAATTCATTTTCGACGATATGTAAATCTTTTTCATGAAATAAAATACCAGAGTTTTGATTAATGTTTTCGATATTGTTTAAGAATCTCTAAGAAAATATTATTTATTGTGTCCAACGAGGCTAATCGTTTACTGACCAGTAAACTATATTTATCAAAAGTGATATTTTTTGAAGAAATATTTGATTTGGTATACTTATTTTACGGATTATAGTTTGGATCAATCAGAAATCTTTGTTTTCTTTTATTTGCTGTTTATAACTTTAAATGTGTTGGTCTCTGACTGTATTCTTTTAAAATTTTACGTATCTAAATCACGAGTAATCTTGCAATCTCCGGTACAAAAAAATGCTAACGATAAACGATACGAGATTTACATTTCTTGTATGAATTTTATTATCTTGGGGATTTGGTTTATCTCGCCAGCAAACGAAATTGCAATTTGAAAAAAGGTAATATGTATTTGCCGTTGGCATTAGGTAATGGGAAGCAATTTGCTTGAAACATGTCTGTATCTTAGAATAAATTAATTGATTACTAATACTTGTGTAACTTAATTGAAGTCAAAGAATACTTATACTATGAATCGGCATAATACTTATGACTCGGAAACATTAATAATATAAGAAAAGGTGATAGGAAATAGGTGATAAAGCCTTAAAAAAACAACGTCCTGAAACGATACGCGTCGTCTGTCGGAAATGACGTAACGAATTGTTTACCGAGGCTCAGCGTCCTTGCGATTTTTTGTCGAAGTAATGCCATCGCTCTAGTTTCCCTGACGCTATTGATAGATCGTGTGTAACATGGCACGTAAGGCTTTAAATAACATTACATTATGCCTATATTTTCCAACGAGGTGCTCAAACATGTATTGTGGTCAACATTCTCCTGCCCTTATCCCAGTTTATTTGGGGTCGGCGCAGCATGTTTTCTTCTTCCATACTTTTCTATTACTCGTCATCTCAGCAGTTACGTCCTTTCTAGCCATATCATCCTTCACACAGTCCATTCATCGTTTCTTTGGTCTTCCTCTACCTTTATACCCCCCAGACGCGTATTGTAGGTACACCGATATATGTATCACCAGATGTTATTAGATCCATGTTAAGATGCCATTCCACCGTGGCCCAATGTTTAGCTCAATTGCTGTGTGAAAATGCAGGCGAGACGGTAGGCTTAGCCTCCGAGGGTCCCTAAACTTAACGCCAATAGCTGCGTGATAAAATCATAGAGTCTGGTTTGATCTGACAATTTCGCAAAATAGCTTTTATATCGGTCACTTCTGTTGCTTATTATAGATTTTACTAAACAACTAATTATTATCTATGAGAAGCTTTATTTGAGGATTGGAGATTAGGTGTATCTTTCTTCAAGTAAGAAAAATAATAAAGTAAAGCCAAACTGAAACTTCGAAAAAGTATGGTTATTCTGAAAGTTATACTGATAAACATATACGTTTGTAACACTTATGGAATAGGGACTGTTACGCCATCTGTCGCGAAGAGAAAGAACTATTGTTTACAATTGGATGCGTAAGTAATACCTGCTATCATCTTGATTTACGATTACGACGTATGAACTATTTCGCACTACTTTGTTCACTCCTCTAGGGAAATAAAGAGTTTTACATGCCAAGCGCGTGTGTGTAGTCGCAGCGGAAAAATGTCGAATTTCATCATTTCAGTTTAGCAGATATTTAGTGTATGACGTCGTGTAATTGTGTATGGTAAGTACAAATTTGTGCATCCAACCATTGGGTAGCTATTCAACAAAAACTGTTTCCGCTGGAACTACGTCGTCCTAGCGGCACTTTTTTTTTCCTCAGGACGTACAAGAAAAAAAATACATGCAATAATTAGTGTGTACCGAGAGGTAAATGTGTATGTTTAAATGAAATTTGTGTGTCATAAAACTGCGAAGATAATCAAGTTTCCGCTGCGCTGACGTTTGGCTATCTGATGAAAATCATACAAAACGGTTTAGTGCAGAGTTGTAATTTTTTACGCACGTTGCTTAGAATTTGTGTGTAATGTTTGTGAAAACAGAATTTGAAAAAAACATCCTGTTCAGAAGATATACACATAAAAGTAAAATAAGGTTATTAGGTTCCAGTACTTCAAATAGGAACCCTAGGACCTAACTTACAACGTTTATTTATATCTTGTAAGGGTCTACACTGTCTTGCCAAGTTTCATTTATGTGCTCTTAGTAATTAATGAGCAATGGCATAAGTTACTACCACTGGACCAGTATATTGTATGACATCCTTTTGTAGGATTTTTTAATGGAAAACCAAATTCAACATATTCCGATATTCAGTGTATTAATTAAACTATTCACATGCAAAATTTCAGCTCCTTACACTAAATAATTAAAGAGGAATAACAAAAATACCAGAACAACCGCAAAACATAGATAAACCGACCAAGTTTGAATGGCTACTAAAAAGCGGCCATGCAGTATATAGAGCTAACGTTCTAAAATTTCCAGTATAGTATCGTTATTGGATTGGTACAGGTGGGCACACAATGCTTGAACAAGTAACTAATAAACTTATAATTTTCGTGATAAAAATATTAGGTAAATTGGTTTTTCTTAAAATTCCGAAATTATTAAAATAATAATTGCATCTGTATTAACAAATACATTTATTTGTCAGAATATTGCAAAAAGTTGTTACAGAAGGTAATTATTATGTCCTCAATTTCTGCTGCTTTCAGCATACAAATCTGTGTCCAAACCTTGGCAAGAGTTGCTGAACCTGGATCGGTAAAATAACCCATCTGTGGCCAAACCATGGGGTATTTGGGTATCACCTTATCCATCAACATCGGCAAGTTTCTTACTAATGTATTACATCGGGCAAAATTAGTTTTCAGCTATTCCGACTACACTACGACTAAGACCTATCACAGAAATCGCGTAAGGGTTGAACCTCATCTGGCAGCACGGAATCGCACTTTTCTATGCTCATATCCTTTCTGTCGCTCCAGAACCGTCATTTGCTAGAGCGAGAAACAGAGCGTGATACCGATCGCATCGCCGATACTGCATAGCATTCCCGCTCGTCTCTATAGGATAGGAGGATACGAGTATGGAAAAGTGCGATTCCGTGCTGTCAGATGAGTTTCAACCCCAAGTGATTACTAACTAAATTTAAAAAATCAATACCTTTTGCGTCTGTAGGTTGATTTGATGAAATAAACGCTATATGCTACTCACAATATTGCTTCTTATTTTTCAATATTTCAATTTTAAATACAATTAGTGGTGATGCGTGCCCAAACGAACAAACAAACCGAAAAACCCACGAACACAAAAATTCTAAAAACTGTTTTTTTACCTTCTGTTATTTATTCCCATACCTTCCAGTACATTTTTTTGCAAAAATCTGTAATGTACAGACACGGCAAGTCTACAATTTTATTATATGTATAGATCTGCGATTGTATGACATATTTGTTGCTGTAAAAGCTCGAACGAGAAGACCGACTCCCGAAAATTTACTAGTAAAGCCTAAGATTTACTAACATATATGTACTTAAATGGGCTTTTACAGTAGGCAATATAATTGTTATTTATACTTAGTAAAAAAACTCATTCTTATATCAATGTAGGTATTATCTCCTTTAATCATCAATCACCTCATTTTTACATTTTTAAATAGATCTTAAAAAAAACCGGTCAAGTGCGAGTTGGACTCGCGCACCGAGGGTTCCGTACAAACCTGTGGGTATATAACTTTTTTTTATTTGACGAAACTAAAAATTTACGGTTTTCGTAATTTTTCCTATATCTGTACTATAAGACGTGACTTCGTACAAAATTTCAAGATTCTAAGTTCACGGGAAGTACCCTGTAGGTTTTGATTCCCGTGCGAGTTTCGAAAATTTGCGGAAATTTGCGGCCTAAGTGGCTGTATCTTTTGATTGCGTTGACTTAGAAGGTTGATTTTTCTACAGCTTCCAGGGACAGTAGAACTAAGTATCATATAGAAATTTCAGTTTGATACCTCCACGCGTTCCTGAGAAAAACGGTCTTGACAGACGGACGGACGGACGGACGGACGGACGGACGGACAACAAAGTGATCTTATAAGGGTTCCGTTTTTTCCTTTTGAGGTACGGAACCCTAAAAAACGTAAAAATAGTGGTCCGCCGGTATTCGAAGCAGGGTGCAAGCTACCGGTGGTTAGGACTCAAGAGACAGGAACCAATGTTATTATTACTTTTTTATTTAGTAATGTTGTTTTTTTTTTTTAATTTTAATTAGTCATTAACTAATAAATACTTTTAAGAGTATAAAGATAATACAGTTGTTTTATTTTCTGCTAAACTATTGTGTTCGCACCGGTACCAAACCATTAAACACAATAACGATACTATACTGGAAATTTTAGAACGTTAGCTCTATATACTGCACGGCCGCTTTTTAGTAGCCATTCAAACTTGGTCGGTTTATCTATGTTTTGCGGTTGTTCTGGTATTTTTGTTATTCCTCTTTAATTATTTAGTGTAAGGAGCTGAAATTTTGCATGTGAATAGTTTAATTAATACACTGAATATCGGAATATGTTGAATTTGGTTTTCCATTAAAAAATCCTACAAACGGATGTCATACAATATACTGGTCCAGTGGTAGTAACTTATGCCATTGCTCATTAATTACTAAGAGCACATAAATGAAACTTGGCAAGACAGTGTAGACCCTTACAAGATATAAATAAACGTTGTAAGTTAGGTCCTAGGGTTCCTATTTGAAGTACTGGAACCTAATAACCTTATTTTACTTTTATGTGTATATCTTCTGAACAGGATGTTTTTTTCAAATTCTGTTTTCACAAACATTACACACAAATTCTAAGCAACGTGCGTAAAAAATTACAACTCTGCACTAAACCGTTTTGTATGATTTTCATCAGATAGCCAAACGTCAGCGCAGCGGAAACTTGATTATCTTCGCAGTTTTATGACACACAAATATCATTTAAACATACACATTTACCTCTCGGTACACACTAATTATTGCATGTATTTTTTTTCTTGTACGTCCTGAGGAAAAAAAAAGTGCCGCTAGGACGACGTAGTTCCAGCGGAAACAGTTTTTGTTGAATAGCTACCCAATGGTTGGATGCACAAATTTGTACTTACCATACACAATTACACGACGTCATACACTAAATATCTGCTAAACTGAAATGATGAAATTCGACATTTTTCCGCTGCGACTACACACACGCCAAGCGCCTAGCGAGTTTGCACTAGTATTTATATTTATATTATAGCTTATCCAACGTTTTACGTTCCAAGATCATCTATTTTCATCTCAATTTTAATTTTATTTGAATGAATACTGAACGAGAATAAAAATCTTTTAACTTTACGTACCGAACAATGCAAATGGTTCCCGTAACTTTTTACGATTTCCATGATTCTGGGAATATATCCTGACATTCTTATTCTCTGATGTTCCTCTTCATTTTATGATTCTGAATATTTATATCCGATAAAGTGATAACATAGAAAATGCGACCTGTAAGTTTTAAAAGCGGAATTTCCTTTTTTTGACGTTAGACGGCGCAGACATTAGATATGTAATTAGGATCCCTTTTTATCTCAGACAATGTTACTTACGTGGGTTTACTCGTGAAAATTCTTTATTTTGGATGTTTTTATGTTTGTGAATTAATGAAATACCTATGGAGAAAAGTAGGCGGTGAATTGCTCATTTATTCATTTATTTTGTTGTTATTTTCATTTCGAATCAAATTGTGTGGTGGCCGGATATTGAAAATGATAGCCATATTTTAAACCGATGAAGAAAAGATGCGCTCTCAAATTTTCTCTCAATAATTTTTTTAATTAAGACCTTAAATTTTATGATGAAGCCGATTTAAATAGATGGTACTTTAATAAAGATTTTATTTCAGTTTCAAGATACCAAAAACCGTTAAAACTTTTATCTGTGCAAATGTTACAAACAAAGAGACATAATATACGAGTACCATACCTACACACAGTTAGGCAATTATTTTGGACGCTGAGGACCAAGCATGAGGATCGCTCCTCAGAGTCGCAAAGTAAAACCCAAGTTGAGCTATTAATATTAAAGTTTCTTACTATTCTGATTTTATGACGTCAGCAGGAACATTTATAAGTGATTGTCTTGACTCCAACTACGCTTCACAAAGTTCCTAAAATATCTTCGCAGATTTGGGTTTCATTTTAAAATGTCTAAAAATAAAAGGGTCTGCAATTAACCACCCAATATTGACATTGAATCGACCTTTCAGAGAGTAAAAGGAAGGAAAATCTGATTAGCTACTGGGTATTTGCGATTGGTGTTTTAGTAAAAAAGTAACAAAGGAATATAATTGTGTAGACTCTTGCAGTATTTAACAAAACCTAGAATTCGGCTAAAAACAGATGATTTCTAGTTAAACCTTACCTATGTGTAAGAGCATTATATGATAAGTGCTACACCCTCTCTCTCAAGCTACATAGCGTCCTGAATATTTGTTACATAGATGATAGGATAAGGGTCTCTAATAAATTGCTTTATATAACTCAGTTTACCCGGCAGGAATCATATGGGATGTATGCAGAGACTTTGTTGTTTCTAGCGAGACTATGCGGGCATACATACAGAGCGATCCGTTTTTTTAATTTATATAAATGACGTACGGGTAGCGAAGTTTTTTTCGAGTTTTGTAATTTTTGGAGTCATCCAATTTTTTTTCAGCAAATAGGTGCTCTTCACTGACTCTGCTGAAGCCTTTTTTTGTGTCAGCCTACTCTGTCCCACTGCTGGGCAAAGGCCTCCTCCATGCAATTCCAATTTTGTACAGTTTGCCTTCTCGGTCCAATCCGTTAATAATGAGTCCAGATCGTCATGCCAGCGTTGTTTTGGGCCTGCCTCGGTAACGACGGCCGTCTTCAGGCACAATGAAGCCGGACAGATGAGCGAAAATAGTCACATAGAGCTGAAACCTACACCCAAATAAATTTAATACGACAAGGACCTTTGGGGCTTGAATTACGTCCACAGAGAGGCACTGTTGGTAAACATTTTTACAATGGTCTTCGAAATCTATGGAAAAAGCGATGGCGGCTGTAGTTTTGATTTTGCAGTCACGCTAAAAGATTAATTTAGCTACGAGTATACCCTGAAAAACAAGTAGATACCATAAAATACAGAACAACCCACATGCTCTAAAACCGCATGAAAGCGGGCTTTAAAACTGAACTGGGCTTAAACAATGCACAAAGGGTATTGCGAGTGAAAGCCCGGTTTTCGTATTGAAATCTATCCGTAATTACGTATGTGTCAATGTTGTCACTGCCACGCAAATGAAACAGCGATACGCAGACAACTCTACAAAGCACAATATGTCACGTTTAAATCTGACACATCGATGGTGCAACAGTAGTTTTATTTCATGCTATACCCAAGGAACTTAGGAATAAACTAACGCTATACCATATAATGATAGCTACGTATAACGTTGAAAATGCTTTCAACATAGGTACAATCGACATTACTAATATACAGGATGGAAACTTTCAACGTGGCAGTATCTACCTTAACCGTTGCCGCTACACGAAAATAGTCTTAAGAGACTATCCACAATTTTTCGCGAAACTTTGAACCCCACTCACAAATTTTCAAAAATATATATAGTTACAGCCAGCAAAAAAATTGCCATTTTACACAAATTCGGTTTTTGATGCCAATCGATCCTGATTCTAATTAATACTGATCAAAAACTTGTATGGGGACCAACCAAGGTTGGAGTACTAAAAAAGTCGGAAATTGCAAAAAACTTTTCCCATACAATTTGTATGAAAATTTTACACAATTTTTTTTCATGCCAATCGATCCTCTTCCTAATACTAATCAAAAACTTCAACCTCATTCATTTCGTAGGAAATCATTGCAGGTCCTAAGAAAGAATTTCTGTCTTTTTTGGTACTCTAACCTGGGTTGGTCCCATAGAAGTATATGATTAGTATTTGAAAGAGGATAGATTGGCATGAAAAACAAAAGTATGTAAAATTTTTGATTTTAAAGGATTTTTCCTGCGCAGGTTTTAGTTGCCGTCAATGAACAAAATAATTAAATTACGCAACTTAATATGTGAAATAATAAGAAAAAGTAAAGTAAATTAATTAAATAAATTAAACAAAACTAGATACAACATTAAAAACAATTGTTGTTTGCAAATGGTCAAGTCCAAAATGATTAAATAATGGTATCGCCTTATTTTTTTTTAATTTGTAGTGGTAATGGCGGCAAGTCATCATAACTGCTGATCGAAGGCTGTGGTGCACACCCCAGGGTCGATTGAGTTTTTGAATTTTCCGCATATTCAATCTATGCAACTTTTTTCCCCATTTTATTTTTAAAACAGGAAATGAAACAGAAAGATATAAAAACATTTTCATTCACAAAAAAATACCTCTTTGTCGAATTTTGTTTCTGTGTATGAATTGCCTGATCCCGTTCACGCAGGACACCCTACAATCGTCTTATTAAACGCAAGTTATTGTTACAAATTAGTAATTCGGCTGTAAAATGTCTCTTGAATCCTTAAAATTGTACCTTATTTTTGAGTGTTGTAACTTTCTCCAAAGATTTAATTTTCCCTAATTTTCCTCTAGAACGATTTGTTTCCCTAAAAAAAGGGAAATATATCCTTAATCTCCCAACACCGGCGCACCACCGCCCGCGATAGAATATTGGTGCGCAACGCGATATTTGGAAAATCGAATTGGTTTTTATTTCCTCGCAGTATGTGTGAAAAGTAGAGTATGCTCCTCGGGGATAAAGGTGTCTTCGTCTTGGGCTAGCTTAAATCCTTCATTTCTCTCAGGATTCTAGACTTAACTCCCTCGCTCCGCTCGGGAGCCCTAGAATCCCTCGTTACGTTCGGGATTCAAAATAGTGCCCGTGACGTAAGACACTGCTTTATCCCCTTGGTGCATAATCTACTATTTTGAGCCATTGAAAAGAGTAGTCGGCATTGCAGAAAGCTGCGCTCAATAACTATGATTAGAGGATTACTTTATTATATATTCGACCTTCTAACAATAAAATGCTACAAGCAAATGCTTTCCTCAACACTTTATTTCAAATACATCGATTCACATACATTCCTTATGGGTTTTGTTTGCAACCCAATACGGAAAAGTTTCTGTCGGCCCATCGACAGACTTACCCAATAACACAAGTTAAAAAGAAAACATTCCTCGAGTCCGAACCCTTCTGGATTTTATTTATTTATTTTTCCTGCCCCGAAGTCAACAAAAACGTGAGTTTGCATTGAAGCCAGAAAATGTAGATTAGTTTTTCAACCCGGGAGAAATAATTAGCTTCGCTGATTGCACTAACTTTGCCCGGATGGAATATTCAGTATTTTCCGAGTTCATTTAGAAACTTACCAACTTGGTTTAATAAAACTTGTGGTTATTTCTCCGACACTTATCCTTAACATCGTCTCATTGGGCCACATTTTACCAAATTTTAAGGAAAAAGCAACAGATATGGTGCCTGTTTTTGCTCATTTGGGGGTAAAATGTCGGTTAATGTTGCTTATACTATTAAAATAAATACAATTAGATAACATAAAAGTTAGGTATGTGATTCCATATCAATAATCCACTGTGTTATATTTATAAAATGTGCAAAACCCATAAAAAATTACGAGGAAAATCTAATCGAATACTTGCTGCATTCCTGCAGCAAAATTTCTTTTAACTCATATTTATAACCATTTTATGCGATTGAAAAAAGGTGCGCAGTACGTGTTTCGAATAATTGTGAGGCTTGGACCTTCCCATGGTGTGTAGTAGCAGTGCAAATATATCGATTGTGCCCACCGAGCGGCACTCACACTGTCATTAGTGCGATAGAACTAGTACTTAGGCCCGATATTCCCTACCTACGGGGTAAAACGGTGTAATTATTGTATTAAATCGGCGCCTGCGATATAATAGCGTCGCGTTGGAGTTACGTTTTTATTTATTCAAGAGTAGGTGATTTTTACCGCGGAAGCTTTACTTTCTAAGCGGCAAAAAAAGGATGCATCAATGCATTTTCTTTTTGGCCCACACTAGGAATGTTTCCTGTATGGTTTGGTGCGTTTGCAAACATTTACTCTCACAAACACAAACCACCAGACCCGGTACAAGTACAAATATTTGTTCCGTGCGGGAATCCAACCCACAACACGCAGAGCAGTAGCCAATCGCTCAGCCACTGCGCCAATCGTGCCGTCAAATTTCCAAGGGTATAAGTACAATTTGAACTCAGATTTAGATCGCATGAAAGCACTTCACTATTTGTAGATTAGTTCATCACTGCACTGCTCGCAAAATGCTGAAGAAAGTTTTTAGGAAACTGGCGTATACTAAAACCAAAACATTCGGAGATTTGTAACATCCACCAACCCACACTGGGCCCGCTTGATAAATATGGCCGAACCACAGAGTGGAGACCTGTGTCCATCTAAACGACAAGATAAAATTCAAATAAAATTAGCAAGTTCTTTCTTTTTATTTGCAATGTTATAAACATTGTTTGTTTGTTAAGGTCAAATCTTACAACTGAATTTTAAAATAGTTTTTCCCAACCGATTGAGCTGATATTTTGCACACACATTTAGTTTGGATGACAATGCATGGTTAGCTAAGTGACGTCATTTTATTTTTATGCACCCCCATGATATGGGTATCTAAAACGGGTTTTCTGAGAAAAGACGAAACCATCGAAAAATAGTTAAAAAACAGTGTCGCTTGTCGCGAGATTTACCTGTGTGTTCCTGGGTGTTTAATCTCGCGACAAGATTTTATATCATATAGATTGTATAATAATGAATTTATGGGTTTGATTTAATTTAAATTTATTTGAGAGATGCTTTCGTTGCAATCGTATTACAACGGCCTACATAGACTTGCCTGAAAAATATAAACAGAAACTTGCCTGAAAAAAAACAGAAAAGCCTTTCAATTAACAAAAAAACTGGTACTTAAATCGGTTAACAAAAGAAAACCAAGTATCTTCAAGAAAACCAAAGCAATATGAAGGCCGCTATCTAAAACGGGATGAATAGAAGAAATATTTATATTTCGGTATTCATAAATAAAAAAGATTAATGTTTGGTTAAACGCGTCTTGACTTTGACTGATATAGTGAATCAAAGTGGTCTGAATAACCGTATTTCTACGTTCTTTTATAGATATAAAAACTAAAGTTGTGTAGAAAAATGATAGCGATTATATTTTTAGTAGACTGTATGTACGTACATTTTGTAAGAGATTTCATGATTAATTTACAATAAAGCGCTTATGTAATGCCTATTGTCAAAGTCTAAGTGGTTTTTCTGAAGAATTACGACTTTGAAAATTGATAGATAGATGGAATATTCTATAATATGTACAACATACATACATATATCAATTTTATTTAAATTGAAATTTGTATTAAAAAAAACGTTTTACATCGGGTGACAAAATGGTTTTTCTGAAATATGTATTCTCTACTTACTAGAGATCTTAAATTCAGTGACAGACAACGCAAGGCATAAGCCTCTAGAAGCATGAAATAAGGAAGAATTTTTGAAACCCCAAAATGATTTAAGTAAAGAATGAAAGCTGATATGGAAGATAGTACCTTCGTCATTTTTGGCTGCGGTTGTAACTGTATCAATATCTTGTTGTAACCATTGTGTGCGACAAGTTACCAGTTTGCCCAGTGATGAGTGACTTAACGTTACTTATTGAAATCCCTTATCAGTCAAGCTTAATGAAGTAATCTGCACGCGTTTGAGACTTGGCTGATAGCAACAAATTATTCCTATTTTCACCAATATAGCTGGTAAACACTATTCAAAACAAAATAACCAACTTCCAAAAAAAACCCAAAAAAATATTGGAAAATAACTTTCCTTTCGGAAGTCGGTGACTTTTTGCCGGTTATTTTTTTTCAAGTTTTTATTTTACCCTTTTTAGTTGTCGTATTACACACGAATCACTACTACACAAACTACTGAACCGATTTTAATGAAATTTCTATGGAACTAATCGGAAAGTATATCCTTTCAGATAAATGAAGAATTTTTCAAGTCGGTTCATCAATGACGAAGATGAGGTAACACATTTTTTTTTAAAATACAACCGAATTGTGAACTTCCTCCTTTTTTTGAAGTCGGTTAAAAATAGAAAGATTATTTTGTAGTAAAAAGACCACATATAAGCTCATATTTTCATAAAAGAAAGAATAAACAGTCCTTTTTTTGTGTGGGAAATCATCAAACGACAGAGGTCATTTGATGATTTCCTGACACGCCCTCCCGCTCCACCCAGAGCGGGAGGGCGTGTCAGACTCTTACTGACTAAAACCCACCCGTGTTCCTTCAGTTGCCTGTGCCAAGGGCCACGGTAACTCTTTCGAACAAACCCGGAACCCTGGTAGGCATCGGTCCTAGTGGACCCCGTCAGTTTGTGCTGACATCTCTTTGAGGCGCGCGTGGACCACAACGCGCCATTGACCCGGGCCTGGTCCTTACCGGACGGCGAGCTACCCATTGCTCGCCGTCCGCAAGCCCGCGCCTGCGGTGGCCTGGAATCCGCTATTTACCTTTAACACAAGAATAAGCAGTCCTAACATTGTGTTAAAGGTAATACATCGTTTCCACTTAGTCAGGTCGAAACTAATAAATAAATCAGACTACAATAGAAGCCAGCGGTGCACGATCGTAAAGTAGATGAGTAAATAAACTATTTGTGGCATTTCCCTGAATTCTGGATGGGCTCATTATTGATGCAGGACTAAGGTATAGACCTGCTAACTTGAGAATACATGCACGTAAAATGTCAATCAAAGTTAAAATAGGGTTGTTCCGATTTGTTTACTGATCTTTTCTAGACTCTAGGCCATAGATTCCCAACAGGGGCAGTACCACTCCCTAGTGGGCGCTGGAGCTTTTCATGAGGGCGGTAGCGGGTCCAAAGGCAAATGGTGGCGTTATGAAATACCTACCTCTGTTTTCATGAAAAAAAATTTTATCTAGCCGCCTTAAATGTTTATTTTATAACTATTTTGTAAAAGCGTTGGATTTTTTTTTGTAAAGGAGGAGGTAGTCCATAAAAGCATAAAAGGTTGGGAACCTATGCTCTAGGCTTTTCTTCGGTTTGTTCGCTTTAGTCAGTTTTTAGTTTCTTTTTTTTTTAACAAAATAACGCGTACCTACACTTTGTTTGTTCACATTTGGTGAGGGTCGTCCAAGGTAATCTTAAGTTAAAGTTAGGGTAAAAATTATTCTGAACTTGAACAAAATTAAAATTTTAGTTTTTTATTAAGTACAAATGCATAGTGTGTATTTTTCTTTGCTCTTAATGAGAAGAAGAAGAGTTAAGGAGCTATAAATAAATACCAATTTTGACTCTATATTTTACATGATAAACTACCAAGCAAAATATAAATTGGTACTTTCAAAACAACATCTGATCTATGTTCATTAACATCAGGATGAACTTTTCCGCTCATTATAATAACTTTTACGAGAAATTCTCCGATGTTATCTGAACGCTTCAAAGGCTTCACGGTAAATTAACGTTATGTAATCTGTCAAATTTCTTACGAAAAAGTTGCAATTATAATGATGCGATTCCACAAAAAATTGTGCGCAAATTTAGGTGAACAGTTAATTTCGCGCTTCGGACCGGTAAATTGGCCGCTCAGATCACACCCTTAGACATTTCTTTTAGGGCTATGTAAAGTCCAAACTCTATATGGATAAGTCACGTACGATTGAGCAATTGGAAACCAACATTAATCGCGTTATTCGCCAAATACCACTCGAAATGTTCGGACGCGTCATCGAAAATTGAAACTGCAGAATGAACATGTCAACCGCAGTTACGGACAACATTTGAAATAAATAATCTTTAAAAAATAAGTGTCAAGAATAGTTCTCTTGTATGATAATATGGATAGACCGATATATTTTTTTATAGAAGTTATTTAGTTTTGAAAAAAGTTCCTCCAAAACAGCCACTATTTTAAGATTCGAAAGGCCTGAATTTTCCTCGTAGCCAAAAAAAATTCTGTGTTTTGATTTGATCATAGGTACAATTTTTCTATACAAATTTGTAATAAGTTAGGTGTTAAGTTAAAAGAAAATGCAGCCAAAAAATCTAGGCAACCATCCAAGATAGAAGAAAAAATATTGCATCTGCATAATCTTCTGATCTATAAGGTATTCGAAAAATAATGTAAAATGTTTTAACTGAAACCTTACTAATTATAACATACCAGATGCTCGACTCATTTAAGTTCCGCAGGTTAAACTTTTTCTTTTTTGTTAAACTTTCATCTTATGACATTAAACGAAACCATTCCCTTCCATTGATATTACTGCTACCAATTTTTATCATTCCCATAACATAGATTAACCGAAGTCCTAATCTAGACAGTTGGTAACACAAACAATATGTACCAACATTCAGAACCCACGATCCGTCGTACACAACCTCAGCGGTAATTGTTTAATGGATTTGGGTATTGGCGTTAAAGTTGGCGAACTGTGCCCTGTGTAGTACACTGGTGAATTATTGATGGTGCAGACGTGACTCCCGCGTGAAGGTCCAAACATGTTACATGGAGAAGTTCCATTCAAAAGTACTTACGCCAGTCATGCCCGTTTGCACTAACATTAAGCGTACATCAGACTGAATGCTTGATGATCATCGCAAGATTGGAATTTCAACTCTAGGTCAACATCGACGACTCTTATACTCTGCTCAGTGGCAAGGCGTTGGAAATCCAACAGTGCAACTTAATTGAGGTATTCATTTAAGTTAACTCAAGTTTTAGATTACAGGTCAATACGATACACCATGGATGTCAGACTTTCAGGCTTCTGAGACTACATGTAATGAATGACTGACTGTCAAAGATCTACAAATGGCAGCCGGGACCAACGGTTTAACATGCTTGCCGAGGCACGGAAGGAACGCGGTATGAAGTGGTTGGTCACTCACCTTCAAACCTACCTCAGCAAGCGCAGCTTAACTTTCAAGATTGACCCGCGCGGCTGTTGCTATTTAGCCACGAGTCCCAACGTGTTTTGTATCTGATTCTATTCTAATTTAAACTCTCGTTTCCATTATTGCCTTCATAAAATCTAATTAACCCTTTAACCGCCATGTCATAATTCGCGTGGAGTGCATCTAGCGCCAGCAAACTTTAGGTACTTAATTTTGCATAATGTTGTAAAATATAGTTGTCGATAAACAAACGTCGACAAAAAAACTCCAAGTAGTAGAAGATTCCTCCTGTTCCTGTAGCAATTTAAAATGAGATTAGTGTTATATACGAAATATATATTTATAAGATAAACAAATAAAAAAAGATTAAAAAATACTAAACTTATCTAGCTTATTGGGTTTTGAATAAATAATTAAATCTTTAATAAACTAAGAAATTTTAATGAATGTTTAGTTGATAGTTTGATAAAAAACAGGATGTTTTTTATTACTTTAGCGTCAGGAGTTTCATATGTGGTACAACACTAGTCTGCGTGAAATCACGGGTTCGGCGAAGTAGGTTGATATTTAGACGTATCACGAACTGAGAACCATTAATTATTTCATTCAATTAGCTAAATAATGTATCTAGTACTGTTAAAAATAAAGTAATAACATGAAATATACTAACATTTAGTAAGCAAATTCAACATTTGTTGAACATTTTTTAAATGACAGGACTTTTACGCAATATTCCGACGTGGCGATTGAGGTAATATTCTTACAACACGTAATATTACGGCGATGGCGGTTAAAGGGTTAGGTACGCTGAAATCTAGAACTGTCTAGCGCACCGAATAAAACGCGTTTGCTGCGTATTAACTCGTATCAGACCGGCAGAAAGGTCCATACTCCACCGGTTTATTTCCGGAATTACGACTCAATTCCTGTGTCTATGTTAGCAACATCCGATGTTCATGTCGAGTTTTTAATACTCCTGCGCGCCTTAATTGGCGAATTTCCAATTTTGCATTGCAATTTGCAAATGGGTATTAACTTCTTCAATTCGGCCTTTTTATTTTGGAGTCAAACCGCTACACGCCTGAATGTAGTACGCTTTTGAACAAAATCTTGTCTAATGAAAAAGAAACAGTGTGGAAGCTCGGTTTATTCGGTTATCGGTAATTGATTGAACTTTTATTTAAGATAGCTTAATAAGAAACGCCTCTGTGGAGAGGAGGGTTGGAGTGTAGCCTTAGGAGCGCTATGGAGCGAGGACTTAGAAAATGTTCGATGTTTTTTTTTCATAAAACGCTCTATATTTCCAAAATGGTAGCTCGGATGAAAATCTTTTCTGGCAAGAAATTGTTGCTCTAGTCGTAAACAATGATATGAAGTAAAATGTCAGCAAAAAATCGAAAAAAAAAATTCAACATTCGATTTTTTTTAAGTGTCGGTCGATCTGCAGCTTGCGTACCCTTAGGGGCTCATAACTTTTTTTTTCAGAAATTACTAATTTTATTGCAGTATCGGGTTAACCTTGACCATAGAAACCATTGATATTCTGAGAAACGTGGCCTTACGACGCACCGTTTGCGAAAATCCAATATGTCATTTATCGAATGTGGGCCTTTGTATATTTATGGAATTTTTATAAAAAGTGTTTTATAAAAATTCCACAAATATACAAAGGCCCACATTCGATAAATGACCACATTTGAGATAGTGATCTCAAACCGACAGCTTACAGGAGACTTGCGTATAGGGCTTTACTCTGAATATGCAGTACCAGGCCACGTCAGCCAACCTCGTGACATTTATCGGCGGGGACAAGTGGGACCACATCGGCAGCTTCTAATTTTTATACCATTCCTTCCTAGTCCTGGGTATACTCTGTGTATGTCACGCAGCAAACGGTGGAACCTACCAGCGTCCGTGGGCAAGCTTTTTAAAATATTCTGCCGGTACATGTATTCTCCCATGTACCAATTTAACCGCCGCCGACTCCTACAGGTGCGACATTGGCGTTTTAATGCCAGCCATGGCCGCTCTACGGTGTTGGTGTGTATTTTGCACCGGACATTATTAGTGCCTGGTACTGGGTTCCCTAGGCTGGGATCCACAGAGATATTAATTGTCCCTGCCGTAAATTGTCGACTGTGGTTTACACTGGAATGTCCACGCATACGCATGTCACAAGTGCACGCCTATGTATTAACGGTGCCGGTCAGGCATAATGTAGGAGGCAGGTCTAACATTTTGTCGAATTATCGCATCTAATGTAGCCCTATTTTTATTTGGTATTAGCTCCACGTGGATTTTTTTTTGTGAGTCGGCTTATGCATCCAAAGGACCACGTTTGCCGTTGCAATAATCGACCCCTGTGGTATTTATTTGTGTAAAGGTGAGTTTCGTCGACATCCACTATGTCGTTGTCCCCGCCGATCATCTCGCGGTCATAATAGATAGTAGTGGTAAACTTGTATGGCCGTTTTGCGCGTCACGCCTACGTCTATAGCAGCCTGTGACACATTGTCTCTCCGAATATATGTACTTGCATTGCTGCATTCAAAAGAGGTCCCTTTTAAAGGAGACCTAATAACGTTGCAGCCTGCCCTTCTGCAACGCCATCTAAATCCTAACTTATAATTATTCTGATTTCGTTCCGCATTCATCGGTCGCCTACATGATGGGCAGTTGGGTGTCTCCGACGGAATGAGGAGCCATCGTTTCGTCGCTTCAAGAGCTCTTTCCTCTGTGGAAATTGCCACGGCATAATTCCATAGATTAAAATTCCTATTTAAAATGACCCACTGACCGAGAAGAGGCCCAAGTCCCAGCAGTGGAAACAAAATACCTAAGAAATTAGTAAAAAGAGAAAGAAAAATAAGCGAAGAATGTTTAGTTCTAAATGCCCGGCCACTGCCTGCTCCGTGGAGCGCAAAAGGAGGGTTATATTAATTTGGTATGATTATATATATGTACGTTACGATTATAATTATATGCGTTACAAAACGTCAGAATATAGCAAGTCGGTATATTAATCCAATCTAACAAATTTTGTTGAGAGGTCTATCAAAATTATGTCTAGCCACTGGAGTAAAATGCGTTTAATGACTCACTTTTTATAAAAATCGTCTCAAATCAAAGCAAACGTTTTAAATAATGCAAACCTACATGCATGTATACCGACGCGGCGCACAGTGGATCCATATTGAAAATTAGTGGACATGGGCAACAAAGTTCCAATAACGATTCGATATTTTTTTATGTGATTCTTCATGATATTCCAGACAACTTTTACTCTTGTGAAATTTCTTCTAAAGTTGATCGTTTGTCTGAAAAAAAATAAATTAGATTTTTTTGTATGGAGCGAATCACGTTTATTTTTTTTTCTTCAATTGTACGAATATGTTAGGTGTATGGCGTGAGTATATGATAGCTAGGGTCATTCTCTATCCAGAAAAAAATATATCAGCGCCGGCCATCCGCGGCCGCGCGAGTAATCATTCGGTAAAAAAATAATATTTTCTATGATTTTTTTTGCCTTTTAAAATCAATTCAAAGTATATTTTCTGTCTCACTTGGCTGTTTTCACCTTTTTAGTTAAATATATAGTTTTAATAGCACATAGGTACTCACAACTAGTAATTCTGGCAGAGGTTAAGTTATTATTGCATGTTATCGGTGGCACCTGCATTGTGATTGATGACTCATTTGTTTGTGCGCTCGGCTAAATGCATAACAAACGAGTCACCGAAAAATAATTGTCTCTGATTGGTTGTTATTTTTTTAACTACCTGCACATTATCTACTGTTATCGGTAGCACCTGCATTGTGATTGATGACTCATTTGTTTGTGCGCTCGGCTAGAAGCGCATAACTAATGAGTCATCGAAAAATGGTCGTCTCTGATTGGCTGTTATTTTTTTACTACCTGCACGTTATCTATTGTAAAATAAACATGTAATAAGTTTCTGGGTATACTAATTTTATCAAATATACGTGAAATAGTTTGAATTTTTACGGGCAAGACGTTGATAATCATTATCTACATAATCAAGCGTATGTAAAGTATAGTATAAGTTATCGTACGTATGATCGAAAGGAAATTGTGAAATAATTGTAGCCCTGAAAAGGGCTGTTTGTCATATTCCCAGCCCTGATGGGCTTTTGTGGGAATAGTCCATAGCCGGATCACTTTATTTCTTATTCCAGAAGTGGGTCCGGCAAATTTTCGGACTCTGCTATGAGGCATTCTTCTTCCTCCATAATCTCACTGTCACAGGGAGGCTCGGTAGTCTGTAACAACTGAATTGCTTCAGGCAACAACTCACTATGAACCTGTTTCGTTATTTTAGGCCTTATGTAGGATATGTGAGGATCAGAGCTTATTAGAAGTCCATGGAGGATGTCTTCGTTTGTTGCTATTCTGTCCGTTTTCCGAGTGTGTCTCTCTCTGACGTTTCTGAAGTCCTTATTACGGGCTTCCGAAGCTTCTTAATTTCTTAATTAATCTTAATTTTCTTAATTTCACAAAAAGATCTAGGTTGGTACAAAATCCAGCCATAGTTCTAAAGTAAATATAAAAATAAAAGTATTTCACTGTGTTCACAAATAAGCGACAAGAGCGAAACTAGAGGGACTTAGTGAATGTCTTTGTATTTATAGTCAGTGTTAATTACTCAAGTAGTGAACATATTAGCATGACTGAAAATTATTCAGCCAATCAGAGACGAGCATTTTTCGATGACTCATTAGTTATGCGCTTAGACGAGCGCACAAACAAATGAGTCATCAATCACAATGCAGGTGCCACCGATAACAATAGATAATGTGCAGGTAGTTAAAAAAATAACAGCCAATCAGAGACAATTATTTTTCGGTGACTCGTTTGTTATGCACTTAACCGAGCGCACAAACAAATATCAATCACAATGCAGGTGCCACCGATAACATGCAATAATAACTTAACCTCTTCCAGAATTACTAGTTGTGAGTACCTATGTGCTATTAAAACTATATATTTAACTAAAAAGGTGAAAACAGCCAAGTGAGACAGAAAATATGACTTTGAATTGATTTTAAAAGGCAAAAAATTTCATAGAAAATATTATTTTTTTACCGAATGATTACTCGCGCGGCCGCGGATGGCCGGCGCTGATATATTTTTTCGTGGATAGAGAATGACCCTAGCTATCATATACTCACGCCATACACCTAACATATTCGTACAATTGAAGAAAAAAAAATAAACGTGATTCGCTCCATACAAAAAAATCTAATTTATTTTTTTTCAGACAAACGATCAACTTTAGAAGAAATTTCACAAGAGTAAAAGTTGTCTGGAATATCATGAAGAATCACATAAAAAAATATCGAATCGATATTGGAACTTTGTTGCCCATGTCCACTAATTTTCAATATGGATCCACTGTGCGGCGCGCCGACGGTTAGATATAATGGCCCATTACGATGACGAATAGGTGTCATTCTGTGCCTTACAATTAAATCGATTTAATAATTATTTTTCAATCAAATGTAGCACACATTTGATTGAAAAATAACTATTAACACTTGCACAGTGACACAGTCATGTCTCGTGCACCTATTTATGTTACTTTCTGTATGAACTTTCAAAAGTTGTCTTTGTCAAATGTCGACAAACAATTTTATTGAAGTTGTGTGTCAATTTGATAAACATTTAATTCACTAACTGTACCTACATGCTAAGGAAGGGGCTCAAGATCCCATTGGAGATATCTACGTTCCCAAATTTCAAATCCACCAAATTGATCATAAATAAATGCACAATCAAATCATAATCATCATCAAAATAGAAAATGTCTACACAAACAGCTATTACCAACTAACAACTAAGTAGGTAAATACCCACACAGAATATTATTTTATTCTAATTAAGCCTATTCAATACATATTCCACCGTTAGATCAGTCGTTATTACTTTTCCCAAACTCCCAACTTTCTTACTAAAAAGGATAATAGGGATAATTTTCGAGCAGCGAAATGCCAACTTTCTGTAATTATCAAAGGCAAAGGAACAACATCTTACGCAATATGCATGTATTCAGCCTTAACTTAAAAAGAAAAAGAAAAGAGGGATATTCTCTGTCTTGTGTTTGCGATTTTGAGTGGATTTACACCTACCAAAAGACTTGAAGAGCTCCCGAGAGGAAGTTATGGTTGAAGTTTTTATGTAAGAGACAATTTTAACAACTTCCTTATAACGATGTTAGGCATACAATTTCAAGTTTTGTAGATCTTAGAAGTAATGTTGTACATTTCAGGTAGTAGGTAAGATCTACATAGATGGTCAATATCTTACGCTACAAACATAGAAAAATAACTGTCATTATAATTTCCATCACTTAATGATAGCCCCAGCCCTATGAAGTCACCAAACTCAGAAATAGCACTTCTGTAAACTTTACCAAGAGTCTAATCACGCTATCTAGCAATCAACGAGTATACCTAATGACTTCAAACCCCCCTCTCCACCGAACTAGAGGCTGAACAAACACGTTGCTTTTGCCTCTCAATATTGAATTATTACGTTTGGCACCTTATTCTGCAAGTCACTTTATAAAAATTTCAACTAAAGGAAATTACAAAATTGGTCTTTGCTCCACTTTGAAAATATTGAACTCAACCTAATAACTTCTTGTTTCAGACGGAATGCTAAAAAAAAAAACAATAATATTTGTTGAGTTCATCAGAGAATATTGCACTACTGAGAATAAACAGACAGATCACTTTACCTACAGGGCTTTGTGCTCTAGGAAGCAACCTTAAGAAAGAATAATATTAATCCTAGCCCATTTGTTCGCGTGCCTTCTCAAAGGAAAATCCTTGTTTTCCTTTTCAGAGTACATACAAAAAAATATGCTAAAGCTAAAATTTGCTTTCATACGGAAATTGAAATAGCCTCCGGCTCGGAAGCCCAGATCAGTCGGCCGATCAATTGTTATTATATTTTCAAGCTCAGCCACGAGCACGACCTATTACATTAAATAATTTAAATGGAAGCCGATACACTACGTGCCTGCCTCTAAAACTTAAATTAACGGCTCCAAATTGTGTATTCCTAGCCTAAATTCCTTCCAAGTTTAAATTTAAAATCGTTTAACGTACATAGCATATCGTAGGGCTAAGAGAGTGGGATGCCTGTGACTGCTCATAAATTATGTACAGGAAAGATATGAATATGTTATATCATAGATGTACATAGGAAGACAAGGAAGCTGACCTGAGGTTAATCATTTAATATCGTGTGTTTCATTCCTTTGTGCTGAGATAGCTTGGGGAATCATTTTATAGCTTGGCTTTCGTAGCAATTAGTTTAATGAAGAAAAATAAAAACAAACTTGTCTTTGGTATGTCGGTGGACTTTGGTTTTAATTTTTAAACATAGAATAGGAACGAAAAGGAAAATTTAGCGCGAAAACGTAATGAAAATAATAATTATGCAAAACAATTTCAGCGAGTTATAGGTATTCTTATAAATACATACCTAATCTATTCAATATTGCAATATAAAAGAAAACAGCGATAACAGCTAGAAACCGATTCTTATATTAAATGTTTTCATTTATACCTTCAATCCGAGGAAATGACCAGCTTTTTCCTTTATATTCGCTGCCAAAAAATCTATAACGCGAATGGACATTCGGTAATGTCATTGAATGAAACCGTGTCGTGTTTCCTATAGGAATTACGACTAATGTTCGTAAAAATACACACATTTCCTTTTATTTCAGCTGGGGCGTGAACGTACAGCCTTCGGCCGAAAATGGCGATTGTGTAATATTTGGGCCAATGCCAATCCGCGACCACGCCGCTGGATTTATCGTAGACGGTCACTACTTTCAACAAATTGAAATGTAAATCAAACGTGAAGACGTGGTGAAGTTTTTGAACTGCATTTTTGTAAAAAAATTTAATGTCAAAAAGGTTTAACTACACTTTTATAAAATATTTTTGGAACAAATCATACAATAAGTGACATCTCTTTATGTCATCAAATTCTTCTGTGGCGCATAATTTTCTTTAGGCCTCTTGAAAATTTCCTTTACAAAAATTGTGTAAACAAAATACTGCTGCGCATATAATTTACGAAATTCCACGCCAGAGGTATCATTATACCTACATTTTACGACACCCAAGGGATAAGATGGGTCGCCCAATTTAAAGTAGAGGCAAAACAACAAATGATGATTTTATAAAGTTAATAAATTACTTTATAAAAATTCAGCACGCACCTTGCATTCAATTCTAGAGTTTCTCTAAACATTGTTGTTTTTTGAACAAGTTAAGGCACTGGCAGCGGCACAAGGACTTTTTATGGTCATTCTAACATCAGTATTATGGCCATATCCAAAATCGAATATTGATCGATCTATCCTAAGGAAAAAATACCAAAAAGTTCAGGTACTTAGAACCATGAACGGAATTAGTCTTTAATATTTTTTTTTGAAAGATAGATCGTATCATTAAGTGCTAATGGTTGTTTTAAAATTTTATAAAACTAATTAATTTACCTTTCATCATAATCTTCAGAGTAGGCAAACATAAAAACTTTTTATAATAATTTTATAGTTCATCTAAAATATATGAC
Source organism: Standfussiana lucernea (assembly GCA_964057025.1). Taxonomy (NCBI): domain Eukaryota; kingdom Metazoa; phylum Arthropoda; class Insecta; order Lepidoptera; family Noctuidae; genus Standfussiana; species Standfussiana lucernea. The sequence goes on along the minus strand of OZ059790.1, from coordinate 13,118,366 downwards.
ATTAAGTCATAATTTTTTTTATCATCGAACCATAAAATAATAAAGAAAGAAATAAATGGTTTTTAGTAGTTTGTGGCTTTGCACTGTCTTTGGATGCTGTACAGCCAGTACGCGATTTATTGGCGGTGATGTATAAAAACTCTTTTGGGAAAACGTTATTTTCTAAGGATGGGCTGACCCTAGCCATTGTGTACAAGGTACCAGGTACCTAGACAGGACATGAATGGTCATGCCCTGTCTAGGTACCTTGTACACAATGGCTAATGAGAAAATTTTACGAATAAGAAGTAGACAAACCAATGGTAAGACTTTTCTGTACACATAGGTACCTACGTGTCATATCTCTGTGTGGGATTATTCTCGCCTGTTTTTTTTTAATGAATCGAACACATTTCTTTATGTTCCAATGTCATTTTCGTCTTCGTTCTTCACGTATGATGTAAGCATACTTATTGTTTATATTATTATTGAATAGTGTGGCGTCTCAAACCTACTTGAGTTTATGAAAGGCTGCGTAGATATGTATTTATTATGTGGCGTAGACTTTGTGACTATGGGTTTTGGGCTATAATAATTTATATGTTATTTCTGAAAATGTGATCGTTAGGTATACATGACTAGGTACCCGATCAGTCGTTATGATTTTAAGCATAATTTTCCTCGCTTTAATCATAGCTGCATTAATAACACAATATGAAAGACAGTTGCTACGCGACCAATGGTAACGAATAGCTTATTTATAGCTTATAATTCTAGTAATGCACTGAGTTACCCGATAGTTCAACTCACGTGGTGAAAATACTTTGATAACATAACTAAGTGAAAATACTTGAATGCATTCACAAAATAGTCAGTAGTCAGGATATTAGCCATTAAAACACGATCATTGACGATTGTGATGGTTCATAATGAACATAGCTACACAGCGGGATTTATGTCTTGTCCATGTTAATTAGTTTCGACTAATTTAATTTATGTGCGTGCGGTTGGCAGCATTGCCATTTGAAGTTATGGTCGTTGAAATTCGGTGATCGAAATGTTAGTAGAGCCCTACTAACTACAATGGATAAATACCTAATTTAAATTAATGGGGAATAAGTTATGTGAATACCACAACAATTAGCAAAATAACTTTGACAGGCAAGAATTGGACTGGAAATAACGACTTACGCAGTTTCTATATTTTCGGAAAGGTTTTTAAACAGAACTCAGGCTTAGAAATTGTGTTTATAACTCTTAAGTATAAATAGTATACAATATTAAGGATATTAGTTAATGCCTTAAAAAAACCATCTAGCAATTGCTGCAAATTTAGAAAACATTGTTTCGTAACATGGGCGCCGCGTCGCCGCGTCGGCACGATTATTTCCATTTTCAGTTCCATGAAAACAGCTCGATTTTTTTTTGCATTCCACCTCGGATTATGTTGAATTTTCTAACGAAAATTCATACAAGGGGTAACTTAGTCGACTTATACAGAAAAGGTCATCAATAAAAAAATAAGATCCCCAAGACTTTGATTATAATTATAATGTCTAGATAGAGCGTCGCCCTACAATCGTATCAAAGAAAACGAGTCAACATTTTCAAGTATGTGTGCGTGCAGGCGTCATTTTACACTATGCGTCTATGTCTTTGTGTGCGTAAATAATGATACCAGCTACTACAATTCTCTCATAAATCACATAAAAAAATAGACTTATTAAATAAGATAAGTTTTAGGTGTATGACACGATCTGCACTGATTGGCGGGCAAGCACTTGTGAACCAATAGTTGGTTGACACTTTTTGACACGTTTGCGCGCACTTGACGCTCCATCTAGACATTATATAATCAAAGATCCAAGAGCAGGTTTGAGGTCGAAAATTTTAGGATATCCTTAAATCTTTTCTATGTATTTTATTTCCCGACAGGTGGGTGCAAATGCACCTCTTGCACTATGTTTCGTAACATGTGTCTGAAATATCAAGGCTTAGTGCATGTATGTAGGTATGTCATACACTACGCGTTGGATAACTAATTCAAACAATGTTCAAATCATATTGAAAATTGATTTTATAATTATTTTTTCAAACCATTTGCGTAGGTACATAAAAATTTGTACAGCGCGTGGTTTCGTTGTGATTTCTAACGCTCGGCTCAACAATTAGAGTTGATAATCCGAAGCCTGTTAAAAAAGTCACATGAATAAAGCCCCCGTGCGTCGTAGGCTTATCATTTTGCGTAGTGTGCTTGTAAAAAAGACAATATAATGGAAGGAATTTCGATACAACCTACGTACATATGATCGGATATTATGTACACAATTCCGTTATGAAACGGCACATTTAACAGCACAGGTGAACGCACAACCCACTGCCTTCAAATGAAAGCAAACAGGATGAAAAAGTATTATGTATCATTATAGCAGCATAAATTTCACATACAAAAGATTTAAAAGTAATTTCCCCTAAAGTATTAATAGAAAATATGTGGTGATACGACCATATTCGATATTTTAGCTATGTAGGTAATCAAAATCGGTTTATCCTTTTGGGCGCTACGATGCCACCGACGGACACACAGATCAAATACACATGTTGATCTTATAAAACACTACACTGAATTGTATGTTACTCTTAACCTATACATATATTTAATTTTTTAACTGTCTAGATACCTACTATGTATAAAACTGTACAACTGTGAGTTCATGCATGCTGTCTATCGTATTATATTGTACACTTGGTGTGTATTTTAACTTGTATTTTTAGATTAAAAAGTGTAACAATTGTAGGTAGACCAATAAATAAATAAACTGCTTTTGAAATTTGTGTACCTAAGTATAAGCTAGTGACTATACATAATTATCTAGTTCATATCAACGTAGAGATTTTCAAGGTAATTTTTAATTTACCTACCCAAAATCTGTATCTTCAATATATGCACTTAATGTTGTGCCTAACCTAACAAATTAACCAAGCATATTAATGTTCCATATAAATTCTAGCCCCACTTTCCCATAATTATTATCTGAATCCATTGTTGTTACTGAGAAACTTTCTTAGGAACCAGTAGCTTATTTCATAAGAAAATATTTGGTCACATTTTTATGAAGAAAAAAAGAAACGCACTTGGCCAAAACATTGAGCATGACCAATTTCTTTCATTAACACGAAGCTAAAATTTCCTAAGAGTGTCACGGTATAGGTATATCTCTTACAGCTATATAAATTCGGAATAGGCAAATTGTACCTAAGCGGTAGCATATAATATCTATCTATGTTTATAGAGATTTAAACCTACTGGTATAACGAGGCATCGTGCCGGATCTGCGTACCGGTCAAGTGATATAGAAATTAATTAATTCCAACTCGAACAATGGCGATTAATCTTTAGCCCAGCCAACCGTCTACTCCGATAGCTTTACTCTCTTTGTTCATCGGTAATTAGTACCTAGCCGATACAGAGAGAGATTTTAACATAAAACTCTTTTGTATCGAAATAGTCTGATGATCAGCATTATTGAACGTTACTGTTTTCTTAATCCTGTCGTAATTCCAGTTTATTTCCCTCTATCTCTCGTCTCTTTATTCTTTCTACTTTTATATTACCATCCACATTTTAGTAAAAAAATAACTATATTTTCCTGATTCTTCCCTTCGTTACTGTTTTTTTCTTTTTCTCAATTACATTTGAACCCTCGTAAATACAGTGGGCCAGGTCTTGGTAAGGTTTATCCAGAATAGAATCATTGAATGCATTCGTTGTGCTGTACTATTCAGAATACCTTTGTCTCAAAACGTCCTTTGATAAACAGGAGCTTTACATGGCAGTCTCACAATGAAATATCACACCTCAGTCTTCCGCCTTAGCAAACGGATTGGTTGGCAGAATACAGAACGTATCTCTATGTCACAGGTTACCTATCGTCTAGGTAATCTGTGACATAGAGCTCCTACATAACAATGTATGTTTGGAGGAGCCATATAGTTTTTGGTCCACCAGTCTCAGTACTATGAAACGGATGGCTTTGTTTTGACAAATATTTGAATTTTTATACTTATTTATTCTACGAGAATCCATTTATCGCGGTGAGCTAGCCTATCGCTACGCTAACCAAATTATAGGAACAATTAAGTAGGCCTGGAACAAAAAACGGTCAAAACGACCTAAACTAGTTATTGACCTATCTTAAACTTATCTGAAAAAAAGCAAGTTTAAGTATAAAATTGGAATCAAAAATATAAAACGTGCTCGCTCGACGTAGACGTCAGAGGCACTCGCTGCCAGCGCTTGTATAAATCGCACCCAAGAGACACCGACGGCTTAACTTTCACGTCTTTTCTTTCCATTATCAAAAAGACATTCAACTGGCACATCTTTTATCTTCTTTAAAAATATACGTACTGTATAAAACAGTTCCGTGGCCGACTAACACTACGCACAGTAGGAATTCTTGAAATTAAAAGTTAACTGGTAGAGAATACCTTGGGCATTAAGACTCTACATGAAGTTTAAATAAATAAAATAACTCGAGAATCAAGATTTGAGTATCAATATGAGTTGGGGAACAAACAACGATGGATCTGAGTTGTGTGAAAAATGATATGACTAGAAAGGTGGTGAAGTAAATACTGAGAATCGAATGACAGAGATGAAGAGAGTGAGAGAGTAAAACAGGGAAAAAGAAGCTGTGTCAACACCTAATAAACGGAATGGACCAAACGCGATGTTGGTGTACGAGCCAAGTCATGATCACGCTCAAGCAAGTACTTGGTAAAGTAAAAAGTTAGCCATTCCGGAAAGGCGTCGTGACTAATGAAAATTGCATAATCAGCGTGTGTATTAGTGCATAACATTGTCAGGCCACGATCGTGGGCGATCAGCCGCAAGCGCCGCAGTAATCCATTCGGCTCAGGCTAACTGACATTATTAGCAAACCGCGTCTGGCTGCTACGGCTCAATCAGACTGCGTGGTGCGTGGAACGATGTAAGGGTGCCATTTCGATTGTGTTTCGTTTTAGATTTCGAGATTTGTTGGGTACTAAATGGGGATTAATTTACTAGGGTGATAACTCATTGCTTGCTAGGGGAGGGAGGGATCTCTTGCTTGTTCTAAATACTAAAATGCTAAGAAATATGGCATATCTACAAACCCATACTAAGTTCGCGTGGTTGATTACTGTTCACACCTTTTCACAGAGAAGAAGACTGTGTGCCAGCAATGGGACCGTTAAAGGCTGATTCTGCAATCGATGCTTGCCCTCTCAAACCCCGCACAGAAAACATTTAGGTAAGACGACAACCAACAGACTTTTACAGACTTAACCAAATATTAATTGAAAAAAGTTATTACACAATTGACGACTTCCTTAATGATAAATCGCTGTACTGATTGACAAACTGTTATTTTGATTGACATTACATGTTACTGTTTTGACTTTTTTTTCTGTTTGACATCATTATTGTTTAAAACAAAATACCTACTACTATTAATCTGATTTTTATTGTTTTTTTTTTTTTGTAATTCTCATGATTTGACATTTATATTTATTCGATATCAATACAATTCTATAATTTCTCATTAATTTTGAAATTTACTTAATATTATTTGCATGCCCATGCGACGCGGTAGAATATGGAGGACTATATTATATAAGAAAACATCTATGTAACAAATTACCCATGTTTGCAAAGAAATAAATGATTTGACAGTTTTAAACCACTTTTGCTTTAGGTAAGAGTTTCTAAGGGTAATGTTGTGTTTACGTTGAAAGCTAAATTTTATAAAGTGATGCAGTTCCTTTTGTGGCTTATGGAGAAAGGGGATAAAACAGAAAAGATATATGCTGTCACGAAAAGTTAAAAGGATACAAGTTTTCAGTGAGGTAAAGTTTAACACCCGTATATAGTCAAGTTAAAGTATAGTCAAGTAATTACTTGAGCTTAAGTAATTACTTGCAATTTTTTTTTATGCAATAGACAAGAATTTAAACAAAGTAAGAACCGTCAAAGAAAGCAAAGGTAAGAATTCTGACTTTTATTACAGTTCTAACTTCAAGCAATTACTAATCTACATAATAAAAACCGTATCTTAAAAAATGACATTTACTCAAGTAAACACTTTGATTTGTTTTAAGATACGGGTGTAAAGGTCGAAGACAGCTCCACATCGGTAAGCGCTTGTTAGCAAGCACACCAGTTCATTTATGAATCCTATGGACTTATGAGCTCTTGGTTTAAGTGGATGGAATTCATAAGTGCCCAGGTCGTTGCTCGCTTTAGGCTTGGTATAATACAGAAGTGTAAGTAAGGGAGATGCGAAATCGGCGAGTAGAAATTTTTAGCGGTTATTAAAAAAAAAAAATCTTTTTAAGCGTTTTTGTGTATAAACAACATAAGTTACGCGGGTGACATGGTGTTGCTAAGCCCGTCTCTTTCTGCGATGCGCAGGCTTTTGAATATTTGTGAGGCCTACGCGGAGGTCCATGGGATCAGATATAACCCAAAGAAGAGTGAATACATGATCTTCAAAGCTGGTACTAAAAGCTACTTATCTGCACCACCTGTCACTTTTTGCGGGTCACATTTGAATAGAGTAGATCGATTCAAGTATCTGGGTCACTGGGTCTCTTATGATCTGTCTGACAATGCGGACATCGAGAGGGAGCGAAGGGCGTTGTCTGTCCGGTGCAACATGCTGACTCGCAGGTTTGCACGTTGTTCTTCACAGGTAAAAATAACCTTGTTCAAGGCATACTGCCAGACTTTTTACACGTGCAGCCTTTGGACCCACTTTACTCTGCAGGCGTACAACGCGCTTCGTTTCCAGTACAACAACGCGTTCAGAATTCTGTTGGGGCGGCCCCGGTTTTGTAGCGCATCGGCGATGTTCGCTGATGCTACTACCGATGACTTCTACGGAATAATCCGGAAAAGGAGTGCATCGCTTCTGCGTCGCTGTAGGGGTGGCTCGAACGGGATCCTGAGCGTGTTGTCCGAGCGGTGGGATTCTCCTTTCTTGCGGAGATGGCTGCAGCTGCATGCCAGCGCCTGTACTTATCTTTGACTTTGGTATTAAATTTTCTTTGGACTTATTGTAACATTTTCTTTTGATATTTTGTGTATTTTTTTTTTTTGACGTTCGTGTATATTTTGTATTTGACGTATATGTAATTCTAAATTCAATTTCAATTTCTGTAATTATTTTGTATGTTTAGTAATCTGTAATAGTATGTAACGTTTATAGTGCAGGCATGGCAATTGTAAAATTCTTTTTTAATTTCATATGGGTTAAAGACCTGAAATAAATGATTTTTTTATTATTTATTTATAAGCGGTTGCGCATCGATATAATGCTAATACAATATACAGTGCGTAAGGTTAGTTCAGTATATACTTACTAAAATGCCAGTTGTTTTCGTCTTATACTATATTCAGTGTTATGTTATGACATCGACATATTTACACACATGATAAATGTTGAGTACGCCTAATATCGCCAAATTAAAGACGAATGACACATAAAAAGGCGTTAATTATTACTGTCGTTATTATACGCTACGCTATACATAATGTGATAAAAGGCCTCTTTTAAATAAATAACGGCTGTTACGCAATTGTCTAGGTTCGAGCCTGAGTCAGGAAAAGCATTGCCTACTTACTGGATGTCTATAGGATTTCTGTCAGTACCGGCGAAATATGGGTGATCTGTAAAGTATATCTGCCTAATGCTTCGAGAAATAAACGCAATCTACACTCACAGTAATTCCAGTTTATCGTGTCATTTTAGGAGCGGGCTTATCCATATGTATCTATCGCCAAATCAACAAATTAGCACCTGCTACCAGTACCATATTATGTAAGCTATGTCGTTATAGAGGCTACGAGTAAGTAGCGCTAAAGCTACTTAATAAGTAGCTTTGGCGCTGCTTAGCCTCAGCCTAGCCTAAAAGTACATTTTGTATTTTTAGAAAGCTCTGATATTGGGTACAACTGATAATCCCAATCAAGGCCAAAAAATAATCAGTAAGTGAACTTTGATTTTATGCTAGGTTTTAAACAGCCTTTTAATTGATGCAAAATCTTTCTGCCAATCATTCCATCTATATTTGTTTTTTTTTTGTTTTAATCAGAGATATAAGAATACCTAAGTAATTAACATTAGTAGGAAAATTGTTTAATAAAAACAAATCGATTATTGACTCTAGACAAAAACATGACAACCTAAGAAATATATTTAAAAAAAACAATTATGTCTTGTTTATACTTGCTACGTTGCGCTTATTCTTGCTACTACTACTGCAATGAAGAGCCAACACAGCCTGAAGCCTACCCAAGTTATTGAAAATAGATTAACTACATTATTACCCCATAACAAAGACTATCGGTATTCACGGACGGTATAATTTACCGCGCTTTCCAATGTTTGCTGCGGTATCGAAAAATTACTGGTTAGGCATCATTTTTGTAATTTCCCTTTGTGTATGAATTAAATAGAGTGGTGAGCTTATATCATTCATATCATTATGGTTGCATAGATAATGTAATAAAGATTGTAATGTGCCGACTAACCTTTTTATTCTAGTGGGGCAATTCTAATGCACAAATAAGTATCTTTCGTCTTATTCCCCAAAAAGAGTCATGCTGGACAGCAACCATTCGATGTTCCTGCTGCCGCCATGAGGAGTTGTGATTTCGGGAATGAGGGATTCACTCGCAGATGCTACAAATGCGAAGTCTGAAGCATGTGCGAGGGCAATAATAGGCTAAAAATAAATCTAGCCTATTATTGCTCCGCTAGGCAAAAATAATCAGGTATACAACGTGGAAGCAAGAACTTGATCAACAAGTTTTGTCACTGGATAGAACTTTTCTATTAATTATTGAATTATGACTGTTCAAATGTTACATTCACGACCCGCAGTTGGACCCAAATCGTGAATTACGGCCCACGGGCTCCCATAGAGAGGAGGCCAGTGTCCTAGCAGTGGGAACATTATATGCTGATTATACTTATTTAACTACTAGCTGTGCCCGCGGCTTCGGTCACGTGACCGCGTATTCTTTTGGCATTGTCAGGGAACATTACATGGGAACGTGAAGTCATAGTTTAGTCCTCCACCATAACCTATCAGAAAAAAAATGCTGCTTACACCGGCGAGCGTCACTCTTTCACGGAAAATCTTAATACAGCGATTCAGAAAATGGCGTCAAATGAACAATGCCATCTATCGTGCACGGAGCTAAACTAAAATATAATGCATGTATAGCGATCATGGTGGCGATAGAACAAACACTCTATAGGCTATGTAGATTTTTAAAGCAGCGCTATCTAACTAATGTACCCATCATAACTTTTTTTAAACCCGGTCAGTTGATTTAAAAGTTATCTTATGAGCATATTCATTCATTAGTACCAGTTTGATACAATAGATATCGTTGCATGTATCTTACGTAATGACGATAAGTTCATCTTGAACACAATAAATTCATATTTCTTTTGATAGAGAGCAATAAAACAAAAACTAAAACCTTCTCTAATTTACGCACAATATTTGTTCTTTTAAGCTAACCGCATTGGTTTAGACTCACAGCCTGCAGACACACAGACAAACAGATAAACATTCTAAAAATGGTAGAAATGGGTTCTGTTTGCTATCCTTTAACACCCCTACTTTTTTTTGTCTCTATATATTTTCAATGTACAGAAACGCCACGTCTACAGATTTAGGTACCTATAGATATAGATATTACAATTTCACCATGATTTCATAGTTTCAGCGCCGTAAATAGAATTAATTAGTACAGTCTATGTACACTTAACGGAGGTGGTTGCTAATGTGTGTTGATAATTAGTTTAACTAGGGATTATACGGAGCAGCGGAAGGCTGAGCACCGGGTGTTGTGATACAATATGGGAAATGCATATCTAGTAATGTACTCTGGTATTATGCTGCTGTGACCAAAATTGTTTCGAATTTAATTATAATCATCTCATCATCCCCATTATCCTCAGATATTTACTGGCTGAATCAAAGGACAACGACTAGATTCCTTCTACGTAATGATTCATACTTCCATACTTTATAGGTATTATAAATACGAAAGCAACTCTATCCGGTAGTTTGTTACCTTTTCATGCCTAACTTCCGAACGGAGTTGGATGAAATTTGGCACACGATTAGAACATGACCTGGGTTAGGACATATAATTATTGGAGATATTTTTTATCCCGTTGGTGTTGTCCCGTGGGATAATTTTCGAACTCCAGGCGGACGAAGCCGTGGGCTAAGGCTACTATGTATTTATGTTTTACCTCAAGTTCCCTTGAGAGTCCTTTCTATTGGTCGATAGTTTCCACAGTTAACATGGTTTTAAGAAATGTATGCTAGTGCGCATGTTACAATTTTTCGTTTAAGTACGAACTTATCCCTATTTATACAAAAAATAAAACAAAATCGAATCACTATTATATATATAAATATACCACCCCTTCCATACGTACCAATACCTGAATTAAAAATGTTCCTAAGTAATGGGGTTGCCGACAATCCGCGAAGCTATTCTATGGGGTTCCTCGATACAATAGATGGGGGTAAGATAACGCTGCATTGCCCCTTAGGGCTCACAATGCCCGGCTTTATGGGGTTGCCCCATAGGCGAGCTCCATTGAATCGGTTACGGCGAGTGCTTCGAATATAAAACGAATACTTGTGAATTTGCCGAATTGGTACAAATCTGTAAGAGGTATTTGTACTTAGATAATAGTTACTACTCCTCTTCAAACATAAAAAGTTTTACCAGCAAGTAAAGTAATGTTGCAAGTTTGAAAACTAGGAAATTGGACTAGTGGTCGCTAGGGTTATTGCTGATTATGAATTCTAGGCCTCGATTCCTGCGGCCGCACAAGGTGTCAATGCGTTCTATCACCACATATGATATTTCTCAGAAGCAGTCCAGAGACTGGTTTGTGCCCAATTCATGTCAATAATGTCGCTTCGTGCGTTACTGTACTTAACCTGGCTTGCCTATAGGTACGATTTTCGGAGATCACAGGCATGATGGCATGTGTTGCAACATCGCTTTAAATTATTATGATATGATTTAAATAAAGAATGTAAATCTTTACAACCGCCCCGGCTAGGTTTTCGCCGCGGCGACCGAGATAGCGCTCTGGCGGGAATCGGTCAAATTTTTTTTGTGAAATTCTTAACGGTGATGTGGATAAAACAACTTAGGAAATAGGATGTTCAAAGAGTTTACCTTTGTTACGTAAGTATTTAAAACGTTTTATGTTTAAAAATATTTAGAAGTAAGTCAGTCGTTCAACGTAATTTAAGGAAAAAAATAACTAACGCCGATCCTTATAATATTTTGGTTATATTGGTTTGAAATTAACGCTGTGGTCATACATTTAATTTACTTAAATAATTTTTGAATTCCTGCCATACCGGGACTAAGATAAAGTGCTTCTGATATCCTTGTGTGTGCAGAATAAGGAAACTGCGTTAAAATGATTTTAATTGTTAAGGAAAATTATCAATTTATTCATATAACACCAATAGGTACCATAATATAGACCACTCAGACCACAATACCAAAATAAAGACTACTTTATTGTAAATTTTTCGCTAAGCCATCAGGAATTTCTTAATGGCACATAAATTGTGCTACGAGGACCCGTAGCCCGTAGCCCGGTGCTACGGCTACGATTGCCGTAGCATCTAGCCACTTGCTACGTATGTGAAGACATGGAATGCTCGCAATTTATTGCACTCAGCCGACCTGCCTGTTACCACTTGATGCCATTTAGTTTAATTTCATATTTCAGTAAACAGTTACAGTAACAGTTAGTTAGTAGTTTATTATTTACGTAAACTGACAATTCCTCCATTCATTGTATTAAAAGGAGTGAGTACCTAATACGAATAAAACGCCCCGAAGTGATTATTTCGATTTGATACTAATATGTAAGTAGCACACATATTGTAAGTTGCAGCTGAGCCTTTATGTAACCGGCCTCACATGAGAATCAAGAGTAAACTCGTGCCGCTGTAATACGTAACAACTCGTAATAAATCAATGGGTACGTTACCATGAGTGAGGATGTTGATGGTCTCGTTGTGGAAGTAGAACAGGCTGCCGACGCAACCGGCCCAGCTCTGCAGCGGCCGGTAGCCGGTGAGCACGTAGGGGTTGAATTGCAGGTGCTGCGGCATGTCGCGCCAGTGCAGCAGCTGCCGCCCGGGTTCGCGCCCGGCGCCGCCCCGGGCCTCCGGTGCCGCACTCCCGCCCGCCGCTTCTTCTCCAGCACGCTCCTCATTATCACAGATATGCTCTAACGACTTTTTCCTCTTTTTAGGTCCTTTCCCGTTAACTTCTTGAATTGACATATCGAACATTTTTGTACATGTATTAGGTACGCTCTGAACGTCTCTCATAACAGCGTGCTAGCGCGTGTAGCGGGAGGCTGCGAGTTGGATCCGTCCGGCGCGTCGTGTGCCCGCATGGCCAGCGTCGACAGCGGAGGAGCGCGGAGTTTTGTACAAATATCACAGTTACAGCATTAGTGTGGAGCGTGGGGTGCTCGCGGACGCTGGCGGTGCTAGTTTTCTGTTATTCTGTGGTAAGTGAGTGGTTCGCGGCGCCGCGGCGGTGCGCGGCGAGTCGTGGGCTCGGAGGGCGGGCGCAGCGCGCGCGACTGGCCGGGCGCGCCGTCTCCCGGTCGCGAGCCGAACCGCGCCCCCCGCACCCCGCACTTTTGCGCACTGCGCAAACCCGATCAGCTGATTCCCGCCAGAAGGTCGGCCTCTCTCGGCCTGCTTCCTTTCCTCACACTTTCACTCATCGTCTAACTGGACCAGTTTCTCACTTGCTCATGTTAGTTTTCAAACTCTTTTGTTTTCTGATTGTAAGAAGTGGTCTAGTACCTATTTTCTTTTTTACAAGATAAGTAAACAAACGATAAATCAACTTGCATTCAATAATTTTGGAGCAATTTTCCTTAACAGTCTTACAATAAAAAAAAAATCATTGTAGGTAACCAAATAGGTGGCTTATGGGCCCTGCATCGACTCCCAGCGACATCTGTGTGTGGAACATTCAAGTATCAGTGAGTAGAGAGGTAGTAGTAGTAGGTAGTAGCCTGTAGCACGATTATTAATATAATATTCGAGGTACAATGATTATACCGCTATCTATTGTCCCCTGCCACTGCCACGGTACTATGAAGGAACACAAATCCAAAACTTTTTACCATATCTGACTACCTTTTTTGGTCTTGGTGGCAAATCTCAGTACTTAGATATTAAAAATATGTCCTAGCTTTTACCCGCGCTCGCGTGTAGGTCGGAAATAATCCAACGCGAACGTCCTACCGGGACAGAGAGATTTTATGTATATCCTAACCTACGTCTATCTGTATGCCAAATTTTATCAAAATCCATTTAGTCGTTATGGTGTGACAAACAAACAAACTCACATAACTTTACATAATACCTATTAGTAAGGATTTAGTATTTACTAGCCCGCAGTGTACCACTGCTGGGCAAAAGCCTCCCTCCATTAATTGCTTCCATCGGTCACGATTCTTCGCTACATCTTTCCAATTCTCAAGCAAGACATCCAGGTCGTCGTGCCAATTTCTGTATGGTCTGCCGCGACCCGTGTCGCTGTTTTTAGCAACCTATCCTATGTTTTACAGCGACTCGTTCGGCATGCGAGAGACATGTCCTGTCTAGGATTCAAATAAAAAAAAACGTGTGCACAAACAGGCGCAAACAAAGGTGCACTCACTCTTCTCTTTCTCTCTTCTTTTCTTCTCTTTTTTTCTTCTTTCTCTCATTCTCATGCTCTAATGGAACGGTAATCCCACACGACCATCAGTCATACGACAATCCGGCGGGATCAACTACTTAACATGTTCTCAGGAGCACGGGGAACACTCACACAATAACACTAGAACGCATGGTGTTGTTGCCATGTTGCTGCGACCCATGGTGAAGAGAAAAAACGTAGACACAGAATAGAAAAATTCAATGACATTATTGCTGTCAGAACATCCCTCACAAAGTAGGTAGAGGTTCAAATAAGTAAGGTAAATGTAGGTACCATATCACGGCATTACTAGGGCATTTTATACTCTGAGGGTGGTTTTTAGAAAAAGCAGGCAGGTGCTAGGAATGGAAACTTCTTCATTCCGTAGACTGCTATTATAAGATGAACGTAGGACGTTAATTTACGCCGTGGCCTTTAATAAAACAGAAATAATCGGTATTTTGCTGAACATCGATTTTATCCCTAATTCCGTGCTAAAATTTGGCTCCTGACTTAATTTTGGTAATCGTTGTACGTAACTCCGTGCTATCTTCGCTAAGCACATAAGTTTCCAAAAAAAAAGATGTACGTGCCTAAACTCATACTTAGCACAAAATAATATTTACTAATATTAGTTGGTAACTTTTTCTATACCTACTAATATTATAAAGAGGAAAGATTGTTATGTTTGTGATCGTTAAACTCTGAAACTACTGAACTGATTTTAATTATTATTCCACCCATTGATAGCCACACCATTCAGAAGTAACATTGGCTATGCTCAAGTAAAATATTATTTTACTTGAGCCACCGCAGCTGTAATTGATAAAATAACGTGACTACTACTACTTAACTCTCGTGTCGTCTGTTTAATATTCGAAAGATACAGAACAGAAATTCTTCTCTCCTTAAAACCAAACTCCGGTATATGCCTCTTATTCTGGTATACCACCAGAATAAGAGGCATAAATAAAAAAACGCGTGTACCTGTGCCGAAAAATGGTTTCAAATACATTTTTAACTCATTGAATGTCTTTTTCATGAAATAGTCATTCAATGGGATTAAATGAACATAAAGGTTTTTATTGATGATTTTAATTAATTATTATAAGTATTAGAACTCAGTAAAGCCATATTTGTTGCGGTCGCGAATCATATTAGAATCAACGTAACAGCGTGACACTGACGCCGGCACATTGCAAAAAACGTAAGAAAAATTGGATTTCGCGGGCTAATTTCATTAGTGCTAAATAAAATCACTAAGTGCATCTCGTCGCTAAATAATAACAGCCGCTCGGGTCGATCTTCCGGTTAAGCCGCGCTTGCCTAGGTTGATCCGTGCATGGGTGACCACCCATTACATATCGCAAAGCACGTTAAGCCGTTGGTCCCGGCTGTCACTTGTAGATCTTGGACAGTTGTTACAGGTAGTCAACTTGGTAGTCTTTAGCCCGAAAATCTGACAACCAGTCTTACCAAGGGGTAGGAATCGTCTAACTGGGCTATGGAGGTCAGATAGGCAGTCGCTCGATGAAAAATACTGGTATTTCAACTGCATCCGGCAAGACTGGAAGCCGACCCCAAAATGGTTGGGAAAAAGTTGAAAATTGCCGAATGCAGCTGCAGTTATGTGGCACTACATAGCGCTACGCCATCTGTCTGTCCGCATTTCACGGGGCTGTTACTTTTTATCGCACTTAAAGTATCTACACAGCAGAAAGAACTGTTCAGACATTTTATGAGACGGATGCCAAGAATAAATATACTGCACTGAGATAAAATTGAATAGGCCTTACAAAAACCATTATTAATTGCGAGTAACGATAAACTTTGTGTAGTATATAACTCCAAAGCCCTTTATTATAACGCACTCTGTGTCCAAAAACTACATTTTCATTAGAATTAGAAATATTCTTTCATTAGTACCATATGAGAATACTTTTTTTTTATTAATGTAATAATTAATAGAATGAAATACTTGAAAAAACCGGCAAAGTGAGAGTCTTACCCGCACACACAGGGTTCCGTAGCACTTCTTCTTCTTCTTGCCGTGTCGATGTTACTTCCATTTTGTTACACAGTTTGGGCCCAGTGGGTGGCCACGATTATAGCGGCGTCAGAGGCGTTATTCAGGTCGTTGAGAGTGCAGGTAAACGGACACCTGGGACACTCCAGTAGGTGAGGCATAGTTTGATCCGAAGCGCCGCCGGTGTTGGAGGAATCATTAATACCCATTTTGCTAGATTATGTTTCCAGCGGCCTATTATGGTACGCAATCAATTCAGAGCTTTGTAGCACTAAACAATATAGTAACAATATTTTTAACTCTTATATACTCAAAAGCAAAACTAAATTTGTTTTTCATAGTATGTTAATGAAAATCAAAGTTACTGCTGCAGTTTGACGAGAAACTCCCATATTAAAAAAAAAAATATATGAAATCTTATTCAAAACAATTTTCGTTGAAAGTTTTTTCCTACTCATACTTTAGAAATTAGAGGGGAGGGGGGGGCAGGGGAGGCTGGCTAAAAACTGACTTGTTGCTCGAGTGGTCGCAAGCGCAACTGCCGAGCACGAGGTTCTGGGTTCGAATCCCGGGACGGGCAAAGAGCTATCGGGTATTTCCATCAGGAATTTCTCAGTACCTATTAGCCACTGTGTCTGGATTCGTCCCGGTTGATGGCATTAGGCTCGCCCCCTATTGACATGTGACTTAAACATAACTGGCGAAATGTGGTTGTATTAATAAGTATGCCTTTGCTTAATCTTGCGGGGATTACAGGCGTGATGTTACTTGAAGATGTAACATAAAATCACGTAAAAAATACAACCGAATTGTGAACCTCCTCCTTTTTTTGAAGTCGGTTATAAATATGTTCATTCTTTTTTAGACGCTTTATTATTTTAAGTCTATTTATTCATTTAGAACAGCAATTTACCCATTTACCCTTTTTCTCTTCTTCTGGTGCCGCTACAATTATTGAAGGTTGTTTTTCTTCTGAAGTATCGATTCCCATTCATCAGTACCTAAATCGACGAATCCACGAATAATTTTCACGAGAGCACAACATTTTATAATTATATGAACGCAACAAAATGATAAGACATGTACGAACTACGAACGCATTCTAAAGTTCGTTTGGTTGGTACAACGTGTTTCTTTCATTTCTGATTTTAGAAAATAACGCTAGATGGCGTTAGTGTTACGACAACTTCCTTTGGAATTAAAACTTTTTTGTTCTTTTATTATAAATGTTTTCTTAAAACTTGTGTTTAAAATAATTATTTATATATAAATATGTTTTTAATTTTTAATATATCATCTTATTAAACTCTATGTAGTTGATAGAGTATTTAAAGATTTTTCTTGATACGGAAGAGAAACTTGAGTTACGATTTTACGCCATCGCGTTGCGTTGAACCAACCAACAAGCATCTGTCTTGGATTCGGATCGATGTTCGGGCCTTTATTGCGAAGAAGCATACTTCAAGGTTCAGCATCGCGAACTTGGAATTGTCTTACTAATTTCACTCAACTACTTTGGTGTAAATTGAAATATTTACGTGAATTGAGGGTAAGTTAAAATGGATGTGATTTATTATCAACGCGTACATAGGGCTCCAGCGGAGTCGTAGAAAAACCAACATGGCGCCAGCATGTAAAATGTAAATAACTTGTGACATTTATTGTAATGTCTACATGGACAAGTTAGATATTTGAACGATTGTTTCGTATACACAGTCTTGTAGCTTAGATTGCAATTTTTATTATTTTGAGCTCTGGGCACAGTTTTTCGCAAAGTTACGATATACGATACGTAATAAAGTAGTTACAGGCGTCGCAGCTGCGTTAAAATTGGCGAACTGGTATTCTGGAGTCAAGCATTAGTTACTCTACTCTTTAGAAACCTACAACTTATTGATATTGTTGATAATCATGTAGACATTGGTGACTTTTTTTCAAGGCTACACTAATCAATACGGTACCAAACAAAATTAATGTGATTGATTGTAGTATTTCTAATCTTACGGGTGTGGAGATATTTCTCATAAATAAGACATTTATTTTTAATTACTTACGTTTTCTATTTCAAGAAAACATTCACCATTCTTAATGGAAATGTGTATAGTGTGAAAAAACAATATTTTATCATTCATTATCATAAAATTGTCTTCAAGTGACATACCTACTGCTTTACTCGTCCTTTATTCGACTCAATCTGAGTTAATATGACTAATACATCAGATCAGACTGCTACCTAGTTAATTGATAAGCTCTGGCAGTGTCTACTTTTAGAGAGCTTTGATTTTAGAATTGTATGTTATCATCTTTTATAGTTAAATTGCTTATATTCAAAGTGCATGCCAGTGTGAAGTTATAAATTTCCACTACGCACCTTGACTTATGGTCAATGGTTAAAAAAGTTTATGTTTTTCAGCTTAAACCTCTCGGATACGAGTATTTGGTATCTGTGTTATGGTAAGTGGAAGTACAAAATTGTACTTTCCTAAAGTGTGACTGCCAAAAATAATAATGAATTGTTATGACTTATGTTATTTTTGACAGACATACATTGTTCAGCATGTTTGGTTTATGAATGGAATGGCTTGATGCAACAGTAAACGAGACTTATCAAACATCTACTATAAAAGAATATTTTTCTAGTTCAGTACACACAGCTAATTAACATAAGTGGTATTATCATCATCCCAGGTGCAATTCTTTCATGGTAGATGCTTTTGTTACTGATTGTTTTTAATTAATATGTATGACAATGTATATGTCATCACATCTAATATTCACTGGTCCTACGGCTACTCATTTGAATGTTTCTCTATCATATTGAAGTAACTTCAGTGTTGAAATATCAACAGATTTAATATAATCCATTTAACTTGCCATACTAAAATTACCATTGTAAAGTGACCTTTGATGATATCAAACATCCAGTAATTATATAAAAAAACTACTATGAACATCAAGCTGAGAATTATAGTTAAAATACAAAATACTAAAAGTGTGGACTTTAATGTTGCCCTCCAGTCTTCCTTTTAATGACCTGCTTAGACTGATTAATAATAGAACAACTTTTTAATACTTATCTGTTACTTTGCCATGTAGGCTTGCTAACAAAAAAATCTATAGTAAATACTCTTTGAAAAACCTAATATAACTCTAATTAGACACAATAATTTTCCTTTTAAACATAATATTAGGAATATTTATGTTATGTTGGACTTAAGAGTGTGTAATATCTTGTTGTTAATTATCAATTGATTAGCAACAAACAGTATCGGCTTACACAGCAAACAGCAATAGCCATGCTTATGGTACAAGCACCCATTAGTATTCCAGCTGCCAGTAATGTTAACATTTTTAGCTTGGCAGTCCACAGCTTGCTATTCCTATTGCTGAACTGCCTATCAATCTAATATGCTAGAAATGCTAATATTTCTATTTCACTGGAATTGGTTGTACATAATGAGGAGGAAGCATGTGGTTCATCAGACAGAGCTAGTATGAGCAGACTGAGCCACAAACATGCATACACACAACTTAAAAAAAACTTAGCATGTAACAGAAACATTACTTAAAAACTAACTAATACATAGACATCTGTCATACTGGTGAAGTTTCACAATCATGTTGGTTCACTCCTCGGTGTGGTGGACACATATAATGCTGGTGTGTCCTGTTTCCAGATGCCGCGCACTCGTAGGAAGCACTACTCTTCGCACTCCAGGTCGCGGTCCCGGTCATATGAGGCGAAGCGCCGCCGCCTCGACGACGGATCCACAGAAGGATCCTACAGGAAGCGGAGCCGCAGCCGGGGGGGAGGAGACAGAGAAAGGTTAGTCGGATTTAGGAATACAATTATAATAATAATTACAAGGTTTACAAAGGAAACTATGAAAGCTACAAAAGTACAATACTGCAGTGCAGCTATCGATGCCCAATTCAAGTATACTCTTTACTAGGACATAATGGCAAATCAAATGAGAATATGTAATAATTGAGGTAATTGGGGGCTTCAATCAGTCATTTGTTTTGTCTTGTCATCTTTTAATATTCTGCCTGAAGCATAACATATTATACTTAATTATTGAACTGCTGTTGCTTGGATCAATAGGTATGTTATTATAATGGTGTACTGTGTACATGACTGAGCCAAAGTCAACTCAACAGTCACATAATATTCCTACTATAAAATATAATATACATATTCATGCATAATTTTATTAAACCAGTTTAATACAGCTATCTTGTACATTCAAACATAATGTTGGCAACCAGCTGTGACCTTGTTGATCATTTAGTTGATTGTTGATATTTCTGGAGTTACTCTGAATGCAAATAGGTAACACTTTGGTGTTCATCATCTCTCGAGAGATTTAACTGAGCAAAACATATTGTACCAATTGAAGCAATCGTATGTGTCGCGGTTACTGCTTGTCCACCGTGCTGCAACCACGTCACTGAAATATATGACTGAATTATTGATAGCTAGCTGTTTCTAAGGTCGCGGCCTTCGTCCGCGTTAAATAATTATAAAAAATATTACTTCCCTATTTGAATCGGTTTTTGTTAACAATTGCATGGGTATTCATTTTTTTGCACAAACCCTAATCGTTTTTCTAAAACAACTTAAGTTACTCCTTGACATCAGATAGTTGATGTCAACATCTAAATACACACAAAGACCCACACCTATATAAATTTAATAACAAAGTTACGAGCCCTAGGTATCTTTTGATAAGCCGCCCCGAATTTTCTAAGCACATCATATTATTGTATGTTTTTTAAAGTAATAATAGTAGGTAATGTAATCATAAATCGTTATTCGCGTTGGCTTTATCAGATAAATCAAACCGATAAAATGAACTTAATCTAATGCTTTATCTGAAAACATTGGCTTGGATCTTTGCTGAACGTAATTTTACTAAATTAAATACAGTTATCACCTAACTTGAATGATTTAACAAGAGCTCCTAAAAATGTAATTGCATATTTTTTGTCGATCTGTTGTGTGGAGGCCATTTTAATCTTGCCAAGTGGCGACATCTGTTGGTTGCGTACAGTTTCAGTTAGCGTTCAGCTTGCCTTGGATTCTATAGTTTCTCACTACTAGTCACTAGGTGTCGCTAACTGTACCATAAATTATTATTCAACTTCAGGACTATCGTTTGCGAAATATAAAACGTTAACTTATGAGTTTTCTTTTATTTTCGTTGGAATATAATATTTTATTTTACATAAAGTAGACATTCACTGAGGTTGACTTGAAAATAATAATGTAGAAAGTGTGACAGTTTTTTTTCGTTTGTCTGACAAAAACCAAAACTTGTATTGATAAAAAAAAATCTTATTCTGTAGAACGATGCTGTGTCCTGTGGATTGTTATGTTCGCACCCTTGTGATGTGACAAAAGTTAGTTTATGCGCAAGTCACTGCATTTTTTCGCGTTTTCCTGTTTTTCAGTAGGTAATGTATAAGGACAATCCTCTGAAAAAACCTAGTAATAATTGAGCTAATGGTCGTTGTACCAACTAAACCGTTTTCCTTATGGATCTTTAAATGCGCAGTACATAACCACTTATACTGCGCATTACATAACCACGTACCCATATTTTTTACCCAATTTAAAAGAAAGTTCGGTGCCAATTTTTAATTATAACTGAAACAGTTTTGTCACCTCTAAATCTAATAAAATTGCAACAACCTAGAACTAATTTCATATCCAGTGGGGATTCGCCGATATTGAAAATCAATTCAAACATCTTTAAAATTTTGTAACTTGAATAAGTTCCATTTATTCCTTCAAGTCTGGATATAAAATCAAGACTCCGGTCTCTTTACAGCATACTTATTACGGTGTTGTGTGGAGTCGTGTCACTTATTCGGTCATTACGCCTAACTCTCTATCATTACCTGTTTCCAATCTGGTCCAACGTTAAAGCTAGCAATATGGTGAGATGAATAGCAGGAAGCTTAACTGTTTTTACCTGATTACAGGGTATACTCATAAACCTGCACATTTCTTTAGCTTTTCGTGGCTTTCCTCGTCCGTGTTTTATATAATCTCGTTAATTTTGTCGTTTGTTTTGAAAACGTCCCAGTGGAACTCTCTATAATCCTTGAAGATGGACAATGTGCACAAACACGCATCAATTATACTTAATACTGTTTCGAAACCGTCACAATATCGTGCCGATCGATTGGAAGGTAAAGTTGAGCAGTGGGCTTGGAATTCTCCGTCTTTACCTAAACAGAAGCAGCTATGTTTAAAGGTAAGACCGTAAGGATAAGTATGTATATTCGAATGTATTATAAGATGGTATTGAGCGAACCTAACGGTGTCTCAAGGTACGGGTTAGTGTACGGTATCTGCAGATTAGGGCCCGCTGTCGGGGCATAAGTCATATTGTGGGGAGTCGTGCCAGGTGAATGAATCGACCTTGCTCCCAACCACTACTGCTCCTTACGGGACTGCGCGCTTAGGTAATACTATTTGCTATCTGCGATCTTTTGCAAATTTCTTTCGTTGATCAGAAATAATGCTCACACAAATCTTAAACATATCTGAAAAAATATTTAAGATATTAGAACATAACGTCATCCTATCTATTAGCCAAGCGAGTATAGATCGTCACAGAAACATGAATTTTAAATAGTAATTACTTTTTAAACGATAAAAGATCACTTTCATAACGTTCAGTTAAAATAATTATTCGCGAACAGCCATGTCTTTGTTCTTGTTGTCAGCATAAATAAGAAATTATCTCGCCATTGCAATCTTGTTTCTTTATGCGTACAGAGATCATCCGAAGCATCTGACGCAAGACCGCTCCGAAATTTATGTAGACGTAGCTTTACAACGATAAATAAGTAATTTTACAGAGTGGCCATAAAAAAATGGTCTGTCACCTATGTGCAATATCGAGTTTGGCGGCGTCTTTTGGTTGGCGCTCGTCAAGAAGTGCCAATCAATAACTGCATGATTAAGTATGTGGTCCTTGTTGTACAAATTGGCAGCGCAACCTATGGTACTGCTGTCACACGTGGCTGATTAACGTAACGGCCTTCCATGTGTGTCGTTTCGTGGGAACGCACTTGACTTTTATTTTCTTCTTTTCTTCATTTGGCCACGCTAACATTGACATTCGTTTACCCAATTGACCGAGATTTTGCGAATTTGCTCTTATTCGATCTATAAAAAATGACTTGTTTGACTTAAATTGCAAATGCAGTCTGCTCTGACCGCTGCAAGCACTGCGCCGGAATCCAGTTCTGCTTTTACATTCTGGTAGCGTGTAGTTTTGTCATGCATTTTGGAACCGTCCAGTGTGTTGTACAGCCTCATTGCCGATCGTAATAGGAGGTTCGAGTTATTAGTAATTTTAGCCCTTAAAAGATATAGATGCACGTGAGAAAATTGCGATATCTAGGTACTAAGGTTATGAATATGATGCCTTCCAGTACATAGATGAATGTTTACGTCTTCATCACGTTAGCAATTGATAAACATAGAATATTGAACTGTTCATTGTAATGAATTCAGATACTAAGTTACTAAGGTAAATTAAAGTAATAAATAATTTTACTTACCACTCTCAAGTCACATTCGTCCAAGAGGCCATTGAACCGTGTCGAACACCGGTATCTATAAACAAGTCAAAGTGTTTACTTGAGTAAATGTCATTTTTTAAGATACGATTTTTACTATGTAGTTTTAGTTATTTCCTAAAATTTGAACTGTGAAAAGTTAGAATTATTGACTTTGCGTTCTTTGACGGTTCTTACTTCGTTTAAATTCTAGTCTATTGCATAAAAAAATTGTAATTACTTAAGCTCAAGTAATTACTTTAACTTGACTATAGATACGGGTGTTAGTGTTCCGGATTTAAGAGCTTAACATAATAACGAATTGAACACGAAGGACTTTAAATTGATATTTTGCACAAAGGGCTGGCGACAGTAATTGCTGGTTTCTCGGCAAATTGCGCATGTACGTGTTGTGAAAATGATTTCTTTAATCGCACGCCCGACTCTGACTCAAGGATACTACGGCTAATGCCAAACTGTAATATATAACAATCAGCACCTTCGTATACCTCGAATAATCACAACCTGTTGAATAAGCGTCGCACGATATTTTATATTCGCATACGATAATGCTGATGTACTTACATGACTGTACGTGTCGATATGTTTTCATTTTCTTTCGCAACGATTGTATGCCAAGGACCTCTGAAAGGTCGGTTACTAAAACGGTAATCTTTATTTATCTGTTAGTAGATAATGTATGGTTTTGGTTTTTACTAAATTAAAACGCGTCATCACTTTGATTTAATTTGGAAATTCCTAACTAACGCATACGGCACAGACTACAGTATACCAAAACAATATTTTTTGTCTCATAATGTAAAACAGATCTGAATTGCTATTGTTTTTGAAACAGTGAGATTACCAAATGAGGAAGCTTCCAAACGGCATTGTTATTAAGTAAAAAGTGTAACATCTTGTAAGCAATGGCGGCGATTGCGTCCATGGCGAGCACCAATTGTCGCAAGAGCTGGTGTTTCGTGTATAATTCAGGTGACAAAGGCTGGCGAGGCGCGCGGGGTGGGGGCGAGAGGCGTTGTTCTTGACACAGTAAAACTAGAAGTGCAGTAGGTAGGTGCAGCTGCGGCCCACGCTGAGCTTTTTGCAAGCTGCTAATACGACTATCCACAACCGGTCTCTTGAGCTTTAAATGTGCTGCATTCTTGCGGTAGTTTGTATTTTGTAAAGACAAAGCCGAATATGCGTAATATTAACTAATAAAACTTGCCGTATCAAATATATTAGGTTGCCAAAACTAATCATTTCTACATACATATACAGCTCATATTAGTTAATCAGTGACTGTAATGTAACTATTCACCAACCCTGTGAAGTTCCTTACATGATTGATGGTAGTACACGTATTTACTGTGAGCAATCAACTCACAACGGGTGTATAAATAATAAGATAAAAGTGAACACGAGATCAATAATGCTGTAGTTAGTGTTAGGATTTAGCATCAAGCGTCCAATACTGCAATTTATAATATTTTTGATTTCACCGCGTTCCCAGCTCAGTACGGCACGCGGTGTGCGAGATTTATCTGGCGTGATCTGCGGAGATCTTGGCTAAGAAACGCTTTCCATGTCGCGAGGCGGAACGCCGCCTCCCGCTGCTGCGATTTATGCCTCGTATCGCCACGTCCGATATAATCCGATTGGCGATTTATGCCACTTGCCTGTTGCCCGTTCGTTACTCCGCACCTTCGACTTCCTAGTTTATGGTCGATACATTTTTTGCACACGTCAGCTCTCAAAGATCACGAACTCTTATTAATGATCATTCTCTAAATCGGTGTGGATAAAATATTGCTACTTCCTCAATAGGAAGGATACCTGCACGCTGGTGCATCATTTTTTGACACAATCACAAGGTAATATTTATTAATGAAAATTATTTCCTTGCCAACGTATTGGATTATGATGGCGAGGTCGCATCTCATCATATCCTGTTAATTTAACAATAGCTCACCGAACCGCGCATCGGCCTTGCGTCGTCTTTGCTGTGCGAGGGCTTTATCAGGGTCTTCTCTGACACGGCGCCATTACGTCTATTCTTTTACTTACATACGTAAGCACTAGTTGTCATTTCATCAAAAGGTTTTTGGCGTTGAACCAAGATTGTTGCACAAGTAGGCAAACAAAAAAAACAACACATATTCAATCGTATTTTTACTTATAAGCAGTATTGGTAGGTACATCGTTTTGTTATTAAATTGTGCTATAAATGAAACCACGAAATTCAGCGGACCTTGGTCGCATGTAATTTAGTTTCGGTTTTCTTCCATTCTTACCTGTCAACCGACACAGTATCATCAACGTTCAATCGACTTTCCTTTATTTTATCATTCTCACCACGCAATCTGTTCTTTGTCTCTTTCCTTGTCAAAATGTATTTGTTTTCATCGCTGTCCAAGTCTGGTGCGTATAATCTCCCCTCATCACATACCCATAGTCAGACAAACGAAGGACTTACCTGACATCCTTTTTTGTCTTCTGGGGCTATTTCTACAGCACCAATCCTACACTATTAAAACTTAAGAATATCATATCAATATCATCGCAACACCAGCTTGGCTCTATGTATAGTTATAGTTGTGGCTTGTGTGGATGTCTGTAGACCATAGGTTCCCAACGGGGGCGGTAGCGGGTCCAAAGGCAAATGGCATCTATTTTCATGAAAAATCATTTTATCTAGCCCTCTTAAATGTTTATCTTATAACTATTTTGTAAAAGGTGGCTTTGAACCTATGCTGTAGAAGTGTAGACGGTCATTTAATCCGGCTGGCGCTGTCGTCGGCTCTATTGTACGAGAAACGAGCACATGTGACGGAATCAACGACCGTTTAGTGAGAGCTCCACGATTTATCACGCTAGTAAAATATATCTTGGACTGAGTAATATTAAACTAGCCATTCGGAACATAATTTTCTAATTTAGAATTACACACGTTGCCAAATTGGTAGTTGATTGAGACTTCGCCCGACTGTTTATAAGAAAATACCTTGTTACATCTGCGTTGTTATAAAATATAAACATTCGTATGAAGAAAGGCCATGGCTATAAATACCGATCGTTATAAACATTATTTGAGCCAGCAAAGCGATCGCGTCGTTTATTAGTCGTGGAATCCTATAAATCACTCATCTTGGGCCCTACTTGGATAGTTTGTAAATCATTCCTTCGATAGATACGACTTCATATTTATCCAAGACCATGTTGGTATTAACCAACGTTATTCGATTGACATTGTATTATGTGATCTTTATGATGGACATCAGATCCCGTTATATTAGCGTGAAAAAGATTGTCCTTTCGTTGAAAGCAAACAACAAAAACTTCATTGATGCGTTGTGGTCGTCACAACGGTCAATACTTACGAACAATGATACCATTGTCACGTCCACGGAAATCGGCACGGATAGACTAGAGTTTAACGCTCTTTACAATCGGTTTGGAGAAACAGAAACACACGACGACGCCGTCAACCATGTTACCGGCTAAACGTTCATTATGGTGACATAATGACTTAATGGGCTCTCTGGTGAATAGCCATTACCTAACTGCAGACATAGGAAATTCTGTCAGTGGCTACTTTATATTGATTACATGACGAATTTATTTATGCGTTATACGTTACACTTGGCAATATTAAACATATCCATTATTCCTTAGTCTAACTCATATCGATTGGTAGATAGAGCGTGTATACTACTGCGCACGAGTTGGGTCGTTGAAGAAATGCACAAACTGCACCGTCCGTGTCACGAAACCTGGTCTTGGCTGGTTGCGAAGGAGCCGTTAGTCGCGTTTAGGTGCGGACAGGAGTGCGGGCCAGCCGGTGCGGGATCGATTAGTGAACCGGTCCCCACAGTACGTTGACTCCCGAGGGCCACTGTCTGTGCCTGCGGACGCGAATTATGCACCTCTTGCCATTGCGGCATTCTCCCCACCTTTTCCCCAAACACGTCGGCTTTTGTACGTAGCACTCGGTTACGGAGAATGCTCTAGTGAGGCCTTAGTTTATTTATTTTTACTTCTTATGCTTTGTCTAATTCTTATGAATTATCTTAAACTAGTGCATTTCTTTTCATCTGTAAATAAACCAAAGTGGGTGGACGTGGACATGATGCTGGAAAGGTGTTATTTCTTGACGAAGACAAGTTGATTGAAGGTGCAGTAAACCACAACTAGTTTCACTCCATGGATGACATGATGACATGGGTTGTGCCGGTATCTTGTTGTTTTTAACTACACATGTCCGCTTTTGCGTAATTGCTAGCAGGTGCGCCGGCGCAGCTCTGTCGATTGAGACAATTATAGGTAAACACGTACCTTTTTTGGCCCATGCACATACACCAGTTGAATGCACCCAGTCAACACAACTAAACAACCCCGGATGCTGGACAAATCAAATTCGGTAAAACAATTTACTGCAACTTATCTATATAAATAAATAAATAAAATTTAAGTGTCTGTTTGTAATTTCAAAATAACAGCTTTTTACTGAATGCATAATTATGAAAGTATATCTATACGGTAATTACGACAAAAAACGTGCCTGTTTCTTCCGGCCAATCTCCGAAACGATTGAACTGATTTTGACAAGACTTTTACATAGCTGTTGTTATAAGGAGCAACTTGGGCTTTTATTTAAAAAAAAAGGGTTAGGGTTCCGTGCAAAAGACTAAAATTGTTAACAAAATCCGATTCAAATAAAGAAGTAATATTTTTATAATAATTTCACGCGGACAACAGCTTGTTAGATATAATTTTAGATGAAGTTGTGACCAAAGTACTGGATTAAGGGGGAAGCGGCAGGGTAGCCCGCGAAATTCAAATTTTCTTTGGTCATTTGCAGGTCAGTGTCAGGCTATGTTAAACAAAATATGATTTGTGACCTAACTAATCAACTTACAACCTGACACCGACCTGCAAATAGATAAAAACGGAAGAAAATGTGAATTTCGTGGGCTACACTGACGCTTCCACCTTATGAAATAACCAAAGAAAGAATTGGTTGTTCCCATGGTCAAAACCGCGATTGCTGAGCATGAAGTCCTGGGTCAGATTTTAATGAATAGTGCAGACAAAACATAAAATTAAATAAGTTTCTGAGGACTCATTTACATAGAGCAAGACACAACCAACAGTGCCTTTTATTTATAAAACATTGTCACATACCCACTCGCTTCTGCAAAAACGCATATTGGTACAAATTATGAGAATGTTCGCTACCATTGTATTGAAAATCCAAGAACAGGATACAAATAATGAAAGTCACATTATTGACAGCAAGCATTTACTGTTTAGCTGGTACCAAGTAAACTGGCAATAAGTAAACAAAAAGTACGGTGCTGATTAAAAGTGATAAAGCTGTCTGGCATCGTCCTGGTAGTGTAAGGGCCTAGCGGGGGACCGGGTGCGGGGAGCGTCTCCGGGCGTCGAACTCGCGTGGGTCGGGGGTCAGCGCCGCGACACGCGTTCATTAGTGCATTCGTGCGCCCGCGCAGCCCCCTCCGTACATGTTACAATATGTGCACTTGCATGCCAGTTGGCATTTCTTATGGTGGATCCACACAGCACGGCTTTATGTGCGGCATTCGCAACAAAGCCGGCGGCATTTTGCCGGCGAGGTCGCCGCGCCCCGCCGGCAGCGGGGGAGCAGTTCGATCACAGCTTTCTTTGATGGGGAATACGTCATCACCGATGAAATAAAAAGGCGTTTTTCTTCCTTCTAAAGTTTGTAGTTGTGGTAAGTGCAGATTCATCTTGTATCATTTGAAACAAAGTAGTGTTACGTAGTACTCCACCATCAGATATGCGCCCTTGGCAACCGATATCTACGTATACAAAGTTACAATTCGCATCAACCACGGCAAGTACAACAATACTGAAATATGACTTGTACGATTCACTGCCGCACTTGCGCTGCGCTTGCTGTCTGCGGGCGGCCGTGCTGTGTGGATCCACCATTAGGACATTGAAACGCAACTCTTTGTTCATGCCTACCGGAATATACGCATCTCTTTGTGGTTCCTCCTTACACATAATTATGTCGTCTTAGAAAAAGACTGAGTAGCTGGTATTATTCACATAAATGTCGTTCAGCTGATGTTGACGAAGGTCCCATCACGGAAGCCGTACATTTTATCTTCCGTCCTGTCCAAATTCAAGCAAAATTAAAAGCTGTAAAACGTCGAACATTTTCATAAACAGTGTCCTTTGATATGTTTACTTTTGCTTTAATGTGCAATTTACGAACCCGGCCGGTTAATTCGTCATTTCTTTGTCGGTCGAGTACGCACCTATTGTTGAATTAAAGGTTTTACGAGGACATTGCGCTTCTCAGGGTCAACGCGAAGTTTATTGTGGCTTTATGTTTTCCGTAGAATTCGTACTCACTTAGGTAGGTCTTTGTCACTAAATAAACGCCGCTATACACTCGGTACTTGTTCTTTTGATAATGTCTACCCGGTTCGCCTACACTAGATTTTTTAAATATTTTAAACTTTCCATTTCAATTTACAATAATAATATCTCGAAGGCTTATTTTGACTGGCGACCATAATAATGAAAGTTGGGGGATTTGTCTCAATGGGTTTGTGCTTTTGCAAATTGTTATTGAACTCATTTATCTAATTCGTAGTGGTAGACATATGCAATTAATTGTATGAGTCAATCGAGAAAGTAAACCAGTAAGCATTGTTCCGAGTGGATGCGCGTTGTACTGAGCGCGTGGGCACAGGCAGCGGCGCGAATTAAAGCAGCTCTCTATTCATTACTCATCGTTATTGCTATCGCCATTTTGGAAGACGAAAGCGAGTGTAGGCTTTAACTCGTGTTCTATGAAGCTCACTAATTCATTTTATTTTAAGATAAAAGGGTGTTTTTATATATTCCCACCACGGTCACTACCCACTCCACATGAGTGACTTTTCATAAATTGATTCACGCTCTATGAACGCTTATTTGAGCGTACTGAAGCTTCTAACTTTAATAGTCGTGCATTTATAGACATGTGCGTTGCATTGAAAAACAGGCATCCGTTTGCAGGAACAAGCTATTATAGTATTCGTTTTAATATTATCTACCAGAAGCAAAGGCTGCAGATTTATAAACAACCTGGACGTATACTGAAATAATCTGTGACCTTTTACGACACCTACGGGCTGTAAAGAAGTGATGAAAGATTTAAAGGCTGCCGACCTGTTCTTAACTACTATTCAGATTATACCTACATTAAGCAATAACATGATCAAACTGTAGGAAGAATATAACACACCTAAATACTCAAGAAAACCTTCTGGAGGGCAGGTGGCACTAGCAGATACCATATGCCAACGACTTCAAAAACCAAAAGCGTTAAGTTTGCCAGCCCCTGTATCAATTGCATCGTTGCGTGTCTGTACAGGAGAGGGGTTCAAATGTGCTTTGTGCGGTCACTTAGAAACATTATGATAGAGGACTGATAACTTGCCTGGTCGCATTACATTTTTGTCATACACGTCGGTAGACGACTAAGTAATTTTTTTATTATTTTCTTCTACGAAATAGGCTTGCATTTGGCCTGAAATGGCCTGATGTGAAGAGTAGGTGCGGTCTAGGGTGGGGCACGCTTACTTTAATTAAAGTATTACCTAAATTAGTGACGTAGTAGACACTCGAAGCATAATAATACGTTACAGTTACGCAACATTCAGAAGAGATTTGATCTAGCTTGCTATCGTTATTTCACGTCAAATTTGTGTTTAATTAATCAGCAAACAGATTGTTTTGTACATTTGTGTTAAAACTAAATAATAAAACAATGAGTAATAATAAATGTCTCTCTTTACATAATATTTCAGTAACGAAAATTATCATGAGATCAAGTTAGTAATCAGCCTTGAAAATTTCGAACCCTGACAAATGTGGCCGGATAATCGGCTCTAACAATTAGTCGGCTACAGGTCTATACATCTCTAATAATAATGTAGTTTATCATATTGAGGAGTAGAAAGAAATTCGATTAATAAGACAAATGCTTGTGGAAACGCCGACGTGAACAAAAGGAATATGTAAGTATCGTTACAGGGCCGAGTGTGGTTACCATATTATAACTAGGGATGCCTCGATACGCCTTTTTGTCGATACGATACCGATACCGATGCTCTAACAAAAATATCGGCGATAACGATACGTTTATTGAATAAAAAATGAAGGTAAAATAAATAAAACACAAGCAGGTTATTTTTTTAATTAATATAAAAAGAACAAATAACAGGACAACCTAAATAAAACCGTTTAAATCTTTACGACAGGTTGTTTTAGTAATTAAAATTAACATTGATGAGATTTTTGTTTAAAAAACAACGTATTCTTAAGTTTTGCGGAGAAAGGCGATTTCGCAAATCTATTTGAATAAGACCTGCGGTGGAAAATAGACTCTCAGAAGCGACAGAACTCATTTGGAAACTAAAGTACTTCAGTGCACTTTTTTTTTAATTTTTGGTATAAGACGTCATTGCGCCAGAAAACGAACCGACCTGGGCCTCCTCGATATATTAGGAGACCTTAGGTATCTCTGGATTTCTTCTATGAGAGAATTACAGCTTAGAGCAAACAGGGCTCATCTTCCTCGGACTCTCTAATATAATTTTCACAATGGAAATTATTTGCATGGAAAAATACTGCGCACAACAGTCAACCTAGCGAAATGGGATAGTTTAGCGAGTGCGAGGCCAAAGCGGGCGGGCGAAACAAGACACTGAACAAAGCCCGGGGTTTCCCCGAGCATAGTTAGTTTGTGCATCGTTTCCAACGAAATATACGAGATAACACCAGCGTTTACATTACATTTTTAAAGCGCGAAATTTGAAAAGTATCGTTGAAGCGGCCATAAAAATATCGCCATAAAAGTATCGGATGCATCCCTAATTATAACCTATTCCCAAGTCTAATCTAATAAAACATCTCTTGTAGAATCGGAAAATGATTCTATTCCTACTAATGCCACAGTGTAGAAACAAAGGTGTTTACTTTTACTAATATACACAAAAAGTATAATAATATGATTGTTCATTGTGCAGACGAGTCTCGTAGAAAGTATCCGGCGCGTGCAAGAAATGCAACGGTAATTGCGACAGTATTGTTATATTTCTACTGTTTATAATGATTAGCACTACATCAGCTGCTGCCGCTGTGTGCGAAATTAGCTGTCCATTGTGTGGACGTATTTTGATCTTGTAGAGAACGTAAAAAAAATTAACAAAATTTTGGAATTTGTGGTGTGTGTACTGTTATAGATTCCTGAAAGGGCGTTATGATTATACATTATCACGTAACCGATACTACTTACTTTCATACGTATTATTTTCATTTATGTGTATCTATGTTTTTTTACGCAAATGTTCAAGATGAAAAGTAGCTAAGCCCTTCTCTAGGTCTTTCAAGTTACCTATAAGTCAGAGTTTTGAATATTTTGGCCTGCCTACTGCGCTATTTTTTTATTTTAGATATTCGACCGCGCTTAAAAAGATATGCTATGATTTGAGATCATATACGGGGTGGAAGGGACCGACGCGAAAACGGAAACCACATACTCAGTACAGCATTCTGAACCCCCCACATATAACTCTTTCGCCAGTTATTAAAAAAAAAATGCTGTTTCCTACAAAAATGCAATACCTACTTTTGTTCCCGGTGTCCTTTCCACCCCGTATATTTCAATTATGTTGGGCTTACGCCTATTTTGACCAAGACCCTTTTATAACTTGTATTGTCCCAAAGCTGGACGAAGCCCTCCTAATTATTTAACTCGTTTTGTTGTTACGCAACAAATAGCAGTTACTAGTTAGCTTTACTAAATAAATTGTTTTTTTTTTTAAGTCAGATTTACTGTAAATATTGGGATGAAGTTAATTAATTTGAAATACCTGCGACGAAGATCCCCAACCACAAAAAAGAGCTGTTCGCCTTCGATTCCAATCGTAAAATTACAGGTTGAAGTTAATTTCCTTATGTTTGGATGATTACTCGAAGTGGAAAGAGATTAATTCCACAAGTTATAATATACATATAACGTAAAAAAAAAGATTTTTAAGAATAAAAAACTGGTCATGTAACCTCACTAATTATATAAAATAGTTAAAACTAAACAAGCCAGAATAAATTTTAACGCCTTCTGTCTCGTTTAAACGAAATCTAAATTCAAGCTATATTACGGACGTATATAATATGTATACGTACCATCATTACTTTAAGCATAGGTATCCAAAAGAGCCTTTCTCTCTCAAAATAACTAACCGTGACATCTTTTCACTTTCGCCATTACTGTGTCAATCAAATTCTGAAACAATTTGCAGTTAGTAGATACTAATTAGTTTAATTTTATAACAAGGTGTTGCACCGTCTGGTCGCGTTCGCTTTGAAAATTTATTTCTAACACACAAAACCTGTATTTTGTGGGAATGAGCCCTGACGCCCGTCGGCAGTAAGTGGGCGTTCAGTGAAAGCTTTCAATATGAGCTTGTTTATATTTGTTAATTAAAAACATTAGTTCATAAAACTCTCCATTTCGTAGAATCCAGATAAAAAAGGCTGGCCTGGCTGTCGTAATTACATGTTTATGTCCATTTTATTGTAATGCCAATTTAATTACTTACCGACATAATGTATTAAAATAACGAAGACAAAGCATGATAGGCACAACGCTGGTAATCAATTCGAAAGAATTAACGTTAACAGTTCGGGTAATTCAATGTTGAAATCTGTTACAACGAAGAGAGCCCGATAACGAATCTTCATTGTATTCATATGAGCTTCAATCGATTTGAATGTACCAAATAAATATGCGCGTGTTTGTTAAATAGTACCAAAACCGTTATGTGTAAGCTTTATGGAACTCATTGTAGGTAAGTACTACATGCTTGATTGTCTCACCACGGGATGTGTGGGTGATAACTAGTTCTACAGAATATAGGTCAAATACAGTACCTACACATATTAGATAATATTAATTTGTCGTAAGTAATGTAATTGTTTAGAAATTGACCAACGTCGAATGTACACACACGTGACCTAAAATACACATGTTTTTTATACAATAGAAGAGACTGGCATAATGAGTTCACAAGACGTTCTTGAATGTAATGCGATATGAAAAGATGTGGGGTATTAGAGCAAGTGCGAACCTAGACCGACTACAGTTAGTTGCTTCGGTTCTGACTCAGCATCGGCAAATGATCACGTTAACCCGAATTGTCAAGAACACTTACATATTGTCTTCAATAGCTTTATTTACTGATTGAAATGTATCTAATGTAAATGTTCTTACTTGGTGTAAGTGCCCGATACCGATTGTGTGTAATTTCGAAACTCATAAAACCTTGTGGTATTTTATATTAATTTCTACGTGACTTGGAGTAGGTACGAATGCATTAATCTAACCTATCTAATAATATAAAGAGGTAAAATTTGCATGAAGTTTGTATGTAGGGGGTAATTTTCTCAACTACTGATTCGATTCCGAAAATTCTTTCACTATCGGGAAGCAACATTATCCTCGAGTGCTATAGGCTAAACGCTCTCGTGGGTTATTTCCGTAATTAACGGGAGCGAAGCCGCGAGCAAAAGCTAGTACGTTTATAACTGCGACTCATTAGAAGATACGTATCTATGTATGTACGAACAACGTTTTCTTGAACCATGACATTGGCCATCGCATGCAAACAAAGCAGGCGCTCGTAGGAAAAATATAGACGTTTGTCTTTGATTATTGAATGTATAGCGTGCGCAGTTTTTGCATCACAATAATATGTAGCTTTATTGATAATTTATTCAATTCAATGTGGTTGCGCTTATGCGCTGTAAGTTTGTTAGTTAAGCTAGTTTACTATATAAAGATAGACCGTGACGATCCGTCGCCGATTATGCAAATCGAATCATTTATTTCCTTTTTTGTAGGAAATAAAAATGCTTATTGTAAACAACGCTGTCGATGCACTCATCAATGTATTTACACGGATTACAATCAGGTGCGGGTCACGATTACGGAAGTTCGATACATATTTGAATCATTTTCGTCAAGGACGGGCTGGAAGCCAGTATATGTACCTACGTACTTATTAAGTGCCAGATAAGATTCCTCGCTGTACAACAGTGAACATATTGACGGGGGACCTTGTCGCGCATCGATATCGGCTATCCTAAAGGGAAGACAAGTAGGTAAACAGGGTTTCCGTTTAAGGATTGGCAATGCATCGGCCGCCCACGTATTGTTCAGATATCGACGAAGGCGTCGCACTAAAACATTGCAAACGATCATTCGGTAATTCGTTCTTTCACGGAAGTATTTAACAGCCAGTCGGTCCATGTACATCGATTAACTTTTAAGTCATAATAAATAGTCCAGTCGATATGTACTTTTACTTGGAAAGTATTCCGAACTTAATGGAACTTTAACAAGTTGTTTGGGGGGGTATACTAGGAAGACTATCCTAAGTTTATCACCTTCAAAGTATGCTCCTTCAGAAACGATACACTTACACCAACGAATAATCCAATCGTCAAAACATTTTGTAAAGGCTTTTCCCGGAATTGAGTTCACTTCTCGCCGCGAATTCTGCTTTTTTTTCTATTTCTTCTACCGAATGAAAACGGGTGCCACGAAGTGATAATTTGAGTTTATGAAAAAGAAAGAAGTCGGCTGGAGCCATATCTGGTGAATAAGGTGGTTGCTCGATGGTATTCGTTGAGTTTTTGGTCAAAAATTCGTTCACTATGATGGCCTTGTGCGAAGGCGCATTATCGTGGTGCAAAATCCAAGAATTTTCTTTCCAAAAATCTGGCCTTCAAATTAGCTCTCTTAAACGCCGCATAACTGTTTGACCATCAAGAATTCCGAGTGCACAACACCGCGATAGTAGAAGAAAACGGTCAACATGAATTTGATTTTTGATCAACTTTGGCGTGGATTTTTCGGTTTCAGTTCAGTAGGAAGGCACCACTCCGAAGCTTGTTGACTAGTTTGCATGTCAAACTCGTAAACCCACGTGTCGTCACGAGTAACAATGCGTTTCATGAATGTTGGCTCGGAATTGACTTGTTCTAGCATGACCTCAGCGACTCTTATGCGATTGAGTTTTTGAAGTGAATTCAGGTCTTTTCGGACTATCCGAGCGGCAACATGTTTCATACCCAAGTAGTTATTTAAAATGTTACGCATCGACTCGTGAGACACAGAAAGTTCAGACGGCTATCTCTCTCAAACTTGAATGAGGATTTTCAGTCACAATTTCCTTCACTTTTGCGATGTTAACGTCAGTTGAAGAAGTTGGTGGCCTACCAGAGCGAGGCAAATCTTCCATCACATGTCGACCGCTTTTGAACGCTTTGTACCACTCATAAGAACCTGTTTTTGATGAAGTCACCAATTCACCGTAAGCCTTCTGTAACATTTTCAACAACACTAACACGAAATTCCCTTAAGAAATTCGCAATACACACTAGAAATTATCTAACTAAAGCAGGACTGTATTTAATCTAAATAACAGATGCAACTCAAACTCCGTGCCAAAATGGAAAACAGTTGTGCCAATCTAACAAAAAATAATATTAATAATTTGGAACCACAAACAAATCATCCATTCCCGATACTTTTTTGACTGAATGTACTTACTCGTACCGCTTGTGATTATGTAGGTTCAACCAACATGTACTCATGTATTATAATGTTTGCCATTTAGCTATAAAAACACGCC
Source organism: Standfussiana lucernea (assembly GCA_964057025.1). Classification (NCBI taxonomy): domain Eukaryota; kingdom Metazoa; phylum Arthropoda; class Insecta; order Lepidoptera; family Noctuidae; genus Standfussiana; species Standfussiana lucernea. The sequence continues at coordinate 13,081,219 of OZ059790.1, read as the reverse complement.
GGCAATCTTTTGAGGAATTAGCGTTTTATGGACATGTACAAGTTTTTTTATTATAAGTTTGGTCTACAACTCCATGATTTCGGTTTTTATAACATAACATTGTGAACTTAGTTCTTTTATTAAACTAGTATGTAACATACTGTAAATTGATCAAAAGCTATGATATTACATAAGTGTCCATAAATAATGAAGAAGGCGGTTAGTTGTCAGAATTCTGACAAATCTTTTACGGAGAAAGTTTTAGCCTAGTATCTTTGCCTGTCATTGAATTGAATGACGAAAACTTTTCACTTTCATCAATTAGCGAACTACACTAAGGTGTCAGATGTCCTGAGATGAACTCTGTTAATTATTGCCATTTCTCTTTTAAGTTCAACTCCATTTGGTCGTCTCTAATACATCTGAATGCGGGCGTGGGTGATATTATTTCCTCAGTAGAGCGCGCTATGCTCCGAAAGCTTAATGTTTGGTTTACGCAATCAGATATTCGTATCTCGCGTAAACTTTGATCACTTTTGTTTTCAAACGTCTTCCGAGCTTTGCCGTGGCCCACTCTCGGCGGCCTTGATTGTTATCCACCCGCACCGCTGCACATTGTCTGCAGGCAGTCGTTTGTCATATGACGTGACATGATTTCCCTTTTATCAAAAGAAATATTAATAAGTGAAAGTTTCCTTTAAAGCCAGCTGCACCTATGAAGATTTATTACAAGTATTTTTAAAGCAATTGACGTGTCGGAAAGTAACATCAATCGTTTTAACCTTCTTCTCGACAAAATACACTCTTCCGTGTTTCGAATACTACGAAGTAATGTTTTTTTTTTCTCGTGTGAGTCATGCGGTTCAGGTGCAAATGATGACGAGTTAAATTAATGCCAAGTTGTCTGCAGCACCTAGGGCAATGCTACCGTTGTAGGGTAATCAACGCCAGGGAATTCCATTGCATTTACTCACTAAACATTTCAAAGAATTTAGACTCAATTTATAGTATGAATAAACAGTATTGTGTGTTGGACGTACAAATATTATAAATAACAAAAAAAAATGCTGTGGCAGGTAGGTAAACTGCTCAAACCAATGGGTGTTTTGAGAAAATCACCAATAGCAGCTAGATAACTACAGGTTTTAAAATAAAGCACATATTTCAAGAGCCCTGGTTAGTAACTAAACGACAAGTTTTTTTTTTAATTTGCCGTTTAGCAAACAGTGGTAGTATATTGTCATAATAAGACGTCCACGTTCTGACGTTATTTCCCTAGCTTGCATTATTTTCAAATTACAAAATAAATTAACTTATTACATATTAGCGACCCGCCCCGGCTTCGCGCGGGTGCAAATGCAACACGTATCCATACACTAGCTGAACCGCACAACTTCGTCTGCGTAACATTTTTTATTGATGCTCCGCTCCTATTGGTCGCAGCGTGATGTTATATAGCCCATAGCCTCCCTCGATAAATGGGCTATCCAACACTAAAATATTTTTTTTAATTTGAACAAGTTGTTCCGGAGATTAGCGCGTTCAACCAAACAAACGAAACTCTTCAGCAGCTTTATAGATATAACAAATCTGTGGCGTTTCTATACATTAAACATATTTAGAAAAAAAATAGTAGGGGTGTTAAAGGATGACAAACAGAACCCACTTCTAGAATTTTTGACTGTTTGTCTGTGCAACTGCAGTCTGTGAGTCTACGGGTATGTTTGTTTGTTGAAGCATCACCTGAAAATTACAAAACCAATACGCTTAGCTTTAATGCACAAATATTGTGCGTGAATTAGAGAAGGTTTTAGTTTTTGTTTTATTACAATCCGTGTTCTCTATCAAAAGATACATGAAATGATTGTGTTCAAGAATAACTTATCGTCATTACGTAAGATATATGCAACGACATCTATTGAATCAAACTGGCACTAATCAATTAATATGCTCACAAGATAACTTTTAAATCGACTGACCGGGTTTTTCAAAAAGTTATGATAGCAAAAGGTACATTAGTTAGATAGCGCTGCTTTAAAAATCTACATAGCCTATAGAGTGTTTGTTCGATCGCTATCCATGCATTATATTTTAGTTTTAACTCCGTGCACGATAGATGGCGTTGTTCATTTAGCGCCATTTTCTGAATCGCGGTATTAAGATTTTCCGTGAAAGAATGACGCTCGCCGGTGTAAGCAGCATTTTTTTCTAATAGATTATGGTAGAGGAATTTACTATGATTTCACGTTCCCATGTAAAGTTTTCTGATAATGCCAAGAGAATATGCGGTCACGTGAGGCCGCGGGCATAGCTATTATACATATAAACCTTCAATCACTATTTCTACTGATGGAAACCGCAATAAAATCCGTTGCGTAGTTTAAAAGATCTAAGCGTACAGGCGTCGGAAAGCGACTTTGTTTTATGCTATGTAAAGATATGCAAAAAAGGAAAAGCATTGTGCAAAATATCGAACACAGTGTCTAGTCCATTTGCGAAGTATGGATTGATAGATCACGCGTTTATTATTGGAAAGTTTTCCCCTAAACATAATCGGGTATAACCACCCACATGTGGATCATTTCTACGACGCAGTACAATTGCCGTCTCCTTTCTAATCGCACATCACAAGTGTGACGATGGCCCCGAATACAAATTATGGGAACAAACAATTTCTTGTATGAAGGATGGCGACCGACGGTAATGTGGCTGGCGACACCTACGCGCCTCCACTTCGAAGAATCCAACTGTACGACGATGAGCAGACTTTCTGCCCCAATTACACGTGTCTTTGTGCTGGTACTTTCCAGCACGTGGGCATTCCTACTTCCTTGGCTCTTCGATCACTGCCTTTTTTGTTATAAAATTCAAACAATGAAAATATGCTAGTAAATTCTAAACCCAAAAGGTTTTTCCAGATTCATCAAACCATTTGCATCTGCAGAAGACATTGTCATCATAATTGCTTTTTAAACCTTTGTTATTATTTTTTCACTTGTGGCAATAATAACCCATATCGGTTAGCTTTAACCTCGATTTTTGCTAATCGACAAGATATTATGTGGTTTGTTTTGTTTATTTTTGTCTGGGCCGAAGGTTGTACTAAATGCGTGACTCACAACCGTGTACAGGATCTTTGTTGTGCTTCTGAGAAGCTCAACGGGTACGTCTTTGTGGGAAAGGTGTTTTAATGCAGGTCGACGGACTGATTTCTCCCGTCCTGCTTACCGGACGATATAAAACTAAAAAATAATTAAAACTCGCTCGATTGGAAATTTGGAAGCTCACCGAGTTAGATTCTGTTTTATTCATGATCCTTAATTGGAAACATTGAAAGATGCTGTTCCCACGTTCTTTTTTGTGGCACAGGTTATGGTGATTGAAAACGATTTTCTCACATTTAAATCCTTATTTATTGTTTTTTGGGTTTTTCGATGAAAGCGTGGCTCGACATAACATTCGCTGTTAATATAATGGCACGGAAACTCTTCCTCACTTGTTTATATTTTCGGAATTACCAGGTTATATACCTAGTAAAATTCAAATCCGTAATTGGACATAACTGGCAGTTGACGCATTTAATATCGGACTAAGCAGTTTATATTTAGTCTCAGTAACTAATAACTGCCCCTTGTTTTCCTTATGCGCACAGTGATTTAACATGAACAGAAGCATTTAACAGTACTTACTACCTACCGGAAAATTTCGCTGATGGAACATCATAAATGGCACAGAAACCTGTGTTGACCGATATAGGTACATAATTGAAAGATGACGAATCAATATCGAGTAATGTTCAGTTATACCTGGTTAGATGTTTGACCCCAATGATTAATGAGGACCGTTACTTTTGACTCAGTTACTATTGCGTTATTTTTTGAAATACTTTTCTCTCTCTTAATGTACAGTGGCCTTTGGCCTTTAAAAATTTGTTGAATTTCTTCATGTCGAATGGAATGTCACATCATCTTGACATTTAATTTTTATTTAATAAAAACCATAATATTGTATATATACGGTTCAAATATTAGGATTTTTCTACAATTTGACTAAATGACAAAGCGACATAACGGCACTGTAGATCCGTACAAGTAATCATCACAGATACAGGGTGTCAAGCCTACCCGTCATATTAAACAACTTTCCCAAAGACACTCATATAACCACACGTGAAAAAAATGCTTTTTGATATGCATCGAAATAGTCTGTCCACTGATGTGCCACCACCTTGAAGGATATAGATAACTAAATCGCTGCACTGTATAAATCGCTAAAAGTTGTCATCTTTGAGATTTGACTTGAATCGACTCATGTCAGAATAGTTATAGATATTCTTTTTTAATGGTGGCTTAAACACAACAATAATCAAACAGTGACGTTGAATCCCTTAGCTCCAGGAAGTCTATTTATGGCCAGTATTTTGATATGTAATTTAGATTGGTGTTTGTTGTTGGATTCAAACTCGTGCCTGGTAGATCAGGTTTCCGCCGTAGCACCATTTATGGTGTCGGATTAATTCGCCGTGGTCATTGCTAGCATCGTAGCACTTAAAACGCTCGACTAATACACATCATGTTCACGGATTGTTTCGTGTCAGCACTAACCACAGGGATGGTTAAGCTCACCGACCTTACCTTTTACAGTGTCAATTGGCTTTCAGTGTCGACACCCGGAGCGTGACTTATGCGTTTTCTTTTCCATACACGTTGATCATCACTAGAAATGTGGAAATCTTAATTTTGCTAACTCTGGAAGGTTCAATGTCTAGAAATCAGTTAAAGTCAATTGACACTAATTGGCAATCAGCCGGGAGCTTCTTACGGTGAGGCCATACTGAGAAAAAGTGACATCGTCTTGCGCTTGGCGGCGGCCGATTTTTCTTTCGTTAGTCTGGCTGGCCTAGTAATGAACCATTTGGGTCATTGGACCTCGCCGTTTGTCGGCTACTCGCTGCCGCCTCCGGTGCCATTATTTTTTTGCCACCAATTGTATGGAGTGACGCGGTCGCCTACAATCGCAAGTCGAACAGTGTTTTTACTGATGACGAGTGTATTTAAATACGTACCATCAATTTCGCATGTTTTTCTTCTTATATGTAACGGCGATTGTTTGATTGAGGGCTTGTACAAAGAATCTAATCTTTGTGTAGGATGTAAGGTAGATACCTACCTAACGGTATCATACTCAGGATCTTGCAGCAATTACCTACTGTGAAAAGTATTGATCATCGCAGATAATTAATAGATATACCTAGTTACCTCTGTCTCATTTCATAATAATTATGATGAACTAACTTACTAAAAATATTATATCTATTAATTAAAGCTGATTAATTTTAGATTAACATGTTGAATCATCCAATTCCGGATATTCCCAAAATATTAAGAATATAACAATTAAAAATACTTGTTTAGTAATCAAGTCTCGATTCAAACAGTGACGGGGAAGTACTACTGGAATAAGTATTTTATGTTCTAACCTAGATCATCATGGTCTATTCGTGTACCGAATATCATCCAAATAGTAGATAGGCGCGCAAAGGTACTTAACAGAACAGACAGATACATGGTAGGCTCCTATGCATATAATACAATGTGTGGATGGAATGGACTTAAATTTAAAACTATTTCAGCTCAACTATTTACGGTATGCTTTAAAGGTCAAGCAAATGTTGCAAAGCTTAAAGCCCTAAGGGGAATGAAATCATACAAGCGCATAATCGTTGGCAGTGACACACATCACCACTGAATAAGCAATAATGTTCCAGTCTAGGCCATGTTTGTTTCACACATAAATAAATATTAAACGGACCGTGTCACAATATTATACATGTACATTAAATATGTTCACTGTGTATCGGTGCTTTTAGGGTAAGCAAATTATGAGACAAGTAATCCAATCAATCCAAAACATTGCGCGCCGCGATAATGTTTTCGTGTCGCCTCAGAACCACAAGGAAACCAGAGTCAGACCAGTAAGATCAATTTTATTTACTCTCTCGAACATGTTCTCTGAATTTATGTTTCTTAGTAACAAAACGTAGGCAGTAATAATTTACGTGTATGTCTCGACAGGCTATTAATTCAATTTGTTTTCAATATCGACTCCTCAACTTTCACCCATATTCGGCAACCTGGAAGTTTGCTTCTTGTTGTTGCAATACTGTATATTTCTTCCCTAGTCATTCAGTAGCAGCGTAAGTTCGCGGGAGTACGGGGTAAATACGGGGTTTTTATTTGTTAATTAATTTTCATCCACTTTGTGAAGCTGGTTAGATTCGTATGTAAAAAATCCAATGCACTTGTGGCTAAGAACTTCAGAAATAAAGAGTGTTTCAAATCTCCTGTACTAAATCCATACCACGGACCCGCAGTCAGACAGAATTACCACTTCTTACTTACAATTATTTATTACTGTCTGACTGCATGTCTGTTACCTTTTTACGCCCTAATGACTGAGAACAGCACACGGATAGACATTGACCTGGGTTAGAAGTATAGAACACATAGGACACTTGTCCCAGTAGGCACTACGATCCCTTGAGTCATGGGGCCCGTGGGATAATTTCCGACCTACGTTTCACGTTTTCACGTTGGCAAAGCCACGAGCGAAAGCTAGGTCAAAAGGTTATTTAAAAAACACATTATCTAATAAATAATAATTAATTATACAATCACTTTGTTGTCTAACATTATAAAACTATGCAGTTTCTATCCATATTTAAAAAGAAAAACATGGATTGTCTGAAAAATATACACACAACAAATCAAGTAATAAACAATAACTTTCCCTGATACAGTTTTATCGTCACTTACATCATTATTTATTATAACTAAGATAAAATATTATGTAGATTGGCTTTTAAATTTAATTTCGTCTAGTTTTATATAATATACTTCACCCTTATTTTTAAGTTTTTTAACCGACTTCTAAAAAAGGAGGAGGTTCTCAATTCGGTTGTATGTTTTTTTTTTTTTTTTTTTTTTGTGTTTGTTACCTCATATCTCCGTCATTTATGAACCGATTTGAAAAATTCTTCTTTTATCTGAATGGATCTACTTCCCGATTGGTCCCATAGAAATTTCATCAAAATCGGTTCAGCAGTTTGGTTTTGAAATCAAAATAGCTGGAAATTTTTGTGTTTGTTACCTCATATCTTCGTCATTTATGAACCGATTTGAAAAATTCTTCTTTTATCTGAATGGATCTACTTCCCGATTGTTCCCATAGAAATTTCATCGAAATCGGTTCAGTAGTTTGGTTTTGAAATCAAAATAGCTGGAAACAATATGTCATCCAAGTAAAAGAAATGGCGAAATTGATACTTGACAAGGATTTGTGTGTGATGCGATAACTAAAAAGGGTAAAATAAAAACTTTTTTGCAAAAAAAAACCGACTTCCAAAAAAAAAAACACTAAAAAAGTGGGAAATAACTTTACTTTCGGAAGTCGGTGGCAAAAACGTCAATGAAACAAACAATAGTCACCGACTTCCGAAAGTAAAGTTATTTCCCACTTTTTTAGTGTTTTTTTTTTTGGAAGTCGGTTTTTTTTTGCAAAAAAGTTTTTATCAACCGATAACTTCAAAGTTGGTTTTTAATCATAAATAATAAATACTTTTTGATCCCTGGAGTACACAATTTAAAATTTGAGTCGTTACATGAATACAACAAAACCTCTTTTAAAAAAAAGTTAGACAATATGGCGATCCACGATCGTTTTGGCTTTGCCCTCGTACTTATAGGTGTTAAATAGTTCAAACGCCAAAAAAATACTGATGTACCTACAGATAAACTACAAATTTTATTGTCACTGAAAGTTTCATTATACAAAATGGCCTGTTAAAGAGGTCATAAACCACTGTTAACAGGCATCTTGTATATGGTAACGTACGGCTGTTGTTATGGCATCACTTATTTGCTTTCCTGAGTTAGGTACTCACGTCTAGTTTTAATTGAAATATTTTCCTTAATAAATAATAATAACTTTCATGATAATAAAATAAAAGGCATTAAGTAGGTATCATATCAAGTACTTACTCATGTAAGAGTTGTAATTTTTCACAGTGGCCCAAATACATAATAATGTTGTGTTAAAATGAAGTCGTTTCGAAACCAATTTGACCTTCTGTACCCCGGTTGGCTCCAAGTGATCATGATTTTTTTTCATTGAATGTGTGTTTTTAACTTTTTTATCATATTATCGTAACGTTTTTATTGCCAAGGTTAAAGCCGCAGCGGTATTAACAAAATATTTTTTTGTTTCAGGTAATTATCAATTATTTCGCTTAACTGCAACGCAACGTTTAAGGTGAGATCCCACATGTTCCACGTCGCAAAGCCAGGAATGCAATCAACGAAAATAATAGCAGTATACTTACAATAAAAATTTACTTGTTGTATAATTAAAATATAGATCCGTTACAAGCTTAGTGCGGTCAGGGCGGGCAGGAAAAAATACTTTTTTTAATATTTAACGAGAGAAACTCCGCTATGCACCGTGGCAAATAACATCAAAGTGGATTATGATATTAATTTATTCAATTTAATTATGTATTGTGTAATGCATTATTTGGTTTAGTTATTAATATGTGTTGTATAATCCAGTAATTAACATTTAAATCAATCGGAAATGAATATTAGAGTAGGTTTGTTTCCTACACACAAACAAGATTCGACATTCTCTTCGTTTATACATGTCTAATAAATAATAATTAATACGTATCACACGAGATATCGTGTACACTTTGTTTGGTTGGCAACTGTTACAAACTTGTACTGGAATAGTGCAGTCGGTCGGTCGGATGCAAGCGTGCGCTCGGGCTCGCCGGTTGCTAGTATATCGGCATCTCGTCGTTGTTGTACCGAAGGTCAGTGCTCCTGCGATTCAGCCCGTAATGCTCTCGCGATAGAGTCACTAGTGGTGGACCGCAGGAGAGAGGCGGCGGCAGCGGTGGGGTCCTCGCATCGGGCCGCCGCGCGTTGCCTCCCTTCAGTCAGTTTAGTCGCAGCGGTGCACGCACACCGCACGCAGTTCTCGCGCTCGCAACGAGAAGGTATGCACGGACCGGCTCCGCCGCCGCCGTCGTCAACGAATCGCACTCGCTTCCGGTGGCTGCTCTCCTTTCAACTACCGATACCACTGTCCTATGCTACGCGTACGTGATGTTGTGTGACAAAGGCTGGTTTTACTTACTCGCTATATAAAATATCCAGTGCTATATGCCACTTAGTTGGTTGCAGCCGCCGAACGCGTCTGTGTGCTGAACGGTACACATGTTTATACTCAGTGATGTCGGTTCCAAGCAGTGATATTCGAAAATGTGTTGAACTAAATTAATAATGATCAAAAGTGTTGCTCTAATGTTTTTCCTCGATATCAAAACAACGTATCGCATGCATACATTTATAAACACCGTGTGTTGTTATCTCGTGCGTTGTACCTATTCAATAATAAAGCCTTTATAATGACACAATTGTAACACAAGCCAGTCTCACTATTCAAGAAAAGTTAATTAATATTGTTTGAACAGAATTATGATCAGTGTCAAACTCAAAACCAGCCGAATTAAAATCAAATGATTATTACAGATATAACCACAAATAAGTGACTCAATTATGTGTACGCCTATTATAGTTTGTTGCTAATAACAGTAATACCAATCAGGTCTGTTCTAAATAACATATTGCCCCAGAAAACTTATTTGTACAGCGATTTCTGTATCCTTGCAACTGGAGTGGATTCAGGCTAGGATGTGTCGGCTGCGGGCCATATGGCAGCAACGCCACTCGCCATATTAGGGACGCCAACCAAGGCGACACTAGTTGCACTTATACGGCATAAATGCTCCACAAAACAAGTGACGTCTTATCACTATCTACCGTTTAATAGATTACTCTATCACTGACTAATGTTCATTAATATTAACAACGTTTTTGTTTCGTCTAATGATGTGCGTGCGGCTGGCGTGATCGATGTATAACTGCATAAGAGATAAGGTAGGGCAGCGGTTTGCGAGTGCGTTATGCAAGCAGGCTGGTAAGCTGAGCGGTCGGTGGCGCACGGGGCGGTTCGTTGACCAGTGCGTTGTCCCGCCGCTCCGCCGCGCCGCCCACCGCGAAGGTCGCGGCCCACAGCTTACCGACATGTCCACGATCTGCACCGAATACCAATACACTTGAAAACAACACACAAGTATTAGATGCACCCCTGGTTCATTGTTATTATTAGTTCAACACATTTAAAATTACTACACTCTTTACAGGTAGAGTCGATATGTGTTCAGTGTGCTCTGTGCTAAAATATTTTTTATTGTGAAGAATAATAAGTTTTATGACTGTTGCCTGGAAATTTTTATCTCAAAATGGTGACTTCGAGAATACCGGCTTATTCTCTGAGTTCGGAGTTCAACAGGGAGTTCAGAAGTTTCCGCATAACGCGAGCCACACCACGGTCGACTCTGTACGCTCCCGCTATTGTTCCTATACACGAGTACCCAAGGGTCAGCGTGCACGAGCGGCGGGAGGCACTAAAGGCTGCGCTGGCAAAGGCGTGGTCTTCGAAGAGTAGTGAGAAGAAGAAGCATGACACGTGGACCGTTCCCACTGAACAAAGCAGAGCTGGCATCACGACGGCCGATTTCACCGGAAAGTCACAGTATAAGAACGGCGATGTGTCGCGTGTTGCACTTGCAAAACACGAATTCGAGAGCAAGGATACTGAACGCACGGAGACCGTCGACAACAGAGCAGATGGTGTCCAGCCTGCTAGCTTTACATACAGCCGTGTTAACGGGAACGGTATCGATATACAAGAAACACTTAAAAAGGGCTGTGATAAAGGTTTACACAATAAAGATTTAAGTTATAGCGACTACGTAAATAATGTTCCTAAATGTAAAACTAGTTTCGAAAATAACTTCCTCAAACAAAGCCACGAGGAACGCTATAGCAAACGAAATGGGTACGATGCCGCGACTAAACGAGTTGATAGAGACAACAACTTGAACAATGTCGAATATAGCAGCCTGAACGGCGACACGTACGATTCTTTGAAGTATTCGCGAACAGCGAACGGAACTGAATCAGTACAATATAAAAATTACGGTAAGGTAGACACCGTTAAAAGCAAATTGCTCAGCACAGATAGCCCCAAAAGCGTGACGTCTTGCAACGGAGAGAAATTAAATGGATACGGTGGTTTGGAGCGACGCAGTGGAAAAGAGCAACAGCGGCCTTTGACGAGCGGTCCCAAGGCGCTCGTGGAACAGAGGCTGGCCGAGCGGCTAGAGGTGAAGGTGGCCGAACTACCCGCTCTCTACCGAGGTGTAGACTCCTGGACACCCAAATCCGCTGCATTCCAGAAGAACATGCGCGACCACGAATGGAGCGTTTCGTATGTACCTACCCACATCACCAAAACACGATGAACCCTTACTAACAAACTCCACTCCTTACTACAAAATATTCATAAACATCCAATACCATGGTTTCGTGTGTGTTCAGCGTCGAGCGCGCCGAAGTATACTAAAAACGTTGAAAACAGAGTTTATCCCATGCGCTTATAAATAGGAAAAAAGGTAGCGTGCAGTCGGCAGCTCGAGTGCATCGACTTGCCACTGGTCCGGTCCGAGTGCAGCGTGATCCTGATCAGGCTTTTACGTTTTATATTTGTCAACAGTGAGGTTAGCTAACTAACCAGTAGTTTTTCTGTAGGCAATATTCTTTTTAAAAACAGCTTGCCAACCTGCTTTTTCATGTCAATAAGCTCATGATCTGATGAAAATGTAGGTATACAAACGCAATCAATAAAAAATACATATTAACGCTATTTCCAAAAACATCATATTAATTTATTTAGGTTTATCTGGATCATACCCGGTATGTCCGACAGCCATTCTTATTTCGTATAAGTGCTTGTGGTACCGTTACGGTTTACAAAGAACTCGCTGTTTCTATGACATTTTTTTTTTGCTAGTTTTTACTGGCCCTGACCCTTATAATAGTATATACATCATCTTAATACGTTTGCTCGTTATGTTATGAAGTTTGACAGTAGTGGTGAGGGCTGAAGACTGGTTGTGCAAAATCATTGCACAACTCACCGTGACTCACCATCGTTGCGCTTTATTTCATCCTGCTAGCGGTTGCTTAATCTCTTTGCTCATTAACGCCATTTGGTTACAAAGTATCAATCCCACAGTCAGGAAATAGAAAACGACTCAAACATCGACTACTCACTACATCCATCTTCAATTTAATATTGAATCCATCGTCTGAATGACTGCGAGTTGCGACCTCCATTTGTACACGTTTACATAGACGCGTAATTACAATTTTCAGGTCGAATAACAGTTCTTTCACTTGCGTTATTATCTTGCAAACATATTCAAGTTACAGTATTTTTCGATGTGTGTCCATAGATATTTGTGTTACAAATACAATAACACATCTAACATAACAAGTAAACATTCTACAAATTCGTGGGCGCCAGGCATAACCATAGCTTAAAAGATTCGTCTCGATAGCGTTCACAGTGAATGTTTCAAGGTCCTGTCCTGGTTTATGCGCTCGCAAAGGATTTGTCAACTTAGTAGGCGTTATGACGTAATTAGAACTTATTGTTTTTGGTTCCTTCCTTCTTTTAAAGAATGGTAACACCGCATTATCGTGTAGTGGAGAAAAATACCGCTGTTATGTGGTAATCTCAAATGAACGTAAATTGAAAGAGAAAGACATTGCGGTATAGTAAATATCATTATTTCTCGAATTTCTGTAGTCCATGATTTGAAACGTTGTTATTTGATTAAGAGTACAAACCTCGGGCATTAAATAAGACATGTTTGAATACTGCCATTGTTTAATTTACTATCGTCTATTTAATAAACAACATAAAAACAGTGAAAATATCTTAATCTTCCTAGAAAATGGCTACGTCAAGAAATAAGTTACAATACGCGAAATAGTCGCCATGACTGCTAAGCATAGTGGTAACGGTAGCGTACACAAAACATAGTCTTCTAAAACCATTTGCTTCGACGGCCGCGAATGCATGGTTTGGGACAGTAATCAAAAACACATCAGACACGAAGAAAATGCTCTATTGCTAGTAAAAATGACAGGGGCTTCGTACCGCCAGCATTTTATTCACAAGGTGAAACTTTTTAATAATTTGTAGCTGTGCGCGTCGTAAAAGTTAAGTAATGTCTAATGTCGTAACAATTCGGCGTTTCTGGTGTATTGATAATACTAAAGCTGCATTAGTGTCCCGCTCACGTACACCAACAAACGCCAAAACATAGCTTATGGTTTTAATTTAACTTTCACTGCAGACTGCTTTACTGTCTTTCTTGGTAAATACTGTTACAGTTTAGCGTTGTCTTCGAAATATAAATGTAGTGTACACAAAGGCGGTTTTTATAATCAAGTCTTCTTGCTGTGCAAAGCAACGGGATCACCCCAGTAAAGAGCACAGATTATATCTGTGTCAGATCAACCTAGGTTTCTCCTTCTCTGACCATTAAAGTATTGAGAGCCGGGCTCTGGACAGCTCTTTTTTTAATAATACCTTATCGTAGCATAATACGATCTTATGTAAGTCGAAACACGTTTTAGAATGTCTAAGTTAAAAATAATATACTTAAAAATACTTCGTGAAATCAAATCCTTAACGCCTGGTTCGACTGCTGACTAGCCCACTTGGTATTTTATGAATGGCATACCTTTTTTATCCAAACTCTTTTTTAAATTCTTCATCAGTGAATCATGTAGGTATCTGTTTCTGGAAAATAAAACTGGGTGACAGGACAGAAGTCAATTATGCCTGATGGATAAAAAAACAATTTGTAAATATTAGATTATTAAACAAATAAGATAAAGTAAATCACTCAAATCCACACCTTGGGATACTAATACCTACTACCTACTAATCATCTGAAATTATTCATTCACATGACGAGGTAACTTTCCTTTATCGTCTGTTCGGTGTTCTAATTAAGGCTAATGGATTTTGGTTAGGCGATCAGGTGAGCCCAATGTATTTCAGTAGTCTGTTCATAATGTATCTATTTATTTTCCTATGACCTAGAATAATTCAGGCCGTCTGCCTCATGGGGCGTTAGATCCACACGAGAAGTTTTTCTGAAGCTCGTTCCTAGGTGTTTGTTTTTTTAAACAAATTAGGCTAAAAGAATGTCAGTTATTGTTAATACAGCGGCATGTTTAGTTGTGCTTGTCATTGACCTGACGAAAAGCGGTGCGGGCGGGTGATTAGTCGCGGCTGCAGCGTTGACACGGTTCACAGTAATCGCTCATCCGGCGCGGCCTTGTCACCGTGTCGAGTGCCCGCTCTCGGTTTAATTGTAACACTAACATAAAAATGATCACTTTTTATAAATCATAACTGATTCAGATGGACTGTATAGAGTTGATATTGATGTAGACTTTGCGTGAGGAATAATTGCGAGGAGATACTATAATTTCATATAAAAATAGCTGTCGGATTAATGGATTAATACCGAAATAATGCCATGTCTGGTGAGCAGGGAATCCTTGACCGGGCACTGGTCGTGTCACGTTGCAGACTTCGGCTTTCGATTTCGTAACCAAGCCCGCAGTCTGCACTGGCCGACCGATCGATTATGGTCATTGTGCCAGAAGCGTTCCACTCTCGATACGATTTTGCGGCTCCGTTGCCTCCCTGACCTTTGAAAGGCTTGTCATTTGTGCTAATTTTCTTACTTGTAAAGTACACACTGTAAAAACAACAATTAAGTCAAGCCACAACCACTCGCGTCAACTTATCTTTACAAATAGGTTAAAGGAAAGTAAAATTACGAAACAAGTTTAAGGAAATACCAGTGAAACAGTAAACAGAGAGATGATTCAATACGATACACGTGTTACGTATTTCTAAATATAAAGAACCGTTGTGTGAATACCGTTGTTACTTGAACGTTGACCGCGTTGCAAATTAATGTTTCCCTTCAACGGTTTTTCATCAAGTGTATTTGTACAATTTCCGTAATTATTTTACGTCATGTGTCAGTCATGCAGTACTAAACACAAAATATAACTTGACAGAGCAGGAAGTTAAATCACATGTAATAGCATGTTTATGGGGAATACGAGATAAACAAACTTTCTCAACATATTTTCTACCAATATTGACAAGTATCGTTATCACGAGACAGCTGAGCGGTTTGCGTGCAACCGAAAGTACACTTTGTGAAGACATAAACACACAACGGAGCCGCGAAAACGCCCAAGCTCGCTTTCACCTTCAACAGCCACCTCAGGTTGTAATTAAAGAGTCCTCGACTACCGGTCCCCACTGAGAGTAAAGGAAAGCCTAAAAAGGAATTTCACCAATTAAAATTAAAGGCAGCAGTAGTGGTTTAACGAGAGAGGCGAATTATGCTATTAATTAATGAAATAAGTTTGGTGTAATGTCAGTGACGTGTGGTACACAGGTTACACTGGTTTTAGATTTTTACGAAATAGCCGGTTCTATGTAGCTTATAGATATGGAGCCTACATGAAGCTTCGAATCTATAATGTAATGTCGTTGTTCGTCGAAAGTGAATGTTCCGGTGTTTGTTATTCGCGACGGAGTCCGTGTCGTGTGACGTGAGCCGCTTTGTTGATCATTGATACCACCATTGGTGCCTTCTTTAAATAAAAGTGACACACGTTGCACAATCATTTGATATTCGCGACGTTTACGAATCGGTACGCTAGTAAATTTAGACCGGAAAGTCAATACCTCTCAGTTATTCCAAAAACTATATGTTGTCAACTAATTTGAAAATCCTCACAAAGTTTTTCTAGATTCATATGTGGGGAACTCGAAAAGCTAGTTCAGTTTTATAATTTCGGACTGAGTTAAATGCAGCAAGCATCCACACGGTTGTCACTCATGTCAATTCAAAGCTCTTTATGGCAAATAGTTTATTATGTAGTTAAATAAGACCTCGAAGGATCGACAGTTTTAAATATCTTAACAAAATTATTAAAATTGTGTAGATCAAAAAGATGGTATCATTTTATTTATGGAAATAATAAATGTGGTAAACTATTCGCAGCCGCAGAAGGATCTCGTAGACTCGACGTCGTACACTGTTTCCACTAAATCAAATGTTTCAGTAATCAGTTCTATGTTTTAGTTGTCTTCTGTACACCAATTAGTTTTAAAGAAAAATAAATATGATAACAACGGCAATATACAGAGTGTAAACGGACCTTTCACGAAACCGTCAACCAAGTATTCTGTACAACAAACTAAGCGACTCCAAAATGATTGCTGGGAAAATTTTATGTGGGTGAAAAATCACGTTTTACGTTAGGACTCAATATAATGTAACGCACTTATAACATTGAGCTGATGGATGCTTTGAATAGTACAAGAGTCGTGGAGGTATTTAAAATAAAGTTAATTTAGCATTAAAGACTTGTATTTAAATAAAAACTTTTTATTTTTAATTATAATTGGAACTTTGACCCTCAATATCTCCGTAACTAGAAGGTTCCCAGGTATGGTCTAGGACAAAATATCGCAATGACGGGGAGGACAAGTGCCTTTCGCCTTCGTTAAGGGTACTTTTACACCCAATACTTTAAATTGTAACTGTAAGGTGAAAGCGCCAGGGTAGGCCGCGAAATTCAAATTTTCTTGGGTTTTTTGCAGTTATTTACTAACTTAAGAAAATTTCTGGCGCGTCCCCTCTTAACGTTCGCGTTCTTTGACATTGATAATGAAGAACATTTTTAATCATGAAGAGAGATCTTACCGACTCTAGAAATCTACTTGAGGTATTTAAATTAGGTCGATCGAAAACCAAATTCATATTTATGTAAACAATTGTATGTACCGCTTACATTGAACAGAAACATTAATATAACACCAGTGAAGTTTCTGTCAAAATATATTCAACATAACATGACGAACCAAAGAAATGCGTAACGTTATTTTAGTTTGGCCTCCTTTAAGTTTAAATTGTTTATATGTTACTAATTAAAAGAAACCATAATTTATAAATTTATAGTGAAATAGGAACCCTCAGAGACATCATTTGTAAAGAAACCCACCATTACAATTCTATTGTATTTCGCATACGGTGTCTAGCATCTTCATATCTAAAAAATAATGCTATGTCAAGAGACTCTTCCCCCAATTCATTTCATGAATCTTTCAGTTTTTAAATATTATTTTAATAAATCTCTATTTTAAATCAATCGAAGCGTATTATAATTACACCGATTCTTACAACAAATATCAGATTTTAAATTATAACTGATATGTAGAGAGCAACACAATTCTATTCGGTCTCTGTAAATAGTCACAAATCTTGCGACCCAAATTGAATTTCACTATCATTATCTTTTAGTTCTGCAGTATCCTTGCCAAAAAGCCGCCTACAAGTATTTTGCAATCATTTTAAGTTTCAAATAATGGGAACTGAATCTTGAACATTTTAGTTTCAAGAATTTAGAAAGACCTAATTTTGAAAAAAAATATTTTTCGGGCTAGTAATTTGTTTCATTCCCTAAACTAAATTTGTCAAAATATGTCTCTATTATTTACCACGGCTTCCCACAACAGGTGTATTCGTATAAAAGCAATATCGATACATTAAAAAAAAAAAAACATTTAATAAGTCTACACTTGTACAGTGAGATATTTAACATATGGTCTTAGCACGAGATTGCGAAGGCCCACAGCCTAGAAACAATCAAGTGCTCAAGTTCAACCTCTCGTATGGCGCTAAACAATGTGACATTAAGCTCGTTATATGAGCTACGCCCGCGCACGCCACCGCGCCTGCGCTGTAACGACTAACGACACTATTCGTTTAAGGATTTTTTTTTGCTGGAAATGACAATTTTTCGGATTGACAATACATATTTATTTTAAAATTAAATCATAAAGTTGCATCATACTATTATAAACTGTATCGTAATAATAACACAACTTGCTTTTTTTTAATCTTCCATGAGACACCGACGCGACGTGAAAACGGAAACCACTTACTAAGTACATAATTCTGAATTTCGTCAGTTATCTATCAGCTGTTCTATACATTTTGACAGTGTAGGTATTGCACTTTGGAGAAAACAGCAGATCTTTTTTTAATAACCCACGAAAAATTTCTATGTGGGGGTTCTGAATGATGTACTGAGTATGTGGTTTCCGTTTTCGCGTCGGTGTCCCTTCCACCCCGTATAAGACAATTTAATTTAAATTTAAACTTACTTTTTAAACAATCATTATAAGAACTAAAAATATTATTTTAAAAACCACCAAAAAGAAAACATTGCACTGGTAGGCGCGGACTACTAGTCATGTTATAGTCACTTCCCTAGAAATGTATTTACTCCGCACATACCTACCTAATGCAAAAAGAAATAAGACAAAGTCATTTCGTCATTAAAACATTCTTTCTCCGACGTTATTAAGATTTTCACTACTTTCTGTTTTTACCGTGTTATACATCTTAACTGGTGTGTGAAAAATAGTGATGACATTGTAAGGAATTATAATTGGTCATAAATTCAGGTTGTGTGCAAACGCGACATAATTTTTTTGTCTAATTTACTTTCGCAACAGTACCACTACTCGCCGCTAGATGTCACGGCATCGTTTAATGTATAAAGTGTGAAAATATTCGTCAAAATATTCACAATATAGAGCTACATCGACTATTTTCTGCATTATCTGGTGCGTACAGAATATTTATCTCCACTGCGACTAGGTAAACCAATTACGTACATTTAATTCTATTAGTGGTGCCAGTGTCCCTCGGTCTGCATTCTTATGTTATTTTCAGTTGGTTCTTACTAGTGAAATGTCACATTTTACGAATACTTACACGTGTAGGTGTTTATTTATAGGCAGCTATGAATTGTTTAGATGTTATTTGTCTTTTTAGTATTGATCTATAATGGTATTTTTCGTAATGGGAGAAAAATGCGCGAGTTTAACTTTCATCGACATTAGCTTAGTATCTAGCCAACAAAATTTGCGCGTTTGCTGGTAAGTCATACACAGTAAGACAAGCAAGTAAATTGCATGATGTGTTTTATCCAAAATAAAATAAATCTGAGTGTATGAAAGAACATGGCAATAAACTAGTAATTTACTATAATTTGTGTCAAAGTATACAAACGTTAATCGACCGGTGATTTCTCATAGACGATGACATTGTGCCAATGACGTGGAGGTTTTGATTGTTCGCTTGTTAGGCTGTGACGGTGGCGGTGTTTTGAAATGAACACTTTATTGTACGTTGCTTTACTTGAGCCAGTATCTTGTCCGCGAGCGAGCTGACAGAGCTGGCAGTGTGTCGGCGACCGCAGTTCGGGCCGGGTCCTCGCCGATCACCAGAAACGACTTTCGTCAAACAGCTGCTCACACAACACAAACACTGTCTAGCACCTGTTGCAAACTACCTCCTGAAATCATCCGTGTGTTATCGCTACTTGTAACGCTCGTATAAAAAGTGATTACTTTTATGTTTAGTGACCTTGCCTGTGAAGGCTCAACCGCTGATATTAGGATTGTGTGTTAACGTAATCATAGGGTGCGGTAATCATAATTATTTAAATATCTCCATGTAACGAAGATGTGTAATAAATGCAAATTCCGACGGATTACCAAAAATATAATAAGTACAATTAGGATTAACAAGCGACTATAGAGATAGGGCACCGTCCAGTGGCGACGGGTGATTTCATGAAGGAGGGAAGCCGCAGCAAAAAAAAAAAAACAAAAAAAAACTTACCAAGGCCAGGCGTAGTCCAGGGGGGGGGGCGTAGGTAGGGCGTACATATATCTCAGTCCACCCTTACTATACGTGTAAGCACTGACTGATAGATTGAAACAGTGTCTTGCAAGTATAATAAAAGTGGCTTTGAAAAAAGCCGGTTGTGGTGTGATGAACTGATGACGTATGATGTCTACTATACTAGGCAAAACTACTACTACTACTTAACAACAAGACTACTCTACTCACTTATTCTACTTATAATAACTACTTATACTCTAAAGCTATTCGTCTATTCTTTCTTACAAAGTGCGCTAAGACATTATCATAAAAGCCGGGATTATTCTTAATTTTAAGTAACAAATGTTTCTCTATAGAAAGAAGATTCCTATTTCGATCTACTTTTCTATTATGAGCTTCATGCGAATTAGCGAAAAATGATTCTATTCTACTACACCCGAACTCGTGTAAATCTAAACAGCTGCGAATATGCTTTTCAGTTTGAACATGTTTTTTCGAGGAATTCGTCAGATTATTAATATCCGTAAAACCCCCTTTATTCCAAAGGCTACTAGAATCTGAGAAAAGTAGGCACGGGAAACAATACATTTTATTTAATTTACAGCTGCCAGTCAGCCATTGATATTTATCGTATAGAGAAACATTAAAATGTTTCACAAAACCATCTTTTCGTTTATAATTAATTGCCATATTTGGACGCGCCCGCCCGAGTTTTATAACATGTTTTTTATTCTCAAAACTTAACCTTGAAAAACTAGTTTCTTCGCAAAGCAAATAATCTGTGAGACAGCAGTCTAAAGCGATCAATGCCATCCTAATTCTAATTAATTTTTAAATCTACTCTAAATAGGTAAGAAATTTCAACTTGATAAACTATCTACTTACCCAAATACCTAATTTCAACGTACTTTTATACTTTATTTTCACTACACAATACACGCACAAACTAATTTCTAATTGATACACTAATCAATTCAATTAATACAACGAACAAATTGCAAATTACCTATCTAAAACAAAATAAAAGCCATTAAGTACTACATTACTTACATTCATGCACATGAAAAATACGAATGCAATGCATTTGTTTACAAATTCTCGAGCGCCGAGCCCGAAGAATTACGAAATTTTACGAATCGAACCGAGTACGGCGCCCGCGCCAGTACATGCGTCTCCACTCTCCGATATACGCATCTCGTTTACTCGCAAACAGTTATTGCCTATAACCCGCATTATTCCGGCTTACCGACTCCTAAGATAACGCGTGTCACGTGGCTCTAAGTGACGTCATGACGACATAGATTTGTATAGACATTTTAGAAGGAAAAAGCCGGGACGCCTACGAGTTATTTAGGAGCAACATGTTGTCTTTTTGGAATTTATTGACAAAAATTGTAATTTTGGCAGGCGTTTTGTAATACATAATATTTAAATTGTAGGGTGTATTAAATACCTTCATTATTATACCCTACTGACTTGGATTTCCAAAGGGAAGCCGACAGGAATCGGCTTATTGCGTGCCTGCGCTACTGGCACCGTCAAAGGCTTAGACACGGGGCAGAGGCGGTGGGCGGCCGTGCGGACGCTCCTGAGCGTTTGCTGCCTGCCGCCACCTGACCACCTCGCACAACTGATAGATCCGCATTCTGCTCATGGAAAACGCTCGCCAACGTTAGTAACACTTCGGCCAAACTCGCTCATCATCATTATACACACACGGACCTCACCTAAACGTGTTGCATACGTTGCACTATCTTGTCCTACACACTAACCCTACAGCCCACCGATCGATGATTTCACAGCTCGGAGCACTCGTGGAGGCGGAGAAATGAACGTTCCAAACGGTCACATCACCGGCGTTCGCCTACTTCACACAGGCGGAGGAGACACCATCGCGACGAGTCTTCGCCACGTTCACCCCCTGAACAGGTCAGTCCTACAGTTTCTTTTTTATACTTATGAGGATGTGCGAAAGGATGGTGTGTAACTTGTAAAACCCAAAACTCGCCAATACCACAAATAAGTGTCCACCCGTAAACCTGTCTTTCCCTGACTTCTATGATACTGCATGTACTGTACATCGAAAGCAAAGTGCGGAACCAGAATAAAGCGTAAAACGTCAGCGTGCCTGTTTGGGATTACACGCGGGACGGGTTTGGCTTGCGAGTGCGCGTGCGCCTTCGCCCGTGAAGATGTGCGCGAGAGACGGCGACCTCCTCGCGCTTGCGCCCGTTCTATTTGTGTTCGCCTTCGTCACTCGGAACGCCTTCAGTCAGTCGCAAAGCTGAGCCGGCCGCCCGGCGCGTCTCTGCCGCACCGAAATACTAGTCCACCGCGTCGGGCCGCGGGCGGCCTGCCCCGGAGCCATGGCTGCCCAGCCGCCGCGTCCACCCCCCAACAACCTTCTGTTCTGCGGACCCCCGCCCGCCCTGCCTCACGTGTTACTACTACCCAGTGATGCTGCATGCGCCAACGGTGATCTCCAAGTTGCACCCAGTATTACCAGCCAAACAAACGATGCCGATGCCTTACACGAAATAAACAACGTGGGTGTACCTACTTATGAAGAACTGTACGATGATCAAGTAGAACTCATTGATAAAGATGAAAACATTGAATACCAGTTTCCACCCGAAAGCTATTTGCGAAGAACTCATAGTTTTGACGTTTCGGATATTTACGCTGCAAATATCGCACACGAAATCGACTCCCGCGCATTCCGGCATAGACGATCTGAACCCGATTTATCGAAGTATGGATTGTTCGCTGAACTGACTATGGAATGCTCACCTATACAACCTCCCCCTCTTGTGCTCAACAACCCTTTCTACGACGGTTCGTATGCACTGGATCCAAGTCAATTAAATCCAACCATGGTAATGTTACCTGAAAACTATTTAGCTTTTGAAGATTCGTTTGTTCCTTCATGGGATTACAAGCCAGAATATCTAGTCGATAGGGACATGAACCCTGAACTCTACTATGATGGATTGCCTTTAATTCCTTCAAATGATCCTTGGTCGATTTATTGCAACGAAAATGCTGCGTTGGAGTATTATTCTCCCACCTTTGAAGCACCGCTACAGGGAGATGGTGTTCATTACACGCCTTTAACAGATTTAGATTATGCCATACCACAATATATGAGTTTACCTGTAGTGGAGCAACCGAAAATCGAAAACTATGTGAACAACATTTACAAATCGGAAGATACAAATCAGACTAGTGTTAATGAACCAGGTGACAAAAATAACAACGACGAAACAAATATACACAAAACTGATGTTCCAATGTCAGCTGTCACAGTGAGCAATGTAGTTAGTGAAGATGAAAAAGTTAGTGCCATTGAGGACTCTTCGGTTAATAGAGAATCGTCTACGCAAAGTGAGGAATCATTGAATGCGGATATTTCCAACGATGTGACATCTAGTTTAGCTTTTGTTCCTAGTAGTAAAAGTTCACAGAGACCTGATGATACAGACGATACCAGTGACGATACATCTCCTTGCTCAACGGATTATCACGAGGCTTCTGCACTCGATTTAGTACAAAGTCTCGAAGAGCTCTCTCGTTGTGATAGCACTGATTTTTCCCAAAGTAGAGATGACGCCTCGCCGATTGTTCCGGAACTCCCTCCACCTAGCAATGCTGTGGCTGTAACAGAAAATGAAAACGTAATAAATGCTGCTGTTATAGCTACTACTACAGCTTCGAATCTACCTCTTAGCCAATTGCCATCCATTCCATTT
Organism: Standfussiana lucernea; assembly: GCA_964057025.1. Classification (NCBI taxonomy): domain Eukaryota; kingdom Metazoa; phylum Arthropoda; class Insecta; order Lepidoptera; family Noctuidae; genus Standfussiana; species Standfussiana lucernea. The sequence continues at coordinate 13,057,711 of OZ059790.1, read as the reverse complement.
AACGTACAGCCACCGACGCAAATACCTCCAGTGACAAATAGTAGGCCAGAAAAAGAACCCACAAAATCTTCCGTAAATGTAGATCAAATATCGCAAAATTTAGAATCTAAGAAAGTAGTAGCTGTCCCTGAACCAGAGGCAACGAAATCTAATGAAACGTCACAGTGTAATAATACGAATCAACAATTAACAGAACCATGTGCCCGTGACCATAGTACTAAGGTTAATGATCATGCGTTGAAAATAACACAACAGCCACCTGTTGTACCACCTGCGGTGCCCCCGTCTTGGCTGGCTCCAAGACTGCCAGCTAGTGGTAATCAAACAAATGTAGTGCATCCGCCACAGATACGCGTCCAGAACGCCGAAGGCATAGTGACAGATTTGCAGAAGAGCCCCAAGGTCACCTCCCAGCCGCCTTTGAAAGCACAGCAGCCTGCAGTGGAGCCCCAGCCTTCCTGCTCCTTCGCGCCTCAGCAACCCTCACAAAGCTCACAGCTAAAACCAGAGAAACAGTCCAAAGAAGTAGAGGTCAGCCAACAAATCATTACTATACTTTAACAAGTATTAAAACACTATTACACTTGGTGTTAAATTAAATATGTTATATGAAAGTAACTGCGCCACGCGCTGCCAGCGCGCGTGTATTGAGAGCAATGTGCATCTATTTTAGCATATATTATTAGGTCAAGGATTTAATTTATCACTATCCTCGGAACGATGTAGAGGCACCTTAAAAACAAAACCAAAGGACTTCCCCTTACTGAATAATTGTTTGTGTTGTCTTTAACTTCTATGCTTTTGCTGTACGCAGTTCGTGGCATTCTCATTTTTAACAGTACTGAACTTCACTGGTTTTCGATAGTGTATTGCATGGATAACATGAATTACTTAGTTTCAGAAATTTTTATTCATAATTGACATATTAATTTGTTTATGCTCGTAATGGCGAAAGCTTATGCATAAGTACTTTTAATCGAATGCATCAACAATGACTTCTGCGTACCAATCTGTAATAAACAAAGTTATATTGTGTGAATGATGTACCAAAATAGTATCAGCAGCTGGCACGATCTATTAGATTCCAAACGCGATCGATAGATGGCGTCGCAAGGCGTTGTTCTCGCGGCGAAAACATGGACGGCGCATGCGCACAGAAATAGTAACGTGATGATCACCTTCACCTAGGAGAGACAGCCGTCATGCATTCTGTTATGATAACACTCAGTGGATGTGTTAGAAGCGATATTAAGAATAATCTGAAGATAGAATTCGATAGTTTATACAAATTAATGCATTTCTAAGATACTAGCAATTTAATCCAAACACGTGGGCACCTAAAAAATACTATCAAACCGTTTTAGTAAGGAATTAAATACAATTTGTCATTTCATAGTAAGAGCTTGTAACTAGTAGAAATCGTTGAGAGTCATACTTGATACGTTGACTAATGAACACTCATCAAGACGCGTGCTTCTCAATTGTTTTGAATTGTGAAACCAAAACTAAATTGTAGCTTGTTGAATCCGGATCGAGGCAGAATATGATGACTGTCCACATGCTAGGAAACTTATGAGTTTTATACCAGAAAAATTGTTGAGATGCTCGTTTTGATAAATCATTAGCATTTTTGACAGAATGGTATACTTTTAAATACATATATTCTCCCACCACTTTCGCTTTGAAAAAGATTTGGGACACAAAGCATAGGAAGATGCAAACGCAAGAGTAACAAATGTATTCAATTTATAATAAAAAAAAAAACATCCAACACCTATCATAATCATGATGTTGAAGAGATTATCCATATCAGGCACTTTAATTTGTCGCTCGAGTTTTGTTGTGACAAATATTATTTTTTAAATTTAATTTTAAAAAATACGTTGAGTGCACTGTTATTTGAACTTAACATTAACTAGTGCGTTCGTGTTTGGAGTTCTTGGAAATATGTTATGGAAAGTAATGTATAAAGGCAACTTGTTTTTGCCCTTCATTTGCTTACGCAAAAGTGATAAGCAAGCAGCAACATCGCACTTATCATAAAAGATTGCATAACAAACTTTCGTCCAGCTATTGCATGGTTTTTATCAATTCAGAAATTATTATTAGTCCAATGAATAAAATAGTAAAAGTAACATTATGAAATGTGCTATAAAATCAACAAAGATTAAATTAGGATAGCTTATATTGTCAATAAAATAGACAGGAACACGCAAAGAAAAGATTACATTACGAAAGAATGAAGATGAGAAAGTTTCTCAATTTATCGTATCTAAATTATTAATTACTTCGCCAATTTGTCGCGTACCCATACTTAATAACTGATGTAAGTAGTAATACATAGATTTGCGTTAATCGTGGTCAGGGGTCAAGTTTATAGCTAGAGAATAGGCTATCGAGTATCATTAATACAATAGGCCGTGGCGTGTTGGCCGCGAGTGGTCGAGATATGGTCTGATAAATGCGGTACGCCCGCTGTTTTACCCACCTATCTGTTTGGTAATGCCCGATTCCTTCCGGCCGACCTTGCCGATATCGCCCAGGTTGCGGCGGCACCGCTCCGCCTCAAGTACGCGGTTATGCCAATGCTCGCCAAATTACTTCTGTATGTAACACGTTCTTTTTAAAAGTTTATTATTTCATATCATTGCTTTCTATGAAGCCCTGATTACCCCACTACCCTTAAATAAGTTCCCAAATAAAGGCTTAAAGTTTGAAAATGTATGTTTCAAAAATATTAATGTCTCACTCGAAAATAATGAGTTCATCCTGAAATTATCAATGAATCTCAAAAATAGTTAGTTTTATTACCCGTTATTGCGACTGTTTAATTTTTGTAAGCGTACGAAAATACATTTCTATGTATTTTTTCGTTAATTTCTCTGAATAACTTTGCATTCACTGTAAATACTTTGAAACATATTTGATTTCGTTGGTATGCAATGAAAATAACATTATTAAAAGTGTGAATCATTTTGGTTACTTTTTTATTCATACTTAATAGAAACATGCTAACTTTGTCTTAGATTTTCTATCATAGTCAGCGCAACATGCACTCGTATCCATTGTAAAACAATAATCCCTATGTGATAATGATAACTTTGATACGTCGCTCCTTATCAACAAATAAATGAAATTATACTTTATAACAGTATATAAGATATCCAAATAAAGGCACAAAAGGGTATTGTCCTCCAAGACGTCTCATTCTTAATACTTAAATTTCGCATAAGAATTGAATCAGTTTGGTTCTATGAAATGGTACAAACAATTAAACAGTATCGTTTTCAAGTACCGTACCAAAAATTCCCTTCATATTTTGCCGTTGGAACGGCAGCAATGTTAACGAGTGGGACGCGGATCAATCCTGTTTAAACCAATACCAAAAGCTTGAAATTGTTTGCTCCATTTGTGCATGCCATCTTTAATTAAATGCCATGGAATGGTGGACCCACGCAGTTTAGTCTCGGTCGCTGAACGAAGTACACATTTTATTAACTGTATTGGACAGATTTTTGTTAATAATACAACAGTAAATTTGCGTCTTAAGTTATCTCTTGATTGTGTCATCTGTATCGTCCGCGTAGTTAAGTGCAGACGACGTGGTGTGGTATCGTGCGGCACTATACAGTTGTGTAACAACCGGCCGGCTGGCCACCCGCCCCACGGTTCTGGCGGCTCCGTCGCTCGTGTTCTAAACTATACTCACTAGACACAGTGACAGTGCAGTGCGGTGCAGTGAAGTGCATAATGGCAGAGTTGTCACTAAAACAAGAACGCGTACGGCTCCCCTTGCGGTTCGGCTCCTTTTATGAGCTCTATAAGAAGTTCCTCAAGGAGCACGGATGCAAGTGGCACGATGTCTCGAAATTGCTCTCCGTGGTCGCGGAGATCCTTTTCGATGTTGACGGCGCTTGTAGTCGACTGGCGGGCAAGGTCAGTCATAAACAACGATTTGACATAGAGATGTGTTGTTTCCAACTGCTGTGAACGTTCAGATTTCACCTCAAAATAAGTAAGAAACAACTTGTAGAGCTTAGCTCAGAATAAAAAGATAAACTTGACCCCTACTGATACTACTCCCATACGACTATATTAATATGTAATATTTTTAAATTCTGTCCATAGCAAAATACAAAACACATAGAAACTTTAAGGTTTTTAATTCACTATTATAATTTCTTTAATCAGGTGTTGTTATCTTATTTACCGTGAAGGTGTCATATTTTGGGGTAATGAACCGATCGTACAATCAACTCATATGTTTTTAAATAAATTACATAATACAGATACCTACATTAACTCAAGAATACATGACTCAAAACGAATAGTTTACTGGATATACCAGTTCCCACTAGTATTGTGTCGCGGCGACAGCGACCAATCCCGGTAGGGTTGATTTTACCTGCACCCCAATATCAAACGACCCTAAACAGCTGGTCGTCAGTTTGTTTGTCATTCAGTAAGGCACTACCGATGTGCAATGTTAACTAATAATTCCCATGTGGTAGTTACCATGTACAAGTGCTACGATTCCTGTGCTAGTGGCGAACGTCTTGCATCAGTGTTGTTGTTAGTGATCACTACTTATCTGAGCGTTCACAAAATGAAAACATTCAAGTTTTTAAGTGCTTTAGAGAGAATCGTTAACTTTAATTATCCCGTGTTGTTAGACGAAAAAGGTTACCCACGGGTATGTGCTTGTTTGAAATAACTCCTATAAAGTACCCATACAAAATGTAGAATGTACGAAAATGGCTGTGAAATACATGCATCAGGCTAAAACATGTTGATATTGATCAGTAATTAGAAGCAATACGGTAGTTTGCAATAACGTCGACTAGTGTTGAAAAATGATTGCCCGCCAAGTGAAAGTAGAAAATTACCAAGCAGTAGCTACATGAATATGCTGTGGCAGTGGCGAAGTGCGCTATATTACGTAAAGAATGCAAGATATTTTTGTATTTCCTCCGATGCACTTTCAATTCTTTCAGTAAACAGCATTGTGAGGATGTTGGGTATTATTGCGACAGATCAGTAGTAATCGAACCCATCTGAATGCTATTAATTCGTTATTTATCTATAATACTACACAAACAATGATTTACGGAACATTCGGGATCAATCAGTTGTGATTTTAATGCTCGTTGTTAGAGAACGCGGATGGGGACAAACCGTTTCAATGTTTTACACTGTGATAAGCGTGAGACGACAGCACGTAGCTCGGTCGTGTCGTGTCACTTTATCATTCTCATCTCGCCTCGGTAGCACCCGCATCCGTCCTAATGTTCGTTCCCTAAGTAGATAACGCATGTTTTGACATGCTGATTCGATAATTGTTAGAAATATGAAATACGACAAGTTATGGGATAACTATTACGATGATGCGTGTATAAGATGGTATTTGCGTGCACAGGGCGCGTGCGCACGCGTCGGGTGTCGGTCGCGGGCACCGTCGGCATTGTTCACAGCTCACACGCGCTCCACTGACCTGCTTACCTACCGCTTATTGACAGAACTGTCTTGGCTCCGCTGCTCACCGTTCAGAGAAAGGTGTGCGTCTCCAACACTAAGATGTCACTAGCTTACAAAGCTCAATTACTAAGATGACCGTGTGAAATTTAATAAGTTTCAATGTTTGTTTACAATGAAACATATTTAGTCCGCGATGACGTTCGTGAACAGACTATTATCGGTGATATTATTCATATTCAAATATACAATCCAACCAACAAAACTGGCCAAGGGGAGTAAAATGGAATTGCAGTTCACATTTTTTTACTGTAGAGGGAATATCCATTAGGTAGTCATTTTTGTGTAGGTATTACAAATAGAAAAAGGTCAATTGTTACTTTGCCAAAATAATGACGTGTCTAGGAGCTAAATAGAAAACTAATGTTATTTTTATAAATAATTCTAAGGTTATTGACCTTTGCCAATACTATATACTAAACAGCCCAAAAATAGAGATTCTGTAAAATAGGTCTAAAAATTACATTTCAATAATACGAAAAAACGTAGTAAAGAGTAATGCGAAGAAATGTGTTCGCGGCGGGCACCTCGGAGTGCGCGGGAGGGCGCTCCCACGGGTTGCCGATATTTTTAGTGCACGACGATTACTTGGCACCGACGGCCGCACTCGGTTGCGCTAGTGATCTTTCTGAAATTCGTTCGCGCTTAGGTACGCTCTCGATCTCGAGATAGAACCAGTCTTATGTCCGGTGGCGAAGAAGTAGCCGTGTAAACTAAAAAAGTCGCGAGTAGACCACAATGATTCGTAACTGATTCTGTTGTGTAAATATGATGATTCTGGACTATTATGTGATATATCCCGGCTAAAGTGCTTGTAATAATAATAAAAAAGAAATCCCGGCAAAACAAACAAAATGGCCAGTTTGAGTACCAGTGCTAGTGCTACGACGAGTCCACGACGTCAGCGTTATAATAGATCATCCACCACAAGTGTCACACAATTGTTGTCAGATGGCTATTCCAGCTTTATCAATCGTTTAACTAGACGAGGTCCTTCTGAGAAGACTGATATTATAGCAGACACAAAGCTTAACGCTACTCGACCACGATTCGATGACAAACTCAATTCAAGCAAAAATTCCGTGTTAGCAAATGTGCGGCGGTATGAGAACAATGGCCACATCTCACCGTACACATCATCTTTGACGTCCGGTGCGCCGGCGCGGAAGTTGAACGATGATCGTACGTACTCGAGTTACCTGGGCGCGACTAAGTCCCGCGTCGACACATCACCTTTGCATTCTACCTCCGGGATTAGCGCGCTCGGACGCACTGACTCATTCCGAAGAGCTCACTTGAAAGATAATAAATCATCGCCGTTCACTAAACGGTACCCTCTGAAAGAGCCCAACAATAACATTGACAGCATTTTGTTAGGTAGTACGCGTAGTCGCTTGGAAGATAAGTATTCCTCAGTGTTAGACAGGATAGCAGTACAGAAAAAGGAAAGGGCGAGGAAAGAAAAAGAAGATCGTGACAAAACATTAGAACCTGAACCGACTTTGTCGAGAGGACTAATGAGAAGTTTAACGACTGCTGTTTTTGGGGAAAATTCGTTTAAAAGAAACAATTTTTCTCATGAAAAGATCAGGGACAAAACCCCTTTTAGGAATACTGCTGACCGGCGATTATCTTCTAGTAATAAGCAAAAAGAAGAATACAAAAATGGATTTGATATTCCATTGAAAGATCGACCTTATTATGGCAAGGACAGAGATAGTGTATATCGCAGACATCAAAGGAGGTCTTTAAGAGCTGAAAAAAGCGAAAGTGACAGTAAAATGGGTAAACTATCATTGCGTCCGATAGATTTAAACATACATCCTGCAATTCGGGATTTAATATCACCACTGCAACAAGGTACAAGCGAAACGAATGGAAAGGTAAAGATAACCAAAACACCGATGGCTTCACCAGTGAGAGAAGTAGGACGCCAGAGACAAATATATTTTCCGTCGAGCGATGAGGATGACGACAAGACACCGGTTGGAGACCGAGTGCTCAGCGAGCGAGAAACGAGACGGAAGGAGATCCAGGGACTCATAATGAAGTATGCGCATTTGGATGAGATGTACGGGCGTATCGGCGATAAGGAGATGAACGACACTACGAGTAGAGTGACCGCTCCTAAGAAAGTTGAACCATTGGCTGTGGGCGATGTAGTGCTGCTGCCGCCAGAGCTGCGCGCGCGCCAGCGGCCGCAGAGGCCCCGGCACCTGACGCGGCACGCGGCCACGCCGCCCGTAAGCACAAGCTAACCACCCGCCTGCGCACTGTGTGCCGCTAACATACACCTGGTCCGTGGTTTTCCACTATTCACTATTTACATATTGTACCAGCATATGCATTGATGCCGTTGTCAAATTACGATTATATTAAAATTTGTAGCAAGTATGATAACAACAAAATGCTCAGTGTGGTCGAAGTAAAATTATCAGGTGATACCTGTCCGACTTATTTTTGCTACGACTTGTAATAAACAGTTCAATACGAATGCATGTATTTCTCAGCGATTTATTACAAATTGAGGGTAACAAGAGAAATGTAAAACAAAGTCGATAGAGAGAGGGTATCTTATTAAATGCTTAACTTAGTGCAACTAACGATGTCTGACGTGACAGTTGATAAAAAATAAACTTATAACTACAAATTGTACAATGATAGTGCATGTCTTAATTTTTTTTGTGCGTGGTTTAAAAGCTAACATGTCTCTGCTGTGTGTTAAATTATTTTCAAACTCAAGACTTAAAAGAAGTTCCGATAGTTCTTTTTCCCGTAAAGTTAGTAATGTGACCTAATAATTATAAAAGAGAGGTTCGGGTGGACATTTATCCTAAATTACCTGTGTGAACGTAGATTGTGCAAGTGATCGGAATGTGAGTGGTGTGTCATCTCCCATCCCGGTGCTCCCGTCCCGCTCCCAGGCAGTGCGGTGCGCGCGGGCGGCCGAGGACTCGCTCGGCCGCCCGCCCAGCTCGCCCGCAGCGCCACCCGCCCGCCCTCTAACAGCATGTACCTCCGACACACCATACCAATTGTCGCTTGTCTGACGGGCAACCGTTCCATTGTCTGATTGTTGGGTACAACACTACTCGGGTCGTGCGGATCGCGTGGCGCGCTCTCCGTGCATGTGGCGTGGTGCGTGTGGCTGTGGCGTGACGTCTGCGCGGCGCGGTGCGGCTCGTGCGGCGGCGACGGCGGCGCGGCGCTGGCGCATGCAGAGCTCCCGGGCACGCTCCTCCGTCAAGGACGACAAGGACGGACATCTGGTCTACTGGCCCGGATATGTCATGGGAGCGAGATGTTCGTGTCCACACCCATAACTTAAACCACTCTATTTACGCATACACACACAATACACAAACACACCACACATACACATTACACAACACACACACATGACATAGTTAAACATTCATGACTCTTTCAGAATAACTGTAATGCAAACACTAGTTACATTAAATGACTCACAGCAACACACACATAACACTACACGACAGATGGCAGAAAATTCAACAAGAAAACGAGTTTTCTCACACAATAACCACCGCCAAGTCCTCGCAGTCAGTGATTCGTGTTTTGAAGATTTCAGACTTAAATTTCTGCTTTTTAATTGTATTTTTATAATTTTTGATAAAAATAGTATCAACACCACAAAGTCCATTTGGATGTCAAACGAAGTCATGTTGGAGCCTCGGATATTGGTTGTCTATCACTATGTGTTGCGATACTAAAATAGTTGAAATTCTTAAGAATTCTTCATAATTCTCTGAGTCTGCTAGCGTGTATCAGTAAACTTATAGTGAATGGAATACCAATGCCGATTCCATCATGACTTTGTGCAGTGTGCATTTGATTAATTGTGTTGCCTTGGTTTCATTGCAGACAAAATCATCGACACGCTCGGTGAGGGCACCTTCGGCAAGGTGGTCGAGGTGAAGGACTTGGAACTGTAAGTATCTTGCTTGATTTACCCGAATAGCACAACTTTTTGTGACCAATGCGATAACGTTACCACTTGGTGGCTCGCTGTGAAATGTATGCATGCATCAGTGACTATTTGCATATCGTCTGTTCGTATTTTTATATTCAAGTACTTTCGGTTGTTTATGGTTATGGCGTGGTTAAATAAAATAGCGTTAAGTAAGTTTAAGATGTGTCGCTATCTGAATGACCAATTTCTGAATGAAACATTGAATGGTAAAGTTCCCTTATACAAAGGTGATGCGGTGTCGTTAACATCGGCGCCGGATGATGACACGCATTGTTTGGCAGGACACGCCTCACTAATTATTCACATCTATTTCCATTTGTTTATGATAGCACCGACAAATTTCGATACTTATTGCCAAAATTCCGAGTTTTATGTACGGAAATAAAGCATGATATCTAATTATAAATTTCAGGGAGCACAGAATGGCTCTGAAGATAATCAAGAACGTTGAGAAGTACAGAGAGGCTGCAAAACTCGAGATAAACGTTTTAGAAAAGTTAGCAGAAGTTGACCCTGATTGTAAAAAGTGAGTGTTTGATTTGATTGTGTTATTATTGTGTGCAACGTCACGTGTTGATAGTCGAGGCTGGTGCGGGCGACGCGCGACGCCGGCGAATGTAGCAATATTTGACCTTGCACGGTTATATGCGACGTTACTGCTCCTGGCTGGCGCCTCGCCAGCGAACCACCCGATGTCAACTTCTAACACACTAAAATACCGTCTGCCGCTCGCTGCCGACTTTACATATTATTTGATTCCATGTAATTCAATTATGACGTCTCAACATTACAGACACTCTTTTAAAACTTATATAAGAAACATGTATACTTGCTGAAATCGATACTAAATAGTACTTTTGTTCATTTTCAGCTTATGTGTTAAGATGTTGGACTGGTTCGAATACCACGGACACATGTGCATCGCATTTGAAATGCTCGGACAAAGTGTATTTGACTTCCTGGTGAGTGTCAAGTTATTATTATCGTTACTACTATTGTGCTCTCTCGATACTGTATGCGTCATCATAATGATAAGTAATAAAGTGTACATTAATGCTTCTCCAACATGCAGGCTTTTCACAATGCCCCCAATCAATAAATCCTGCGTTGAAGTTGAATTATTGTTTCATGTTCGTATTTAAAATTGATTTCGACAATTTGAATATGACATTGAAATAAGAAGGCAATAAAATCGATAGCAATAACAGTTTATTTTTTGGGAACAATAACTTTGGACTTGTCCTGAATACAATATTATTTTTTTAGCTTGATATGCATAATTAAAGATACTAAACAAAACGTTGTCAAACTTAGGAACAAAAAGTATTTGTTTATGGAATAATTCATCCTGTTACAATCACGCAAAACGATTAACATACATTATTTTAGTTTTTCCCCTGGCCTATTTATTAATGTATTAACCTGATTTCCTTCAATAACTTGTAATGTTAAGCGAGCTAAACACACAACTTAAGCAAGCTCGTGAAAATCACAATCTTTGCGCTGTATTTTTTAGGGCTTAATGGGAAAGTTTTCTATCTGTGTCTCGTCGAATACGACAGAGCATGTTATCAAAATAAATTGAGTCAAATCTGAATTACTCAAAATAAACCCACGCACCGATCTATTTACTGCTTTATTTATGCATTTCCCGCATTACGTCATAGTCTTGGTCCTGAGCCATCCCATTGACGACGTCCGCACGTCCTGACATCGGTGAAATGCCATTTATCATAATTTTGGGTGTGTGGACCCACATTGTGTCGCATCTAGGAGCCACGATTGATTGATCGTTCATTCATGTATCTTGACCATTTTTATTCTAGGCCTAGACTCTTCATACATCAAATATGCATAATAATATGTACACTCAATGAATAACAAGACGTGTGTTTTTACATTTGCAGAAAGACAACAACTACCAGCCGTACCCGCTAGAGCAGGTGCGGCACATCGCGTACCAACTCATTTATAGCGTGTTGTTCCTACACGACAACAAGCTCACCCACACAGATCTCAAGCCAGAGAACATACTGTTCGTCGACAGCGACTACGAAGTCGTCAGCGTCTACAACGCATCCAAAAAGGTTAGTTTGTAAATAATGGTAGCAAAGTGGGCCTCTTTAAAGAAAACAATGTCGACGCCATTATAAAATTTATAAAGGTAATAACCGACCTGAAAGAGAGCGAGCCCGGAAACCAAGATCGCTAGTCTGTAGCCTATCAACAAGAATGCAAAACATTTTTGGCAGTTGGCAAAGTTCCGCTGACTTACGCATTTACTGTTTCAAATTATATAAGAATGGAAATAAAAGCAATGACGCTTGAATTCCAAATGATAAAAACAACAAGAAAATAATGTATCAATTCTATTAGTTCATCATCATCAGCCAACAGCAGTCCACTGCTGGATTCTAGGTAACCAGCATGGCAAACCGTATATCTATTCTGAATCAGTACAATATTTGATGGCCAAGTTGTGACTAATCTCTGTAATATAGCGCACTCGGCTATTTTCGTAATTCTCGTAAGAATCGATCCTCTTGTAGCTTTCGACATAATAGAGATAAGTTGTCTCATATTTTTCACATCATACTCAATCAGTTCATACAAAGTTGGTTGCGTAGACATTGTTGGCTAAGAATGTAGCATTATCTGCGGCGTTAAAGAAGCTAATTTATACAAACTAATTTGCTATAACTTTGTGTACAGAAACATGACCTGATGCGTGTGAAGCGCAGCGACGTGAGACTAATTGACTTCGGCAGCGCCACGTTCGACCACGAGCACCACAGCACCATTGTCTCTACCAGGCATTACAGAGCGCCAGAGGTTATATTAGGTATGTGTTACCCATCTTACAATTCATAACAGCATTATTCTAATAGTTTTCTAAACGTCCACGAAATACGCATAAGCTAGTTCAATCTTCGAAAAGAATATATTACTGAAAAATAGCATACATTGCTATGCTTATGTATATAATGCTGTCTTCAATATAGAGAATTCGCTCTATAGCTGGATAAAGATATTTTAGTAGGAATGCTTTAATTAACTGTCAATAAAATCCATAATGGTATTCATTGCGTGTACTCCTTTTGTGTACGCACATTATCTAATCAGCATGAATGAATAGCCGCTTTACAACCTAGTCATATTATTCTCGAACATAAAGGAAATAATGATATCAGCCTTCATGGTCACGATGATTTTGGGATGGACCTTCGTAACATTGCCTCGCAATGTTTACCTACTATTTTGTTGTTATTAAATGCCTTAAGTAAAACATCGTGAAGATCTTCAAATAACAACTTCGTTAATAATATTTTTCCAGAGCTGGGTTGGACCCAACCGTGTGACGTGTGGTCTATCGGCTGCATCATGTTCGAGCTGTATCTCGGTATCACACTCTTCCAGACACATGACAATAGGGAACACCTCGCCATGATGGAGAGGATTCTAGGACCCATACCCTACAGGTTAGTAACAGTTATTGTAATGTCAGTTATAGATCCGATAAAGCACGAGAGAAAGATAGCTAAGCTAGTTGAGACAATATGTAGGATTATATTGTAAGATCTAGATTCAAGACAATGCTAGAATCATTTACAGTGTTCTCTTGGATATTGCTCTAACTTTGAGGGTTTTTGTACCATTGAATTGTTTCTTAACTCACAAGCCTGTATTCTAAAAACCTAAATGTGTTGTTCAAAATATCCGCGTGTTTATTCTTTCGCTGTGAACGTTCCGATGTCTTTGTTTACTCGCGCACCGCTCCACTTTACATAACTCAACACGATCTATGTACTTAAAGACGGCATACCGGGCCGTTAAAATAAACACCAAATTGTTCCGTACACATAATAAGTGACGCCGATATAAATATTCGTCGGGTTTTTAAAACTAGGGCAATTATTATCGTTACATATCGGCCCACAAACTCATTTAATTGTAAGTTCAATTTGTATTTGTGTCGTTTCAGAATGGCGCGTAAAACAAAAACAAAATACTTTTACCACGGCAAATTAGACTGGGACGAGAAATCGTCAGCTGGCAGATACGTCAGAGAAAACTGCAAACCGTTGATGGTACGTTTCCATGTTTATGATCTTAGTGAGCTGTTATTATTGCTTATCTTTTTTTACCTATACAATGTGTTGATAATACATAGATCACGCCACGTCGTGTGTATTTTAGACTTTTCTGACCAGTGTTTTCGAACATTTCCGCAGAGGTACCTACAGAGCAACAGCGAGGAGTCGCGACAGTTGTTCGACCTGATCGCGCGCATGCTAGAGTACGAGCCCTCGCAGAGAATCACGCTACGGGAGGCACTCAAACATCCCTTTTTCAACAAACTTCCACAGCACCAGAGGCTCGGTCAGTACACGTCTCACTAATCACTATAGCCTAAATGAACACGTATCATTTGTGAATTGCTAAAAGTTGTGACGTATTTAAAGTCAACATTAAAATTGAAAGAAACAGACGAAAGTCCATTTTATAGAAAAACCATTCTGACATCGTATTCATATTTATGATGAGTGATCTTTTGTTATAGGACACCAGTTTACAAGGCCATCATTCCTTAGGTCAGGCCTTTTTGTCGTTAGATGCTTATTTTAAAGCTTAAACACTCCTTTGCAAAAGAAACGGGCACCTTACAGTCATTGGCTTTTCTATGGATAATATTAATATTTTTAGTATGTCATTAGCATAAATGACTAGAAATTTCTGTATCAATGAGAATTTAATTTTTAACACTTAAGTCCTGGAATCGGTGTTTTAGTCAATGTAAACAGAGAGCCGTGCTAAAATGGATTTTTTTTATGGGTAGAATGAAATTAAGACTATGAGTATTTTTATGGTATTTTAATTAAAAAATACATGTCGAAATAAAAATTAGTAACGAGTACGACCACCCCTTCATCGATTACGGCATGTAATCGTCTTGGCATGCTTTCCACCAGGTTTTTGATGGTGTCCTGTGGAATGTGTTCCCACTCAGCCGAGATAACACGTTTAAGCTCCCTGATGTTTTGTGGAAGTGGTTGGACAGATCGTGCTCGGCTTTTTCGGTCCCAGACTTGCTCAATGGGGTTAAGGTCGGGGCTCCGCGCTGGCCAACCCAAACGACGACCCCACACTACTGAATGAATACTGACTCCTTGCATATAAGCATCTACGTCGCCAGAACGGTGGGCTCGAGCATTTTATCGTCCATGTAAATGCCATCTTTACCTATTACAGTCAGTGCGGGTTGTGCATGTTAACAAAGGATTTCTGTTATGTACCTTTGCGCATTTAGTGAGCCATTTTTAAAGAATACTATCTCGGTACGATAACTGAAAGTTACGCCCGCCCAAAACATAACGGACCCTCCACCATAAGGGGCGATTTCTTCAAAACACGTCGGCATAGCGTTCCCCTGGTCTTCGTAACACTCGCCGACGTCGGTACTCACGATTCAGACAAATTCGAACCTCATCGGAGAAGATTACGCTACTCCAGTTACCTAGTGTCCAAGATAGGCAATTTCTAGCGAACCTCAATCGAGCAATCCGGTGCTTACGGAGTAACTGGCGGGCCCGCACTGGTCGTCGACTGCGTATATCAGCCGGTAAAAGCCTAACTGTCCATAGGCTAACTTGTGCTCCTCGTACCTCTTCAAGGTTTCTTTTGAGGTCTATGTAACTGCATTTGCGGTTTCTCAGCGCCTGAGTTACTAAAAAACGGTCGATGCGTGGTTGTGTGCAACGTTTTCTCCCAGAACTGTCTGTTGGTATCGAGCTTAGGTTCTTTGGACGGTTGAACGACTCACGTTTAACCGCTGTGAGACGTAACATTGGTTACACCCTTCTTCCAGCAGCGCTATAATTTTCCTAGCTCTATTCTGCCATTACAATCGACATAAAGATATCTGTTTTAAGTCACAATAAGGTATGATTAAGCGACAAACATAAATTATTCTACTAAAAATAACGAGAAGTTAGTTTTAGTGGCCTGGATAACCTTTTAACTGCGAAAAGTAAGAAAAGGTACAAACTGAAAATGGGATTATTATTTTTAAAAACAAAAATTTCCAATTTGGAATTAACTTTTTGTCATACCCCACCGACTCTTTATTAAGTGTCAGTAGCATAGTTTGGCTATTAAGACCTCTTTAGAACTAAATGATACCAATATTGTAGATCACCACCCGTTTGCTTTGCAAAGGAGTTTTTTCTATATTATTACACTTATTGGAACACATGTTGCGACATGACTTTATGATTAATTGGTTTTATATTGTGTTGTTATTGTTAATGTGCCGTTTATTTCTTTTGCTTACTGTATTCACTTGTTCTCATCTTTAACATGTGCTGTTTTGATTTTACTTTATTATTTTCTTTCGATGACGGCCGACTCTGATGATTCCGTCTGCATTTTAAAACTAAAAATTAAACGAGATTCAGCTGGCATAGTAACTCATTCATGACGTAGCCACCGTTAATCTTCTTTGAGAAGTGTATAACTAAAACGATGTATTCGCATATTACAGGCAATGACCGCTTGCGGTGCAACGGTGAGAGCTCGGGGTCCCGCGAGCGGTCGCATTCGCTCAGCAGGTGAGCGACAGCCGGCCGCCGAGAGCCCCGAGCCGCCGGAGCGTGAGGGCTGAGGCCGCGCCTGCCGCCGCGCCCGGCCCGTCGGCGCCCGTCGCGCCCGCCGCGCCCGCCGGCCCGGCCACAAGCGATAGTCAAAGGGCGCGGCCGCGTCGTGGCCCGCCGATCCTGTAAACTTGTACAGTTGTAATGAAGTGATAAGTGATAATTATTTTGTCGAACATTGTAATCTAGGTAATATTTTGTTGTGAATCGGTACTTCTCAATTTGTATTTATAAAGTAACTATTATTCGAAATAAAAGACTGTCAGTCTGAATTTTGTGTTTTATTTACTACTATCGAACCGCCAGAACAGGCAGAAACGAAAAGCTTTACTATACATACACAGATAACCTGCACTAGATTCCGCAAAGAATGCAACTTATCTCATCGCACTTAAATGAGGTAGCACAAATATAACTCGATGCTCGCTCGTCGTCGCTTCAGTATCGACCAGACGTTAGAGCCGTGGGAAGTGTGACTGACACTGGCTTAGCCACTATCAGGGATTTTAATTTTGATAATTAACACAAATAATTTGTCGGTAATTAGTCGAAATTTGTCGCCCAATATCAGAATTTGTCGGTCACTGGTTCAAAAGTTATAAGGGTTTATAGGTGGCCGATCTGTAGACTCTCCCCAGCTTGGCCACATTTATATCTCAAAAAGTAGGGCACCTAGCGAAGATCTGTTTTCTCCCAGATTTAGTCGGAATTGGTCGCCAAACCACAGATTTAGTCGGGTCTTAGTTTTGAAGATATAATGAGATCGAAGAGTTTACGAAAAGTTGGTGTGACTGACACTGGCTTGGCCACCATCAGGGATTTTAATTTTGATAACACAAATAATTTGTCGGTAATTAGTCGAAATTTGTCGCCCAATATCAGAATTTGTCGGTCACTGGTTCAAAAGTTATAAGGGTTTATAGGTGGCCGATCTGTAGAGACTCTCCCCAGCTTGGCCACATTTATATCTCAAAAACTAGGGCATCTAGCGTAGATCTGTTTTCTCCCAGATTTAGTCGGCAATTTGTCGGAATTTCTCGCCAAGCCACAGATTTAGTTGGTCACTGGTTCAAAAGTTATAAGGGTGTATTGGTGGCCGATCTGTAGAGACTCTCCAGCTTGGCCACATTTATATCTCAAAAAGTAGGGCACCTAGCGAAGATCTGCTTTCTTTCAGATTTAGTCGGCAATTTGTCGGAATTAGTCGCCAAGCCACAGATTTAGTCGGTTCTTAGTTTAGAAGATATAATGAGTTAATTTTTTAAGGTATAGTCCAAGAGCTAGATCGAAGAGTTTACGAAACGTCGGCAAGAGAAAAAATATTTCTAGTAATATGAGTAATATACGTCTAGTTAATCGGTCTAAAGTCCTTAGAAATGTCAGGAAGAGATAAATTCTCAATTAGATACATGTTTTTATGTTTTTAATTACTACGTTAGAGTGTCTTAAACTTCTTTGAAAACATTAAATCTTGCTCTTGGTCTATTTGGTGAATTATTGGTGTCAAGATGTACAGTCGCATGCAACTGTGTTACCAAATTATAAAGTTAGGCTCTTACTTTAGAATAATAAAACTTCTGTTGTCGAAATATAAAAAAAATATATTACTTTAAAATTATTGTAGGTACCTACTCACAGTAAAATTTTAAAAATACCTATATAATCATAGATGTAGGTAGGTACCTAGATACCTATTAAGTATATAATATTATCTCTCAATAAAAATAACAATGGGTCTTTATTCATTGCATGACCCTGGCTGAAACCAACACTGATGCCGATCGATACCTACTCGACAACACGTCATCGAAATTCTTCATTTCGTCACCGATACGACCGCGACCCGATACGACGCTATTACCCATAATGCTACCCGCATACAAATAAACTATATAAACTTTATTCAATCGGAATATGCGGTAATCTATTACATATTATTATGGATAATGCACAAAAAAAAATTGTAATAATTTGTTTGCGTTTTATATAAAAACGCACATAAATTATAACAAACTTTTTTTTATCTTATCTAATTAAAAAAAAACCGTTATTACTCGAGTTCCTAACTATTTATTAATGAGTTCCACTGTAAACTGGCTCGCATCTATCTCTTTCCTCTCACCATAAATGAAACGGAGCATAGCGATTTATCTGCCAGCGACTAAGTGCACATTTTGTTCGATAAATAATTTCATATATATTTACTGTAGATCTGTTTATAGGTAATGAATACAGTTTTCCTTTGGTGGGTTCAAATTATAGAATAACTTTATATTCATATATTTCGAAACAAAAATTCCACCATATGACATCATAGATACTGTCTAGAAACTACTTCAAATATTTTGTACTTGATTGTACCAATGTATGGAGAAATTGAATTCTTTAATATCTTTTTTATTACACACCGACTAAATCTGTGGCTTAGCGTCAAATTCCGACAAATTGCCGACTAAATCTGGGAGAAAACAGATCTACGCTAGATGCCCTAGTTTTTGAGATATAAATGTGGCCAAGCTGGGGAGAGTCTCTACAGATCGGCCACCTATAAACCCTTATAACTTTTGAACCAGTGACCGACTAAATCTGTGGCTTGGCAAACAATTCCGACAAATTGCCGACTAAATCTAGGAGAAAACAGATCTACGCTACGCTAAAGCATCCCCAAGCCAGTGTCAGTCATACGAAGGACGGTAGGCAATCTTAGGTCTATAGATACGACGGAGATGGGCGTAAAGTGTATAGTGAAGGTTTTGAATGCACCCACAGAAAACGGAAAATAATCATCTCCTTGCTCTGTGATTGTATGAAAAGTTTGGTACATTTATAAAATTAAACAAATGATTGTTATTCAAATCAATTTATTTCAAAAAATTACATATAAATACCGTACATTCATGGTTTAAGTTTTAACTTATACTATAATTTTAAAGGAACGTCATGCAATTTATTCTAATAAATTCTAATGTACAATAAAGTTTTACATTTTACCGCCAACAGCCCTCAATATACATTGCAATAAGATTATTATAATTACATGAACAATATGAGAGCTTAATAACCAAGCATTAATTTTATTAATAAATAACACTTAATTACAAAATATAACTAATTTCAAGGTTGCTTTTGGAATGGTGAATAAAATATAACAGTAAAGGGGGATAACACACACGAAGCATGTACCTCAGCCACTTGAGGAAATGTTGTAAGCGTGGTGTTATCGCCGCGACTTCGCAGCGTGTGTGTTGCGACCCTTAACAACGATAAACATCAGGCGGCACAATAAATGCCTCATATTTCGTAAAAATATAATTTCAGTCACTTAAACCGCCGTATACGTTAAGCTCACTTAACAAATCCGTTAAAACAGTTCGTTGGTCTTCAGTACGATTGACTTAAATAAATATTCAAAGCAAGATTCCGTAACACTGGAAGCGCTTGAAAACATGCCCAAGTCCCAACTAATAAGCAGAGTAGAAATTGATCAAACAGAGCAAGAATTATTTTGTAGAGATTACATCATAGTTAGACGCTTATTATAATATGACACTGATGCAACTATGCGAGGAGATATTTACAAGAAAGAGAAAATTTACAATTTGGAATGTTAATAGAATTACAATGCAGCAGTTAACAGTTGTATACCTAAATTGTATTGTATAATTGTCACCTGACTTGTAGCACCCAACGCGATGTTCCATTAGAGGCTTACTATTGGACAAGTCCAAGTTTGCTATGGCAGTTAGCCAGTTTGGGTTGGTGTCGGGTGTTACATAGTGTTGGCCTATTGGGGCTGTATCCAAGCGCTGTAAGTGTTTATTGTGTGACACGGATCTAAAGGGGCATCTAGATCCGAAGTCACTTTTTGTGGAGCAACGATTGCAAGTATTGGTTGGCAACAACGGACATCAAAAAAGCCGCAGAAATTACAGAACTCATTGTTCATGTTGTAAAACGTTTTCCTACAATAAGTAACTTCGATGTGGATGTACCTTAATGAACGCGGCGAAATAAGTAGTAGAACTAACATTCATGACAGATTTTTGACATGTTTACAAGTAGCGCCGCTATCCATAGTGATCAATGTCGGGGTGTGTATGCGTGTGTTGTCTAGATCATGTCGACGCGCAGGTCCTTGCTGGGCCACGAGTACACCGGCGGCACGGCGGACGAGTACCGCACGTCGTACATCTGCGCGCGGATGAACTCTTCCGTGTCCAGCGGCTGCGGGAACACTGAGGCCTTGCCTGTGGGACAACATATTACGTCAGAGGATTGTTAGCTCAAGATTTCATCTATCAGTATCAGTCGTGAAGTCTTAAGATCTATCCACAGAGAGCCGGGCATCTTGGCTCAGTGTTCGTGCTCATTTACGGAGACGCGGCGCGTGGCGTAGCGCGTATTTTGTGATTTACGTATGCGACGCGCATACGTAAATCACAAAAAGTTAGCGATCAGTTTGAAAAATCTACGGTAGACTATGTTATAATTTCATCTTGTTTTTAGATTCTTTACTTAAAAATATAGAATACAGAATAAAAATAATAGAATATAAAACAAAATAAAAATAAAACTTTTTTGTTGTGTGTGTGCGCTTCTAACGCCGCGGGCGACGCGGATGAGCCCTTAGTAGACGTTAGAGTATGCCATGTAACTCAGGGCTCGCAGCTCGGAACGTCTCAAACGTCAATTGTTGGTCAAACCTTAATCCCGAGTCCTAACCAAAGCGATCGATCGCGCGAATATGCTATCCTCAAGTTCATTTATGTCACTCATTTGTTAGAAAATTATAAGGCGCCCTTTGTCGACGCGATCACGTGTTCGGGTACGCCGAACAAAATGAACGCAAAAGTTAGGCCGCGGCCCGAAACGAAATGATTTCGTTAGAAAACAATATTCCTAATTTAGAACTTTATGTTAAATGAGCTAACCGCTGATAGCGGTGCTACTAATGGTATTAATCTTTAAGAATAGGAACCTACTTCCAAGTATCTAGGGCTAACTATTGATTGCAAACTTAACTAGAACACTGCACGTTTAAAAGCTTCGCAAAAAACTCTGCTAATACACTGATTTAATTCGTCCCAGTAATCAATACAGGTGCATGACTTATCTTATTTTTCTGGGGAATTTCAAGAAACAATTTTTAAATTGCAAAAGCGGTTTGTAATATCTGGGTTTGAAACTAAAAATCGAACCAGGATCATATCGGATATCTAACAGAAATTGGGTGTTCCATCTTCCCACAGCCTAAAGTATTAACCTGCTTCATTTAAAAGCGTACTGTTTACTCTAGTCTATTCAAAATTACACAGGTATTTGTGAAAACGACAAATAAGTTAGATTCGTATTCATTTAAAGAGTCACGTTCTGAAATAAAATTTTGCTAGCGTGCTATGACGCAAATTGAAATTTATTATCTCTCCCACGCCAGAATTTTTCCACGATCTAATTGAAATAGCAAGGTGGCCAAGACATTTAAACTGTTGACTGTAAATGATTGCACTCTGCGACCTCGCGCACTACGTGGCTACGACCACGATTTGTCGCATGACGGCCGCTATCTTGAACAAAACTGGTCGGACGCCCGGTGGTGCGACCAGACTTTCTTTCAGACGGCCAAAAGGCTTTCTGCGGCCAAAAGTCGCGGTCGTGGCCGTGTAGTGCGCGACGTCCCTTAATCTGCGGTTTAGGACCCAAATAGACGGACTGCACTTAAATTGGAGCTCGACTTAGACGCGTTTGTTAGAGATTGGTCGGAGAAAACTGCACAGAGAGAAGAGTGGAAGGTTATGGGGGAGACCTTTGTTCAGCAGTGGGACATTATAGGTTAAAAAAAACGTTCTTAAGCTTTAAAAGGTTCGGATGTCGATGTACGTGAGACATTTTGGCTTTGTCTTTGGGATAGCAACGTACTTGCGATACCTCTGGCATTGCAGATGGTCATAGACTGCTGGAGCCGTCACCACTTATCATCAAGGCTACTTGTTTATTAACCAATAATAAAAATAAAATGGTGTTTAAATGGCTCTAGGCCGTTGCTCTCGGTGTACTTACCAACTGTATAAGCGTGTTCGAAGACCCTCTTGGCGATCGTGACGGAGCAGTTCTTAATGTCCTTGAGCGGCGGGTACAGGCTGCCTTGATCCAAGTCTTCTTGGCACACGATCTCTGCTAGGGCCTGGACAAATGGTAACGTTTTTCGCATTAAGCCCATAGACACATGCTGGGGTTTTACAATTAATGGCCACAAATGAATCAGTAAGTATTATCTATGTTTTATTTAATAATAAAAACCCAAAACCCCGAGCTGGGAATCGAACTCGGGAATTCAAGAAAAACAATGGTTAACTGACGAGACGTCGGATACCAGCCGCATTAGCGAACTTGTCCTTTCAAAACAGATGGGTGTTCGAGGAAGGCTAAGAGGCAATCCAGTAACTAGCACGAGCGTGCGGTGTAAACGTAACGATCGAAAATATAACTACCATAACATTAGACAATCATTAGACATTTTAGGACAATCTTTTTTGACTAGCACAATACTCATTCTCACCCTTACATATGAACTTCTTAAAGGGCTTTGAATTATTTGGCCTGCCTAACTTCCGCCGTTTTATTTTATTTTCAAAAGTTATAGATTGCAACTTTGGTAGCTTATATTTCGGAAATGTGTCGCTTTAATAGATTTTGTCTCATACAATACTTTTTTGTATTAATACCAGCTATTGATCGATACAGGTTTTATGCGTGGCCGCTATTTTGAAAATAAAATAAAATATAATGGCGGAAGGTAGGCAGGCCACGCTTCATACAAAAATATGTCAAATAAGTATTTTTAATTTGTTTAAATAGTTACGTTACGTTTACACCGTGCTCTCCTGCTACCTGCCGCTGATCTCA
This sequence comes from Standfussiana lucernea, assembly GCA_964057025.1. Lineage (NCBI taxonomy): Eukaryota > Metazoa > Arthropoda > Insecta > Lepidoptera > Noctuidae > Standfussiana > Standfussiana lucernea. The sequence continues at coordinate 13,034,632 of OZ059790.1, read as the reverse complement.
AATCGGCAGCGACTCCCCACAGATAATGGAGCACCTTCCACCTTGCGCCGCATGCCCTGACTGGTGCGCACTTGATGATTTTATGACTGCATCAGCGAGCAGAGTTCGCGTAGCCGAAATTTCGGTTAAAAATATTTGAACTTTTTGATATGAAAGAAAGCAGAACTTTGTAGTGGAAGTACATTAGCATAGAATGACATAGTTACCTCAGCGGCTAGCAACATGAAGTCCTCGGAGATGTCGATGATGCCGGCGCAGATGACGCCGAGCGCGAGGCCGGGGAAGATGTACGAGTTGTTGCCCTGTCCCGGCCGCAGCACGCGCCCGTCCTTCGTGCGGTAGTCCGGGAACGGGGAGCCCGACGCGAAGATTGCGCGCTCCTGGTAATATTATAAATGCTTGCTCATATTGTCACAAACGAATACTTATTATAATTACACCATTTCTTAATTATATAATTAGTCAGATCCAACTGCTCAGACCAAAATTCATACCGTATGTGGTTATAATGGGCTTTAGATAGATCACCTACGACGACTGGAGCGACTACTTTGTGAAGCGAATCGTCAGACCGATCTTACATCTAGCACAGGAACATGACAGATCTCTGCATAAATGGTAGCCTTCACAATATCTTTACTGTCATATCCGTAGTGACTTCTGCGATTGTTCTAGCCTTTCGGTTCAAACTATCTACCGAAAACAGCATGCAGGAGGCAACCGCCGAAACTACTCGTCCGATTTCAAAAAACTTTTCACTGATTGAAAACTACAGTATTGCCGAGAGTCATACGATATGTTTTATCGTGGGCTAAAAAGAAATAATGAATGTACTACAATACGTACATCAGTGTTGGTGTAGGCATCGATGGCGGTGCACTCGGCCTTGCTGGTGGGGTTGGAGAGCGCAAAGATGACGGGCTTGTCGTTGAACTGGCCCATCTTGCGCAGGATCGAAGTCGTGAACGCGCCGCCGATGGCCGCGGCACCTAGTGACGACATGGTGTGTGAATATTTTGGCATTACTTGTGTAATGAGCGTAGATTAAATGACGATCCTTTGGGGAATACCAGTGAGATATCATTAATTTTAACATAAAAGAGCAGCAGAGCAGTGATAGTGTAGTGGTGTGACCGTTGGACTGCCGAGTCATAGGTCTCGACTTCGAGCCCAAGACACGCACCTCTGATTTTTCGGAATTATGTGCGTATTGTAGGTATAATTATCACTTGCTTCGGTGAAGGAAAACATCGTGAGGAAACCAGCATGCCTGAGAGATATTTCTCGACGGCATGTAAAGCCAAGTCAGAGGCCCTTGGGCGGCATAAACACTCTGACACCAGGTTATAGTCACTAACCACACGATTAAAAAAAAAAAACATAAAAGACTTAAGGGGGAGACTGTGAGTCAACTCACATCTTCCCCGCATATTTGCATTGGTACTTTACTTAATACTAGAATGTATTCTAAGCATAAGTTTCCGAACAAAGTCTTCGATGAATGTACCAAATATGTCAAAACTCATAGTGAAACCCTTTCAGAAAAACATTAAACCAAACTGAACTCGAATTTTTTTGGCGACAGACTATGCAAAAACCAACAACATCGTAACTCACCGATGAGCACGGAAGGCCGGGCGATATCCACAACCTCCTCCAGCGTGCGTACGGGCGCGTGATCCTTCGCGAACTTCTCCTTGTGCTCGTTGAGTCCTCCCTCGGGACGGTTCTTCACGATGAGGCCTTTGGAGTCCACCATCCAGATGCGAGCCTTGGCGTTCTCTTCAGATGTACCTTCCGCCTTCATTGCCATCACGCAGAGATTCGCGATACCTAGGGATGCCTGTGGGTAGATAGATAGGTGATTTATTAACGTTAGCTGTTTTGATCTGCAAGAAAAAGAAGTGGCGGTACTCACTACGGTGAGTATCACCACTAAATTCTGACATAAAAGACAGTTGCCCCGTTGATCTAGTGAAACCCGTGGAATTGTTGATCATAGTTTGAATTCGATTTTAGGATCATTATTTAGGTGAATTCCCATTGGGTTCCTTACTAGGAAATTGTTCGTAGGTAGTGGTCCGAAGTTTAGACTATTGCCCAGGTATTTGGCAATAGCGAAAACATGACTAAAAACGTAACTGGCAACGGTCTATTGAATACCTAGCTACTACATAATATTCTCTCTCCTCTGCATCAGCATATAAGTAGTAGTAGTATACGTTACCTCTCCGGCTCCCTGGAAGACGATGGTGTTCTCGGACAGCTTCTTGCCGGTGATGCGCAGTGAGGCCAGCAGACCTGCTACAGCCACCGCCGCCGTGCCCTGGATGTCGTCGTTGAATGTGCAGTACCTATGTGGAAAATAACGTTTTTTTTTTTTATAAATACGTATAGGGTCATTTTGTCAAGATTCCAGGTTGCAGTTTAGATTTATATCATCGTAATCATCATCTCAGCCGCAAGGTGTCCTTTGCTGGACATGGGCATTCCTCAAGCTAAAATAGGTCCTGAGCTTATTTATCGCCACGTTGTTAAATACAAATTAGAATGTTCTTTGTATGATGCAAGTTGGAACAATCAACAGCCAGCACAAAAATTAATACCTTAGAGGTATTAAAAGTAGAGGACCACACCTAGACATTGCGTACAAGTTGTGATCTTCTAAAACCAAAAGGAAATAATACTTTCAATACAAAATAACACAAGGCTCACGCGAGGTACTCACTTTCCACGATACTTCTCCAAGAGCCTGAAGGCGTTAGCGTTGCCGAAGTCCTCGAACTGTATGAGACAGTTCTGTCCGTAGCGGCGCACGACGGCTTGCATAAACTCCTCGACGAACTCGTCGTACTCCGGGCCGCGCACGCGCTTCTGGCGCAGCCCGATGTACAGCGGGTCGTCCAGCATCGACTGCGTGTTTGTGCCCACGTCTGGGGACCCGTATAAAGATAACATTAAGATTTCGGCTAATAAGCCGTTATTTAAGCCAAGCTGCTGCTAGTACTGTTAATTTAAATCTTTTTATGTGTTATATCCCAGTGAATAATTGGTTTTTTGGTTTTTCTGTGATTTATTGTCATATTAAAGCCGTATCCGTTCGGCCGCGCACCTACAATATTATCCTATTGTGGAATGAGTGGACGGTAGGATTCGGCCATTAACTTCGCCTATAATCTGGCAGTTTTCCTGTTTGTGTATCATTTGGATTTACAATTATCACAATCTATCTATTTAGAAACAATATTAATTTGAAACAAATGATGCCTTGACGGTTGACAGGGTAGAATGCATGAAGAAAACGTGTTGCGCCGGCCCCAAGTAGAATGAGACAAGGGCAGGAATAATTTGTAGATTTGAATTTCCTTCCAAACCTACCAAAAAGAAATATTATTGTATCTATATATTAATAGTGACTCAAACAGATACGTATCCCTGAAATATGAAATCTTGACTTACCCAAAGTGATGGGCAAGCACTGGTGCGGCTTGATGCCCGCGAGCGCCGTGTACAGCGAGAGCTTGCCTACAGGAATGCCCATACCGCACGCTCCCAAGTCACCCAGACCGAGGATACGCTCGCCGTCTGTCACTACGATAGCACGGACGTCGCTTTCTGGCCTGGTGGACAAAATGTTATTAAAACAAATCGGATTATTGGCAAGAAAGGAGGTGTCTGATGAGATGATAAGTTAAAGAGAAGTATGAAAGAAGAAGACATGCTGCGCCAACAAGTCAGCTCACTGCCCCGGGATCTTTGATCCATGCTACGGTGCCCCTAAAGATTCTTTGCTAGGTTTCATAAGTTTGTCGTTTCTTTAAAATTAATCAATTAATTGGAATTTAGAATCTATGCTAAATTGTGTACGAATGATACCTGTGCACCAAGCACAAGTTTGCTTTAATTTAAACCTTGGAAATTCTTTCATCCCAATATTTTATCAGTGAAAAGTTTCGAACTTTTTTTTACGAGATTCCCGAGGAACCTTTGGTCTGAAAAATCAACCTACCAGTTCTTAAGTATATCGTAGACGTGTCCCTTGTCGTGGATGGTGATGAAGAGTCCCCTGGGCCTGCGGTAGACCAGACCGAACTTCTGACAGGCCAAGCCGACCGTGGGCGTGTACACGATGGGCATCATGTCGGCCACGTTCTCGCCCACGAAGCGGAAGAACAAGTGCTCGTTGCGGTCCTGAATAAATGTAGGTATTTAATAATAATAGTTAACTGCTTCGTTGCCTTAGTGGTCGAACTTATCGAGAGTCGAAGTGCTATTTTTTAACCGACTTCAAAAAAAGGAGGAGGTTCTCAATTCGGTTGTATGTTTTTTTTTTTTTTTTTGTGTTTGTTACCTCATATCTCCGTCATTTATGAACCGATTTAAAAAAATCTTCTTTTATCTGAATGGATCTACTTCCCGAATGGTCCCATAGAAATTTCATCAAAATCGGTTCAGCAGTTTGGTTTTGAAATCAAAATAGCTGGAAAAAATGTCATCCAAGTAAAAGAAATTTCGAAATTGATACTTGACAAGGATTTGTGTGTGATACGATAACTAAAAAGGGTAAAATAAAAACTTTTTTGCAAAAAAATAACCGACTTCCAAAAAAAAAGTGGAAAATAACATTACTTTCGGAAGTCGGTGCCAAAAAAGTCAATGAAACAAACCATAGTCACCGACTTCCGTAAGTAATGTTATTTTCCACTTTTTTTTTGGAAGTCGGTTTTTTTTTGCAAAAAAGTTTTTGATCTTTCCATTAGTAGCCCAGAGTCTGAATTTCTGCCCGATAGATATCAATAGGCTTAAGGGATTGTAATAGTACAATGCATTTTTAAAACTAACTGGCGAAATGTGGGTGTTGCTGATGTTATGTTCTATGTAATCAGTATTTGTTCTTTTGTCGATGTTGTTTACAGAAATACCGAGCGCAATATTGACTTTTCTATAAACAAAACCACACTAGGAGATAGCTCTCTACTTTTGTAATTTGAATGATCTAGGTAGTCTGTTTATAGGTTTTAGGGCGGGATTCGTACACAACAGACACACAAAAGTCGGTAAAAACTCGCGTATATTAAAATTACAAAATTTCACAGTACATACAACACTAGCATTAGGTATACATTTTTGGCGGGAACGCCTGAGCGTTAAGTACGCGCCCGCTCGCGAGTGTGTTTATGACGCTACTGGTCATGCGGCACACGGTGACCGTTGGCCGACACGCGCGCGGACAACATTGTTGTTCGCGCGCTTTATGCAAGTGCGACAGGGATAGCATGAAGTGTAGCGATGCGGACGGCGCGCGATGATGCCATTCGCTTCGCGCGATATTCAAAACTTAAATAATTATAAACTTACTGCTAAGGACATTATATAATCAAAGCTGCTAAGATACAAAAAATCAAAGGAATTGCCTACATTCCACCCCCTTGTTCCTGAACACACTCGTCAGTAGGCAACACAACTATTTTTACAACGGGTCGCTTCATCAAGCCCCTACAGGTTCTTACAGTAACTACTCTAATTTGGCCATCACGGCCTGGGTGGACTGCGCTAATTACGCCCCTAGGCCATGCATTACGAGGCTGATGCTCTTCTAAAATAAGAACCATGTCTCCCACTTTTACGGGTGGCACTTCGTGCAACCACTTCTGACGCTTTTGGAGGGTTGGAACATACTCCTTGAGCCACCGTCTCCAAAACATGTCTGCCAGAGCTTGGGCTTTCACCCATGCCTTTCTACTTGTTAAGTCCGATGCATCAAAGATACCTAGCGTGGTTGCACCGGTAGCTGTACCTATCAATAAATGGTTTGGGGTAAGAGCGATGGGTTCATCGGGGTCCATACCTACAAAGGTTAATGGCCTACTGTTTAGGGTCATTTCCACCTCAGCCATCAATGTAATTAATAACTCCTCTTTAGGCGCACGCGCCGACAAAATAACTTTAAGTGCGGTCTTTACTGAGCGGACGAGCCGCTCCCAGCACCCACCCATGTGCGGGGCCGCGGGGGGATTAAATTGCCAAGAAATGCCCTTGGTAACCAAGAAATCCATAGTTTGGTCGCTTTCCATTGCCTGAATGGCAGCTTTCAGTTCTGCGTCAGCACCGACAAAGTTCGTGCCTCTATCGCTGAACATGATAGAGGGTTGTCCACGGCGAGCTATTAAGCGTCGAATCGCCATTATGGCCGAGTCAGCTGATAACGAAGCCGCGAGCTCGATATGCACACCACGAGTGACAAGACATGTAAAAATTACACCCCACCTTTTTTCACGGCGCCTTCCTATTGAAACTTCCATTGGCCCAAAATAATCTACCCCACAATGTACAAAAGCTCTTCTAGTATTAACGAGTCTAGCGGCTGGTAGATCACCCATCTTGGGCAACGAAGGACGAGCGCGACGGACAAGACAAGGCTGACACTTAGATACGGCGGATTTGACTGTACGTCTCAACTGAGTAATCCAATATTTTTCTCTTATACTGTTGATCACAGTTTCAGTATTGGCGTGGTGAGCGCGCTTATGATATTCAAGTGCAATAAGACGCGCAGTATAGCTGTGCCCATCTAAAATAACGGGATACTTCTCGTCAAACATTAATTCCGGTGCAGCACTCAGGCGTCCTCTGACTCGAAGCAACCCATCACCTTCATACAAAAAAGGATCTAAATCGCGAATTTTACTTTCCGCAGGCAATGCACTTTTCGTCTTTAATAGTGCCAACTCCTTAGGAAAAGTCTCGACTTGACATTGTTTCAACAAAAGAATCTCAGCCTCACGGACGTTGCCAACTGTTAACGTCTCAACCTGGTTCTTGCGACACATACCTAAAAAAGCAAGAACTCGACCTGCAGTTCTAACAGCCCGTGTCCAACTGGTAAACCTATCGACATTAAATAGCGGAACATATTGCTTTACAAGGTGAACCTTCTCAAGGCGTTCCAAATCCGTATCAACAGCATCGTCGTACTCATTGACCGGCCACTGGTCTTTATCCTGGTATAAAAAAGTTGGACCTGTAAACCACAATTTACAATTTGTAGGCCAGTACAGTTTCGTGGCTTCATCAGCGGGATTTTCTGCTGACGGCACCCAACGCCACTCACTTGGGTTGGACTTCCGGTCTATTTCTGCCAATCGATGTGAAACGAACTTCTGAAAATCACGAGGATCCGAATGCACCCATTTTAAGACGGTTTTTGAATCAGACCACAAGTACTTGCGTGTTATTGTCAAGCCCTGCTCTTTAACGACGGTACAAGCTAACCTACACGCCAACACAGCTGCCTGCAGTTCAATTTTTAACGGGGATGATGGTCCACTTAACTTACAAATACTTGAATCGATTAACGACACAGTGGCACCATCATCAAGCAATGCATAACAACTATATTTTACATGGTTCACAATAATACTAACAGGAACAATTTTTAACAACGTTTTAGTGTTTGTACATCGCTCACCCACACTCGTTACCGACTCAGCGTCCGACGGCGACTGTAGGTGGGGCGCAGCCGTCTGCTCCGCGGCACCCGCGGGTGGGGCTGCGGCGCCGGCGGCGCTCGAGCCGCTCGACTTCTCGTAGTGGAGAAGTGTGTGATGCGGAGAACGGCACTTATCACATCGTTTTGCGCGACAACGATAACGAGAATGGGTTTGCACTAAACATTTAAAACATAACTTATTTACCTTCACATAGTCCCACTTATCTCGTTCACTCTTATTTATAAACATCTCGCACTCGGGTAACCGGTGACTCGCACTACTACACAACACGCACACACTCGATTGCGACGACGTACTTCGCGATGCACTCGATAACGCAGCTTCCTCGCTGGTGATGTGAACACGGTGAATATGTTCGCGTTGTTGTCGACGCGTGGAGTCGGCGCGCCCGCGCCCCGCGCGCGAACTGCTATCAGCGACGGCAGAGCTCGCGGGGTAAGCAGGAGCGGTGGTCCGGTTGCGATGACTGTTACTATTTTGCTCGGTGCTTATGTTCAGTGGTAGATAAAAAGCTGACGCTCGTGACAAATAACTCAGAAACTCGAGTAGTATATTTATGTTCGGCGAAACACGAAGATCTTCGTTGCTATTGATGTTTTTTTTCATAACAAACTCGCCGTACTGCGCTTTTTGATAGTGGGTTAATTTGCTTAGGATTTCATGAGTTAATTGTGGGTTGTTGATATAACCCTCGGCTCTTATGTTTTTTAACAAGTAAACACAATTTCGAACGACGCACGTCATATTTCGAAGCTCGACGCCACTGTCGGACACCCTCGGTAGACTTCGTATCTTATTTACAGCAGTTTCCAGAAGTAGATTTGGATGTCCGAATTCTTCCTCGAGGGCGTCTATAACGTCTATTGGGTCGGACCCGGTACTCAGCAGACCTTCGACGGCACACTTTGCCGCGCCACGGAGCGATGCTTGTAGTCGCACGGCGTTTTCATACGAGCTATACTTGGACGCGGTGGCTTCGTAGGTGCGTCGGTACGCCAACCAGTCAACTGGGCTGCCATCAAATATGGGAAGATCATAATTCTGTCTTGGCCGTTTAGTCATGCTCGTAATAATAACGTCGGCTAGATGCATGATGTCGGAAGCTGCGACGGCGCCGGCGGTGTTGGTGGCCCCGGACGGAGCGACAGGCGCATATTTCGTAGCGGGCGGGGAGGAAGCCGCCGCGGGCGCGAACGACGCGTGGACGCCGACCGCGGTGTACGGCGCATGCGCGAGCCCGCGCGCGCGCTCTCGAGTTAGGCCTTCGGTCGAGCACGCGCCGGCCGGCGCGGGAGGCGCTGGCGGTAAATCCAGGTGCTCGCATGGGACTTGACTAGAGCTTATCCACTCATCTACGTTATTAGGACCACTGCAAACACTCGGAGCGTGATGTTCTGCTTCTTCGTCTTCGATCTCAGCGATGTCTAATGCTAGTTTTTTTCTTATTAGTTGTTCTTTTAACTTGACGAGTTCTTCCTCGGCTTTGTACTCGGCACGGAGGCGCAGCGCTTCGCGGCTCATGCGGCTTGATCGCGACCCGGTCGACGCGCACGTGGCAACAACCTCACTACGCGGGATCGTAGTGACACACGTGGTATCCGCTCCAGGTCGTAGCTCAGCCTCAGCGTGGGCTTTGCTCCGTGTGACAACACCAGCAACGCGGCTATCCATTGTGATCCGGCTCTCGAAGGACCAATTTATAGGTTTTAGGGCGGGATTCGTACACAACAGACACACAAAAGTCGGTAAAAACTCGCGTATATTAAAATTACAAAATTTCACAGTACATACAACACTAGCATTAGGTATACATTTTTGGCGGGAACGCCTGAGCGTTAAGTACGCGCCCGCTCGCGAGTGTGTTTATGACGCTACTGGTCATGCGGCACACGGTGACCGTTGGCCGACACGCGCGCGGACAACATTGTTGTTCGCGCGCTTTATGCAAGTGCGACAGGGATAGCATGAAGTGTAGCGATGCGGACGGCGCGCGATGATGCCATTCGCTTCGCGCGATATTCAAAACTTAAATAATTATAAACTTACTGCTAAGGACATTATATAATCAAAGCTGCTAAGATACAAAAAATCAAAGGAATTGCCTACACTGTTCATGTTTGTTTTACTTAGTTTTGGGACCTTGTCCTTGTCGTTTACTCATGAGTGGTCTGGAATTTACTTGTTCCATGATTTTGAGAGATATACACAGAATACCAGAAACTGTATAGATAGAACTTAATAAATCTCGTGACTTTCTGACGTGGGCTACAACTGCTCTACAACAGTACCGAGTAAAACTTTATAATTACTTTAGTTGGTAGAACTGGCGAGAATATTGTACACCGCCTTGTCCGGTATTCACTGGAGAATGTAATATGTGTGTTCTGGATAATATTTCGGAAGTTGCCGCGGCATACTCTATTTGGATTTCGGAATTTCAAAGCTATTTTATCGCAGTGCCATATACACGTACATTTTCGTGTCCTATGTTTTAACATTGTTTTGATTCAATTTGCAAGTAGTCAATTTCATGCATTGGTTAGGCACACCATTTCCCAGCGTAAAAATGCATGAGGCCGGAATAGTATTATTATTTATATGCAGAAAAATATCTACCCAGCAGCTTTGTCTGGGTTCCTAAGTATAAATACCGCTTAATTCTGCTAATTGTGTAGGTCGCAAGTCTATAACTAGTAATAGCTGGTAGCATGGTCCAACCTTGCATTTGACAGGATCTATGCTGCTTGAATCCCTTCACTATAGTTTGGGCAAGGCGGTTTGAAGGCGTTAATTGGTTGGTTTCGTTTCTTGTTAGCATTCGCTGTAGTGATTCGAATAGAAAAGCTTATCATCATACATCTTAATTGAAGTAGATTGCCATTACGTCTACTCTTAGTACTCTTTATTTTGTAGGAATCAATTATAGAAATTCGTTTGGCTATTTTATTCGAATAGGCAATTATTTAAGGAGCCGTGCCAGTTGTTCTATTTGTTCTAATTAGACATCAAAATTTACTTGTTTGTAATCTTTTGTCAAATATATTCATAAATAGAGTCATGAATGAACGAGAAATAACATCAATCAGTAATTTAGTCACTGAAAACTCATGAATATTCAATTTCAGTGAAGCGAAAGATTCCTCACAATTTATTATGGACGGAAAGCATTTACTTAAATAAATATGCAATGACGAGTTACATTCATATTTAACGAAGTGAATAATATTGACATCAAAGAATGTTCCTTTTTATAAAGTTCATTCAAGTGTACCGTGTGGCCCAGTTAGAACTATTTATATTAACTTATAGACTGCGCTGAGTGAAGAAAGGAAATTATGTTAGTTCACTTAGTTTGCCTAACAGAAGACTCATTAATAAAGTGGGGCTAGCTACTAAAAAATCTCTCTCGTTAAATCTTTTAATTTCGATAAAAACTTCAAATGCAAATTATGCACATGCTGCCTCGTGTTTGACAGGAACTCTCAAGAGTACAGAGTAGTTTAAAAGAATCTGTCTGCTTTTATAAAAGAAGGGCTGTAGGAGGTTAGATTGCATTGAGACTGTATCGAATGTCAGTGGCTCTCCACTAACATGGTCGGCGACATTCGCTAGCGTTCAGTTGACATTGTTGTGTAGAGTCCATTATATAATAGGCAGTGAAAATACTCATTTAGGTAGACTAAAAGCTACCAAAGCTTTGTGACAAATGATGCAGTACCTAATTAGGTACCTATTGCAGCTCCTTAAGCTTGTCACAATTTTATTGCAACATTTGCTAAATCTGTAGCTTAACTTACCAGTTACTTAGGTTTAACTTACCAGAAGTCCCATAAGGTACAGGTATTTGTTGAGGGGGTCCTCATACCGGTCAATGGATAATTTGCACATCTGGACCTGCTCCTCCTGGGTCTTGACCCTGGCTGGTAGCAGACCGTGAATGCCCAGGGTCTGGCGCTCCTCGATTGTGAAGGCCATGCCCTGTGGACAAAAGAGAAATAACCATCAGATTTTGCTCTAAAATCGTTTTTCGAGCGTAGGCGTAACACGTTAGCTACATGAAACGAATATTTTAATGGAGACATAGTCCAGCCTTGGAATATTATAGAATGTACCTAGTTATGTAAAACGATTAGAGCATAACGAAAAATGGTAGGTACATATATCCAGTTTCGTTGAAAAACCATCCATCGGAAATCTGGCGGATTGCCAAGTTCCAGTTCGGTATGAACGATACAGGTTAGTTTCCAGGACATTGTAGGATGTTAAACACTACAGCTGAAGTGTTAGTACAATGGAAACAAAACATTAATATCGCAAACACTCATGACAACGGTTGTAAAGAAAAATCGATGCACAGATAACACACGCTACATAAATACATATGTGAATAACAGCTGTCATAAATAATATTTTATTATGTCATTCAATTCAACTATTTATTGTTTATCTTTACATAAATCTGCATTCATGATCCTTTGTTTTCTCAGCTGATTTTCATATTTTATCTCCTGATGGCAACGTTAACCATACGTAATAGAATCAAGAATGTGATCTAAATAGGACTCAATAGTTTCGCAGAACTTGCAAAATGGCGAATTCCTTTATTGTTTAGTTCGTGATTGACTACTTCCTCCTCAACTATCAAGTCAATGCTCCAACTGCGGTACAAATTGACCGCAATGGGCAATGCTCTACGCCCACACACAAAACATACTTTCAACACTCAAAGATAATTATAGATAAATACTTCGGCTTCGATAAAACCAGTTTATAAATAAATTGTATTATAATAAATTATAAATGGGTAAAAGTATGAAATAAACAAAATTCCGCGAACGTTGCTTGCCCGGAAATGCTCGGGATCGGCCGACTATCAGCTGTGAATGACGTAACGAAGGTGACCGCTTCTTAACGACCGTCGATTCTGCACTGCGACCTGGTATAATCGCGCCGGACTTTACGTTTGTTGATTTAAAGATCGTTTTTCCTTAGCACGGCAATATCGGGTTAATTTACCGTGCGTAAAGATGTTTTGAATAACGTAATGAGAAAGTTTCCGCTAAATCATTACGAGAATAAGAATGAGCTATTTTGATCTAAATACGCATATACCTACTTATATTCTTTTGTCTAGCCTGTAGCAGATATATTGGGCTTTTAGATTAGGCGCGCTTCTATGGTTTCTTGGCAAACAAGAAGCCAAACCATTCCGGCTTCGCAACAAAAGACTAGTAACTTTTCCCACGATAGATTTTTTCCTATAGGGACTATGTACGTTTACCCGTATTGCGTCTCGTAGTTTTCTTTAATTAAGCCTTGATAGTGAAGCTGAATAAAGATGAGAACGTGTTCTGAGATGAGTATGTTCTAATTAATTTTACAATTTCGTTGAGTTCGTTTCGTTTCGTGACATCCTAGTATTTCTACTCGTATTTCGTTTGTACGTAATTTCCCCGAAGTTCTCTCGAGTCTACGGTCACAAGAAAACTTTAAATGAAAACGCAACTCCTGAACAGAACTAGACGAGATGTTTTCGATTATTCAGCTTGAGACTCTGTTTCCAAATAAAACCTTTTTGCTGAATCGGTATATCCAATGACGAATGACATGACGATTCAATCAGTCATAATCACTCTCGTCAAATCACTGTTCGTTTTATTTTGAGTTTTCTAAAGACTTTAAAAGACATAATATCAAGTGAAAAGCAAACATTGTCATCGAAATATCAATTACTGATCAATAGCCCATTATCGATCATCGTCCTATTGTCACTGCGCTAACATTAGAGAGTGTAACTGAAACCCGTGCCCAATCAGTTCGTGATAACAACGTTCATTGCTCAGTTACTATGTGAAAACATTGAGTTTTCGCATATCATAATATTTTGAGGACTCGTGGACTATTATATTTATCATCAGTTAAAATAATAATAACATGAGACAGCTGGCCTTACTTGCTGAAAAATTTGACAAGTACAACATGAAAAGCAATGCTTGTATCGTACATGCAACACACTCTATACTCTATTGTTTCAGCTAAAATACTTCAAGCACTATGGAATTTCATTATGGATGGTTGTTAATATTCTATTAAGTTGAAAATATTCTGTAGCGAGAATCAATCAATGAACTCAGCCTATCACAGTCCACTGGTGGACAATAGCCTTTCCCAAGCTGCGAAACAATACAAGGTGTAAACGGACCCATCACGAAGCCGTCAACCACGCATTCTGTTCATCAAACTAAGTAACCTTACGAAAAAAAAATTGCTGGGAAACGACTTTTTTTTTGGATGAAAAATCACGTTTGTGGTAAAACTCAATGTAACGCACTCAAAACGTGCTGACGGATGCATTGAAAAGTAAACGGGTCATGGAGATATTTAAAGTAAAATTATAACCTTAAAAACTAGTACTTAAGTAATTCTTTTTTTTTTAAATTTGTGAAAAACTTGGAGCTTTGACTTCCAATATCTCCGTAACTAGAAGGATCCCAGGTATGGTCCAGATAAAAAAAATATCGTAATGTCGTGAAGAACAAGTGCCTTTCGACCTCGTTAAGGGTCTATTTACACCCAAGGGTCTATTTAACAGTGCAATCATATTATCACTTAACTTAATCGAATAAAGATTTTACTTAAACAAAGCTATAAAAGAAAATAGCTATGAATATAGCTGATAAAAGACTTTCTGGAAGACAAGACTTCAATTAAAAAGTTATAACGTAATAAAAGCGTGCCCTCCATTCAAACAGAATTCAAGTTAACGAATGTGACGTCACATCCCGTCTCCTATTGGAAAGTTCAAGAGTTTCCGTGAACAATTTATTGCGAGAATACGAGGGAACACTCCAATTCCGAACCATTTTAATCCATTAGGATTGTGCTAACATTTATATAGGCAGGAAGGTTTACCTATTCAATTGGTTTCTATGTGTTTCTAGTACATACCTTCACTTAAACGAATCATTCCAAAACACTTATTAGGTACGCTACTTGTGCTTGTTAGTTAAATGACCAAGTTTTTAGAGAAACAGTAAATTAATTAAAACATTTTATAATGCTGGTAACATTCATAATATTCTCTGGTGCAAAAAATATATCCCAGGTAAGATTAACTTTCAGCACCATCAACGGGCAAAATTGAGTTTGAAAATGGCTTCTTAAAGTTATGCCAGCACGCTGTCGAAAACGTGACCAGTTTCCGATGACAACGGGGTGTAAAGTACCACGTCATGTAACTCTTACTGCTCTTACCAAGGATTCTATAAGTACAATGAGTGTATTGTGTTCTTATTCTTTAGATCTGGTAGAAACAGCCCACAAAATATTTAAGTAGTCATTTAATAAGATTACAAATCGTCTATTGCGGAACTGTGTTGTTACCACTGTTCTAGCCATTATAGGTATTTCAAGAGCTTTGTGACGAATAGTTAAGAATAGCTACAGTTTAACTAAAATAAATGAACTTATATACGTACCCACTTCACATAGAAAAACGTCACGAAGGAAGACTATAAAAGTAAAGTACATAGGAATCTCATCCAGCACACTTGTTATAGGAGGTTTGGAGTGGAAAGAGATGTAGATACACAGGGTCTACAATACTGAACACCAGGATATTTAACTCCCACAATGTAATAATACTAAGGCGTATTTTCCATTCAAAGAGCCTTCCAAGTCTAATTACAATAAAAGTAATGGTAGAGAAGTCAACGAACCCTCGAGTCCAAAGCAGCAACACATTCAGGCACCGAGAACAAATCCCTGTGAGGGGTCAGGTGCCACCAATCCCTTTCCATTTTACACTTCAGTCCATTAACAATGAGTCACTTTAACACCACCATCACTGAACAACCAAGGCCGTACTTAACGTCACTCGAGCGAAACCACTTTTCGCACCGAGGAAAAGTAATATATCATTTTTATCGTTCTGTAATTATTTATTATTGTTCAAAGTTAAAAACTAGCTTTTATACGAATATAACTTGCTAGTTTGTTATGGGTCAATAAATTGAAACTGACATGCATAAAACAGTTTTATAGAAGCAGCGTCTGCAAGCTATAAAGCTGGAACGTTTTACACTTTATCTACATGGAAAATGCTTTTCAATTTTCAGCGTCGCTGCCGGCGACTGCATTTGAAGTGGAAGGCCGGAGTAGAGGGAATAGCTATTATTATTTATTTAGTAGGAATGCGGCACCTCACAATCGATACTTCAACAGTAAACACTTCCATTCTTTATGAATTATTGACGGGTAAATTGAGGTCGAATGGGTCAGTTATTTTTTTGCTAGGGTGGCAGCTACGTTGCGGATTTGTTCGAAAGAGTTACCGTGGCCCTTGGCACCTTGGCACAGGCAACTGAAGGAACACGGGTGGGTTTTAGTCAGTAAGAGTCTGACACGCCCTCCCGCTCCACCCAGAGCGGGAGAGGTCAATTGATGATTTCCCACCCAAAAAAAAAAAGGGTAGCAGCTACCAGCACACTCATGATGTCTGCCTAAGTTTGACCCTTGTTATTTTTTGTAAGGATGTTTCTGACCCGTTTCGTCCCTTTGGATTATCATAATTTAATGCTTGAAGCCTCAGCAAGTGTGTGTTAATATATGAAAGGGTCTGAACTTCAGATTTAGGGCGAGAAGAAAGGTTAAGGCCGTGTTTATATGCCCCAACAAATTCATGAAACAGAAGGGAGCGTATTTCATAATTGAATACTTATTAAAGAATACTATGTAATGCTACTACTAGACATAAAACATATGGCCCCTATTTGACTCGCACTTCAATACTAATGAAATCAAGTTTTAGATTTGATTTAGATATGCCTAACAGCATCTCAATTCCAATGCTTTGATACGACATCCAGGACAGCAGTTTGACGTTAAATCAATTAACAACAACGTTACACGAGTAACATAATCATTACCATTTCTAATTACATACGAATCATAGCAATCAACATTTCGACCGAGTTCAGTCCCTCGCGGGTTTAGCACAAGGTTCCTACGGCAATACTGTCGGAACTAAGACCATTACCGCCGTCGCGTCGCTCGACAGACCCGATACGATCACAAATTGTCCCAATTACACGTTAATCGTCAACCTTCAACTTGATGTAAACGTAAAGTGCCGCCGGCGCACAGTGGATCCATATTGAAAATTAGTGGACATGGGCAACAAAATTCCAATATCGATTCGATATTTTTTTATGTGATTCTTCATGATATTCCAGACAACTTTTACTCTTGTGAAATTTCTTCTAAAGTTGATCGTTTGTCTGAAAAAAAATAAATTAGATTTTTTTGTATGGAGCGAATCACGTTTATTTTTTTTTCTTCAATTGTACGAATATGTTAGGTGTATGGCGTGAGTATATGATAGCTAGGGTCATTCTCTATCCAGGAAAAAATATATCAGCGCCGGCCATCCGCGGCCGCGCGAGTAATCATTCGGTAAAAAAATAATATTTTCTATGATTTTTTTTGCCTTTTAAAATCAATTCAAAGTATATTTTCTGTCTCACTTGGCTGTTTTCACCTTTTTAGTTAAATATATAGTTTTAATAGCACATAGGTACTCACAACAAGTAATTCTGGCAGAGGTTAAGTTATTATTGCATGTTATCGGTGGCACCTGCATTGTGATTGATGACTCATTTGTTTGTGCGCTCGGCTAAATGCATAACAAACGAGTCACCGAAAAATAATTGTCTCTGATTGGTTGTTATTTTTTTAACTACCTGCACATTATCTACTGTTATCGGTAGCACCTGCATTGTGATTGATGACTCATTTGTTTGTGCGCTCGGCTAGAAGCGCATAACTAATGAGTCATCGAAAAATGGTCGTCTCTGATTGGCTGTTATTTTTTTTACTACCTGCACGTTATCTATTGTAAAATAAACATGTAATAAGTTTCTGGGTATACTAATTTTATCAAATATACGTGAAATAGTTTGAATTTTTACGGGCAAGACGTTGATAATCATTATCTACATAATCAAGCGTATGTAAAGTATAGTATAAGTTATCGTACGTATGATCGAAAGGAAATTGTGAAATAATTGTAGCCCTGAAAAGGGCTGTTTGTCATATTCCCAGCCCTGATGGGCTTTTGTGGGAATAGTCCATAGCCGGATCACTTTATTTCTTATTCCAGAAGTGGGTCCGGCAAATTTTCGGACTCTGCTATGAGGCATTCTTCTTCCTCCATAATCTCACTGTCACAGGGAGGCTCGGTAGTCTTTAACAACTGAATTGCTTCAGGCAACAACTCACTATGAACCTGTTTCGTTATTTTAGGCCTTATGTAGGATATGTGAGGATCAGAGCTTATTAGAAGTCCATGGAGGATGTCTTCGTTTGTTGCTATTCTGTCCGTTTTCCGAGTGTGTCTCTCTCTGACGTTTCTGAAGTCCTTATTACGGGCTTCCGAAGCTTCTTCTGATAAGGTACCTAAAAGAAATAAGTACATGCATTTTAATTTCAAAAAGCAATCGAGTCAAATTATACATCAAACTCTATTTATTTTTTACTTACCGATTGGCAAAACACCAAAGTGGTTACGGATGTCTGCACCGTGCATTAGAAGTTTATGTACACTAACTGGCATGTAGTACCACGAATAGTGTTGCACGTATACATCAGCTGTTTCTCTACAGTATCTTCTAAATTTTTCACAGTCAATGTTTTTGCCTGATGATATGGCTTGTAGAATAACGGAAAATCTGAAAATTAGATTTTCGTCAATTCCTGTTATTCTGGATGATGTTTTGTAATCTTGGAAAAAGCGCCTCGCAGTATTCCCGTCATTTGTAGTTCCAAAACCCTGAAATGGGGAAAAAGACTGTAATATACGACACATAGAGATATAATACACAAAAAACATAAAACGAACTAAATACATACCTGTTTGACTATATCAATCAGCATTCCAGTTTGCTCACGAAACTCTTGTTGCGTGGTATTTTTTTTAGCTTGTTTCAAAGCCTTATGTTCGCCTCGAGCTGCCCATCGTTGAAAATCCAGATTATAAGATATATGGAGAAGACATTCCATACACCGAATCTTCATATGCAGTGAAGAAATTCCTTGTTTGTAAATATCTTCACGAAGTGGTCTGGAAGTCAAAGAGTCTAAATTATTCATCTCACTTGGTTTTGCCAAGCAAATGGGGCACGTTGCAAATGATGGTACTTCAGCAATAATATTGGCCACTTTTCCATCAATCATGGTCATATGCAATTCATGTGATACAATAATATTTCCACACTGAGTAGATATTCGTTCATCAATTTGTTTTTTCATCTCCGACTCTTCAGACTTTATAAAATCAGCTGTCTCCGAAGTGAATGTGAACTTCACTGGTCGACAGTACAGAGTTGAGCAAGGTGTGGGGTTCTCCCAAACTATATTTTCATTCCCAGATAATGAGCCAGACACTAGCCGAAGAGGGACGATGCTTATCATGACTACTGATGAATCACCGAACTCTGTAGCTGTGTTTGACGTTTTCTGTTTATAGTTACTCTGCGACGAAGAACCATCAAGCCCCCATTTCCAGGTCAACTTGAGTTCTTCATTTTGAGACCTATCAACAGAATTCACATCTAGTAAAATCCTCTCCACAGTGTGGTCCAATAGCGCTTGCAATTTAATTTGAGCTCCTTTTTCGGTAATCTCCATACTCTCTTGTGGTGGATAACATCTTTTCTTGGCATTAACGAGCTTTGGATAAGATGGAAAGGCAGCACAGTTTTCTTCTTTCAAAAATTGTCGAAGAGCTAAGTACTTCCATCTCGAGAGCGCAAGTGATGTGTAAAGAGCTAAACACTTATCTTCAGAGACAGTACTTTAGGGTCTACATTTTGAATAGTCGCTCGTGTACTTCGGATAGCGTTTCTGGATTACTGGAAAGGTATTCGACCACTTTTGCCAGATTCGTTTTGCCGTTGTCTTTCAATTTTGTTAAGTACCAGTGCTGCAACTCTTCCTCGGAATTTTCTTCTACTATGGAAGTAGAACGTCTTTTTTTTTGCTTATTACTTAAGTCTTCGAACGGTTTTCTGTGCTCCTTTTCTGTAGATGTTCCCGCTTCCGTAGTACATACTGCAAGATTAGGAACATGGGAATTCATATCCACTGGCTCAGATAAGGCTGTGTCCGAAAAGCCCAACTCACTTCTCAGGTCAACACTGTCACAAACAGGCCAGTTGATGTTTTTTTCCAACCACTTGCGATTATTTACACGGTTCATAAAAGTTTTTTGATTTCTACTTGACTCTATCCACTTTTTATTTAGGCTTACACAAAAAAGCCGACAGAACTCCTTGATTAGGTTTTTGTCTTCTTCAGAAACTGTGGTATTCAAAACAGAAATTATACTTTCATATAGAAACATATAATTTTTCAGATCACCACCACTTCTTAATTTCACAAAAAGATCTAGGTTGGTACAAAATCCAGCCATAGTTCTAAAGTAAATATAAAAATAAAAGTATTTCACTGTGTTCACAAATAAGCGACAAGAGCGAAACTAGAGGGACTTAGTGAATGTCTTTTTATTATAGTCAGTGTTAATTACTCAAGTAGTGAACATATTAGCATGACTGAAAATTATTCAGCCAATCAGAGACGAGCATTTTTCGATGACTCATTAGTTATGCGCTTAGACGAGCGCACAAACAAATGAGTCATCAATCACAATGCAGGTACCACCGATAACAATAGATAATGTGCAGGTAGTTAAAAAAATAACAGCCAATCAGAGACAATTATTTTTCGGTGACTCGTTTGTTATGCACTTAACCGAGCGCACAAACAAATATCAATCACAATGCAGGTGCCACCGATAACATGCAATAATAACTTAACCTCTTCCAGAATTACTAGTTGTGAGTACCTATGTGCTATTAAAACTATATATTTAACTAAAAAGGTGAAAACAGCCAAGTGAGACAGAAAATATGACTTTGAATTGATTTTAAAAGGCAAAAAATTTCATAGAAAATATTATTTTTTTACCGAATGATTACTCGCGCGGCCGCGGATGGCCGGCGCTGATATATTTTTTCGTGGATAGAGAATGACCCTAGCTATCATATACTCACGCCATACACCTAACATATTCGTACAATTGAAGAAAAAAAAATAAACGTGATTCGCTCCATACAAAAAAATCTAATTTATTTTTTTTCAGACAAACGATCAACTTTAGAAGAAATTTCACAAGAGTAAAAGTTGTCTGGAATATCATGAAGAATCACATAAAAAAATATCGAATCGATATTGGAACTTTGTTGCCCATGTCCACTCATTTTCAATATGGATCCACTGTGCGGCGACAAATCTTGGAACGTTACGTTCCGTTGGTCTGATCGATTCAGTTTTTATGACGACTGACGTGGTTCCGGTTCGTTAGAGAGATTTCGTAAAGTTTGTACTAGCATTGACACTAATTACACCGTCATTTATAGATCTCAGTAATAGCTAATGGGATTAGTTGCTCAAATAAATTTACATTTAGTTTATTACGTAACAAGACGAACTGATATAAGCACAAATCTGCCGACTCTATTTAAGAGCCCTATAACCCAGTTTGCTGTCCAGTTTTGTTTATGGATCAAACATGAAAATACGAATTTATATGACAAATTCCGCAAGCAATCAGGGAAAGCAAACACGACGAGCGGTTCTGTCAACGTAATAATTTTCAGAGGGAATAGACTCATATTTTCCTCATGCTAACTTTTGTAGGCACGTAAATCCTATACATATATGTATATCCATAGGTACCTGCCGTTTAAATTCCGACATTAATGTTTATTAGTACAATCGATAAAAGTTGCGTCGACAACTTATTTTATGAAGCTTTTCACAATGAAATACAGGGACATTCATGACAATTGCTATTTTCCTGAAATATTAGTGTTTTGATTGAGAACTGTACGATAGCTGTAGTTATTTATAAAAAGTTGTTTTTACTGAGTACATAAAATTATAAGTTAATAGAATTTTGGCTTTACAATTTTAAATAAAGGGTTTTGAAAAAAACTTATACGTGGATAAAACAATGTGTTGTTTTATAAGTGTCGCAAGCTTTTCCTTAAAAATATTATTCTGAAAGTGTGTATGTAATCACACAACGATCAATCTTATCAGATCCTTTTCTATTCAGTAATGGTACCCGGCGGTGACAGCCTGAAGGTAAATCGTTTCAACGCTATATTCGCCTTTATTAAGGTGTAAATATAGCTACACGCTGGAGTACGTAACATTCGAAAATAACGATTTGAGATAACACGAGCTTGAAATATTAAGCAAATAACGAAGACTTGATGTAGCAATTTGGGTTTGAATGAGGAAATTACAGTCATATCCATTCCATGAATCTCAATAAGATGTTGATTTGATCATAAACCATCATTTACCATTGTGTATTTGTTGTATTACGCAAAACCTACATACCTACATATGTATATAATCAAAGGATAATAACAGATGACTTTCCGTTCTGTTTACCCCCATGAAAAGAAGGCGAGAGTTTATGTGTGTATGTATATTACAAAATGGATCCTTCCTAATTAAGAGCTACGTCAACAACAAAGCCTGCCTGTCATGTGAGCAAATGGCTCATTTTCTGAGTCAATTAATCCACGGAATTCGCAATTAAGGAGCGGACCTCTTTTTTGGAGTTTAGAACTTAATTAAAGTAAGTGAAGCGGTATCTTCTCTTCATTTTTCTTTTGACCCTACTATTACGAATAGAGGGAGACAAAACCATTTAGTAAAGAGCATACTTTCGTAACTTAAAACATTTAATATGACGAGAAATTATGGAAATTATTAAATTAACTTGATGTAGAATCTATGAAGTACCTACTTACCTAATCTACATTACCAAAAGAAGCTGTAATCATCCGAAATCGTTAAGTATGATTACTTTTTCTTTTTCCCCAGTTGCAATACTATGACCACGACAAACGTGGTCAAACATCTCATAATCTTGTGGCAAATATTGTAATCAACATCAAACACGCATAATTCTGCCATACACGTAAAAATATTCCTGGTGTCTGACGTCAGAAAAAACAACGTAACATTCATGATGACTCGTTATATTTCACTAATGTTTTCTTCTAATTGTTCGCGAAAATAATTAGGTACTTGTAAAACCAAAATTGCTCGTTTTATTTCAAGCTAGACAGCTTGAAAACATTGACCTATCCTATATATCTATACATTGACCAGAAATTAATGTTTTTGTTCACATCAAGTCATAGTCAGTTTTTGCACCCAAAATAAGCAAGATCTTATTATTTGTGAACTACTAGGCTATAATTGTATACTCCAACCATCTGGCAATATTTATTTTTCCGTCCAAAATAGCTTACCTTACGCAGAGTTACACGTGTTTTAAGAACGAATAACAAGTTTGACTAAAAAAACATTATTCAATGATTTAGCATTTTGTTATGTTTTGATAGGTAGACCATTTCAACTTTTTTACGTCTAAAAGTAAATGTGCTAAAATAACAGGTTGACAAATATGGCAGACTGGGATAATTAATTATTTTCGTTTCGTATTGCCAATGAGCTTCCGAGGGCAGGCGATCGCGTCTGTTAATTACATGCCCCTCACCTCACCCTGCTCAACGGTGTGCTTTTCAATGTAGATATTATTACAAGCTGACACAGCTTTCACAATGTAGGACAACGAACGTAGGAACGAGAAACATTTAAACGACAGACTTAGTTCGTTCAAAGCATTATTTACAGAAAAAAAGGCCAAAAACGACGAGTTATTCAGTTACGCTTAGTTGTATTTTCTATGACATATGTAACTAACGTTTTAACGTGCGAGTTTCAGTAAGGTGACGCAACCCGCCCATAGAGTAATAGACATAGATTTAACCTCGTTCAAGAGCAAGGGCACAGTATAGCGAACTGGCATTCTAGCTAGGGTAGCGACGACTTGGCACCGAGTCAATATTCACCACAACGCACGCTCGTAGGAACACGCAGCGCTGCATCGCTGACAAAGCGGTTTAATCAAGCTAGCCACATTTATTTTGTACTTGATGACATCAATTCAGGAGACTATGTTTAATTGTTATAGTATAATAAGCGCTAACGCATTAGCACATAGAACGGTTTTACGTTGCAATGGAAAAGTTTTTGCGTTAATTTATGAGCCAGCAGAGAGAGAATAAGTTATTCATGCGTTTAAGTCATTTACTTTGTTATCGTTGTGTTTCACAAGTGATATAATCACATGTCATAAGCCTCTCAACGATGTGGGTGACTTTAGTAAGCCTTTTAGCTTTTAATACACCGGTTTTTTCTCAACAGCGAAAAAGTCGTCAATTCGACGAATTCATAACTAAACTGCGTCATGGAAACTTCTAAAAAGGAAAATAAGCCTCTTGTTCACTTCCTTAATACCGTCGATATTGGTCACCGCCAACGTCTTGTTGTTTGAGTGTAGAATTTCCTCTTACGCATCAAGTTGCCTATTTATGTTTTCTCGAAGGTTCTACATATAGTAGAGTTAGACAGAGTTCTAATAGAGCGTTTTATCTATACTTATATTATAAAGGGGTAAAATTTGTTTGTATGTGGGGGGTAATCTTCGCAACCACTGATCCGATTCTCATTTCTTTTCTGTGTGTGCTATATATAGGTTATAAATAAAATTTATATCATGCTTATTAGCCGAGCTATCACATTTTTAGCGGACGAAGTCCCGGGCGAAGTGCTAGTGAAATATAAAAACAGCAAATGTACATGTTCTTACATGGTTTAAATACTACATAGTTTAATTATTCAATCAAAAATAGCCTTATTTTAATGTTTTGTGTATTCGGTACAAGAATTCGTAGCTTATTTATTTTATTCGCAACTTTAATGTTTACGGTTGCTGTCATTGAATAAATCATTTATTTCGGTGTAGCACCCGAGACCGAGGGCAAACAGCTAGGTTCATTTATCACTGTCGGACTTAGATAGTAGGCACAAATTATAGCAAATACCGTTTACTAGTTTATTATTAAAGAAAGATTATTCTAGCTATGTATACTAAAATGAAGTTCTCTATTGAAACAGTTCAAGCGAAAGCGTTAACGCAGCTTTTGAAAGATATACCATTGCTAAGTTCTAAAATGTTCTCATTAAAGTTTCTTACGAGGTGGAAATTAATTTGGTAGTCTTAAGTTAATAATCTTAATCAAAGATCGCTTTGTTTGAAACTTTTATTAAAATAACTTAGGTAAGCGTGCCTCTGAACACCATTAACTTTTTAAAGGAATTTCGATTTCGTGAGCTTTGGGTTTCAGTAGGTATTTACAATACTCTACTAACAAAGTTTATTTGACAACAGTACATAAAATAACCCTGCCTTTGTCGACGCGCAGTCGGGTAAATAACGTGATATTCACGAGTATTTTGTTTAAATTAACGTCAAAACATTGGCCATAATTATATCTTTCAATACCGCAGGCTAACTACGATACAATATGGAAAAAAAACCTAGCGACAATAAAACAATGCAGGCCATCTAATGTTCAATACAACTGACCCATAATGCCCTCATTACGCAAGTATAGAATATACAATCGATATGAACTTTCATACAAGCACAATGAGCGACAAAGCAAGGATATGTGGCGGGCGCGCCGGCTAGCCTAGCTCTTAGGACGCCTAGAACCAGACCGAGGTTAGTAACAATAGTCCAGCGAGACAATAACCTCGTTCACACAGTACGGGGCTAGGACACCGGAGGACTTTGGAGGCATTTAATTTTATCGGCCAATTTTAGACCATTCGAAAAAAATCTCTATTAGGTTCGTTTCTGAACAAGTTTTGAGAAAACTATAATGAATACGAGTAAAATAATAACAATTAGATTGTCATAAAGTGACAAAACACAGAACTCGTAAAGCTCTGTTAGCTTGTTTTGTTACATTGGGGTTCTTTCCCAAACTCATCAACTTTTCCATTATAAAGTAAAGGCTTTTACAATCTTCCTATCGCCATCAATCTCACTTCGTGAAGGTCGAAAATGCTCAGTTTAACGCAGTTTACCTCTGGTCATGACAAAATAAAGTAAGTTTATGTTACGATATTCAATGGCCACATTCCCCACTGACTAATTATCACTTGGGTAAACAAACAACTCGTCGTCACAACCGCGTCTATTTGACAAACCGCGCGTTAATGCGACCACAGCAATTATAATTTTGTCCCAAGCAACCTCACATACGCAAGAATCGCACAAACACCACTTCACACCGACTGCGTGACGGTTCCTCGGTTTACATAGCTTTTATAACACAGTAGAACCAAGTAATCGCGTTGCCATGGCAACGGTAAGCCGCCCTACAAACTAAGGCTTAAGGCGTGTTTGAGGATTACCGAGTCGACGATTCAATTAGCTGTGACATGCAACCACCCTTATTGAATCTA
Organism: Standfussiana lucernea; assembly: GCA_964057025.1. Taxonomy (NCBI): domain Eukaryota; kingdom Metazoa; phylum Arthropoda; class Insecta; order Lepidoptera; family Noctuidae; genus Standfussiana; species Standfussiana lucernea. Next base: position 13,008,659 of record OZ059790.1, on the reverse strand, counting down.
CACACACAAAAATAAAAGAGCGAAGTATTGGTTGGGCAAACATGTGGGTATATACGAGTATATATGTATATACATAGGTTACTAGGTGAGGTTTGAAAAGCTTTTCTTTGTTCAGTGTTTCGTTTAAAAATACATAGTAATCTTTTGTTAGGACCGAAATGGGGCGTTATGTAATTGAGAAGTTTTAACTTGTGTAGTGAAAACATTAAATGAAAATGAAAACATTTACGTACTGACGAAAGCCTTATTTTGAGTTTTTCATAAAATTATTCCATTAAACCTTTGTAATAAAAACACGGGTAGGTGGACTGAAAATGGCTTGTAATTTGCCTTGTGTTCATTGTCTTGGAAAAGAAAATTACTCTAGAAAGAACAGGAATTCTTTTCCGGTATTCGTTTATTGACTAGAAACTGTTATTCTGTTTTTTTCTTTTCAAATAGGTATATGGTAGAAAAAGGTACCTATAAACTGCACTTGATATGAAAGTGTAAACCAAATTAAAATCAACAAATATCTGCCACATTGTAATTTTCGCCTGTAAAAACTTTCTGCAGAATTATTCGTTCTATCAGCGCTTTCGAATAAATCCGCTTATCTCAATGAAGTATTAATATTATAAAACGATAACGTAATCCACTTTCGGATATGACTAATGAAATGCAAATTTTTATCTTCACTTCGCGCAGTCAGTATTGTTGTGACCTAATTCGATAGGCGTCTGGCAGTCTAGTCGTTAAGTGAATACGTAACTTTTATCTGTACCGTGGATGTCGTTCAAAAGACTTTTTTTTTTTCGATTGTAGGTTTTAATACTTATGACAGGACGGTGCTAAATGGAAGCAGCCGTATATTTTCGTAAAATATTATCATCCACACGAAAAGTTTAAATAAAATGGCAAAATGTAAAAATTATATAATTTAAATCGTTCATCAGATCCTTATATCCAAGGGAGGGTTTTAAAGCTACGATACGTCTTGGTATACAGGGAGTGGGAGGTTATATTACACGCTCTACCCCAGATATGGCCAAATTATACGACCTCTCCATTTTCAAGTCATGAGTGCTGCGCACTTACGTGTCCCTAGCGAAAAAAAGAACCTCTTATCAGCCTTACTTGGCAAGAAAACACAGCAGCTTATAAGTTACTTGAGAAAACACAACGATGCCCAAGAGAGCCTCGTAAATTATCGGTTCCGATTATCTCAAGACAAGCCACGTAAATTCCGAATGTTTAGTTACATTTTCTCGTAGCATAATGCAAAAAAAAATCGAGCTTAGTTTTTTGTACATTTTAATAGTCTTTCTATTATCTAAGATTAATTGATTTAAGTTAAAGACTGATCTGACGTTTAACTTACCCGTTATTTACTCTTAAAGCAAGAATTTGACAACAACATCAAAGAGCAATAAATCCATCCATTTCCCCGCGTTGACAGTCGACTTTGAACGTCACTGAAAATCGCCGAGATTTCAGCGGAAGCCGCAATATCTTTTGATGCGACGCAACCGACAAAGAAATAGATGAAACGAAACATTGCCCAAATTCTGTGAACAATCGAGGGGAATAAAATGTAAAACACGACTTTAATATTACTTGGGACCCATTAATCTTTAGAACAAATGTATTTGTCGGTTGAGGATCTCAAAGAGAACTATTTCTCTATGCCCAGAATGCGTTCTAAGGAGACTTCCGCTTTTCTAGGGGCTGAAGTAGGTATGCGACTACAAAGGAAGAATGCTAATCTCCTAAGGCGCCAGAAAAGGATAAGGGAGAGGGGGTGGATAAGGGGATGGGAGACGTAACGTTCTAACCCTGGAGGCTTTATATGTCCTATCTTGGAAAGAGAAGCATTCTTTGCTTCCCAAATGTTAAGCTATGTGGAGTGATGACGCAAGTCAAAATTGCTCACTCATACAGTTTACAGTATCGATCGAGTACGACAAACATAATATTTAGATACGTAATGACGGAATCATCATTGATGGCGGCCAGACAATTGCAAATTCAACGATGAGCAAGCATTTTTTGTTTGGTTTATTACATTGATTCGAGTTGTAGTGTTTTTTTTCAGCTGGTTTATTTTCCGTATAGGAACTTTTGTGATAAATAAAACACAAGTGAAAACATAATGTGGAAAGTTACTGTCGACCTTAAATAGTTACGCATTAGGGTAACTTGTTAAACTTTACTAATGCTATTTGCTCTGGGAAACTTAGTTTTCCGTTCCGGCGCTGTAAGGATGGTTTTACTTTAGGGAATTTGGTCGACGGATGATTTAATTAGAAGTTAACCCTTACACCCGTATCTATAAACAAGTCAAAGTGTTTACTTAAGTAAATGTCATTATTTAAGATACGATTTTTATCGTGTAGTTTAGTAATTGCTTGATGTTACAACTGTAAAAAGTTATAATTCTTAGCTTTGCTTTCTTTGACGGTTCTTACTTCGTTTAAATTCTTGTCTATTGCATAAAAAAAATTGCACAAGTAATTACTTAAGCTCAAGTAATTACTTTAACTTGTCTATAGACACGGGTGTTAATTTGGGTAAGATGAAGGCCTTAAGTTAAGATTGACCACTAATTAAACTATAATGGCTTCCTGATCTTAATCGGTGTGCATACCTTACATTCAGAAAACGATTACCTATCTATTTTCTGTGCGTCAGTGAAAAAACTTGACCAAAATCGAATGCCGCACAAAACTGATTTGCGTGCAAATACCAATGATGACCTTCAAGATTATAAACATTACACTAAGACGCGTGCAACCTAAGGTCTTAGGACTCGATAAGTCGATAACGTAAACACTTTATCATTATGAAGATCAAAACGAGATATGACATACAATCTGATAAAACTGTTTAATTTGTTATTCCTAATTGGCCTTGTAGTGGGTAACTATTGGTTGTCTCGATAAAAGTAAGTAAGTACCTATATTTATTTGCATAAAATGTGGTAATTACATACACAGAATGTTATAAAATGTTTTAGAGCAGGACACATTCCGCCGCAATAATAGCATGCAAATTTTAAAATAAATTTTTACACAAGGTACATTAACTTGACCGCATAGGTATCCATTAATACAATTATGTACATAGGTACATTTGACAAATTTTAATCATAAAATTAGATAAAACAAAAGAAACACAAAATAAAAGTCCCTACACATTACATACATCTTAAAAATACAATGTTTCTGTGAATAACTTAGACACCTAAGGAGGAATATAAAGGTGAGGAGAAAAATAACACAAATACCCAAGTAGTTATCAAAAACTCGAGTTCATCTTGATTTTTTCAGTATCTTTGAACCTAAATCGAATCTAGCCGAAAACCGTTACCTAGTTAATAGGTACTTACTCCTGCAAATTAAGCACAGGTGTCTTGTGATTAATTTTCTAGTCGGTCGTGACATTTGTGACTTTGCAAGGCCAGGGTCAAAGGCAGTCAGCTGCTAATACCAAGCTGCTACCTTTTCATTGAGCCTTCTATTAGAATTTATGAACGCATTTATTTTTAATTGGTAGGTCTCTATGCCAATATGGTAATGGTGCCAGTTACATGCTGAAAGGTTTATTTATGATGAATAAACTGAATAATCAGTCTTCCAAACATATTGAAAACAAATATCTGAGTGGTTATATTGGGCTGAAACGTCACGTGAAATATACCAAAACTGATTCATTGCTATGTTTACGAAGAGCTTTCTTTGCAGACGCGAACCGTTTTTCTATTCGCTATCTATACATTTATAATAAAATTGTCAAGGTGATGTCTGTACATTGAAGATATTGAAAAAAAAAATATATATGGGGGTCTTTATTAGAGCAACAGAAGCCAAAACAACAGTTTTTAGATTATTTTTCTGTCTGTCGTCTGTCTTTCTGTCTGTATGTTTGTACGCACATCACGCTAAAACTACTGTATGGATTTGATCGCAGATTTCACCGCTCTACTGCTGGATGCCTAACTTAAAATATAGGCTACAGGTTCTAAGCTCGCGACTTCGTACGCGCGGTGCATACGGAGTCGCGGGCAAAAGCTAGTTTGAAAAACACAAAAAGAAAGGAAAAGATAGTCTTCTCCATCTAGTCAACCCGATAATCCCATAAAAAGTGTAAATAGTCCCGTAAAAAGATATGAGGCCTCAAACACTTAATGATACGTAATAAAAGTAAACTAGTAAATCAGGGCTCAGTAGCGGTTTAACTACCGGTGTGTAGGTACGGCAAGGTTTTGGTCATGACCAAGCAAATAGGGGCGACCTTGTGGCGTTACGTCACGACACACCCACTAACCGTACGTGTGCAAGTGACGGGACGTGACTGTCTGACCACTCGGTTTACGTGTTAAATCGGATATAATATGAAATTTTACTGGGGAATACAATCATAATTATTAGATAGAACTTGATTAAATTAAAAGAAAAAGAAGAGTTTTTCTAAAATAGTAATTCAGTTTAATATTTTTTTTCTAGTTACGAACTTTTTATTTGGTTCTATTGTTTTGTTAGTCATAACGACGTGAAACTCACGAAATATTCAAATAATTCATTGCACATTGAGATTGCCATTAAGATTTAAGGCGCAAGTTTCACAATCTACTAATTTATGACTGAAATATATATGTATATACAAACTTCGGTATCGTGTACGTTAAACTAGTTCAAGCTAGGTTCACCTATAACCATTCAAGAAATAGTACAGCTACATCCTACTTATGTTTTAATCATGAAAAATTCAATAGTTGAAAAGACTTTGAAAATCCTGGAAAATACAATGAAAACACTTCATTTCTCTAAGTGTACTTTCAAATATTATGTCAGCATCAGTAAGCATTTTCCCACGATTTTCCTTGAAAAAACTTGGTGAACAATGGAATTTATTATATGGTCTTAAGAAATAAAGAACAGCTCAGAGGCTAGGTACCAATTTAATACATAAAAGGTTGGTTCTAGGGTCCACGAGTTTTAGATAGGAAAATGTTTAAATATATGATAAGAAGTGTTTAAAAAACCTAAGATTTTCCGAAAAATTGAAGATACCGTTTCTGTAATACGTGCGTATGGTAGCAGAACAGTAAAGCCGACATTAATTCACGACGTGGAAAATCAATATTCACATTGACTCTTGCTACTGTTGAATGTTTGCTTCGGGTTGGCACAGGTTACTTGGAAACCGAATAGTCTGGCTTACCGAAATAGAGTAATATATTGATTGAATGTGCGTTCTTAATTAATGAATAACTCCAAAAGTTGGAAGGTTCCAAATTCGAGTATTGTAAACCATCGTATTTTTGGTACCGTGTAAGTGATGAACTTTCATCACTTACGTACCTAAAATACGATGGTTTATAGAAAGCCTGGACTAGTCTAATGAACCATCGTATTGTCTATTGTGATTATATGCAATAATACGAACGTTTATTAAAACATACCGAACAATTACATCATAATACGAGACAGAAAAGTCATGTGAAAAATGCGTTTAATGTGAGGATGAGAATTTAATGAGATGTTTTATAAAGAATTAAATGAGATGTTTTATTAAGTGACTAATTAGAATGATTAGTGATTACATGGCACCCCCTGTTACATGGGACTTAAAGATAACTGGCGAAATGTAGGTGAACTATTAGGTACACCTCTGCCTAATCCTTTGGGGATTACTGGCGTAATGTTATGTTATGTATCCTTAGACTGATTGGTAACGTATGTTTCATAACAAGTTTTTAAAAATGTTATTTTACTTAGGTGTTAAGTTTCTCGCAATGCAATTTGAAGATATTTGAATTATTCTTTTTAACGGTAATGTATTCTACTTCGAAATCTAGACGTCGCAATGAATTTAGAAACTATGTAGTAATTGGAGGTGAAATGCGGATTTAGGAATACTAATTTGTAGTCTTAATTGATATGTACACGGGTCGCATTTTACTTGGCTTCTACTTTAAAAAGTAGACACAAAGTAATTAAATTAGCATGTTTTTGTATGCACTCTAGTATATTTCCTTCGTCAAATGGAGTAGATATGCGAAGCTATCGTTAGGTATTCTGTTCTAGGGTAGTAGTGGTGTTTGTTTGAAGTGACATACTGACACATTGACTCGACAATAGTGTTAGTAGATAAAGTTACTAAAGAGTTACGATATATTGAAATCACACACGGCCATGGTACACGGCCTATATGTTCAACAATTAACAGTTATTGCTAACACGTGCAAAACAGTTTATAAAAATTGGTAATATATATTTTATTCACACAACACAACTGACTTTTAGTGCCATTTTATTCTGATCTACGACTATTCTGATCTACTGATCAAATCGTGTTTCCCTACACTTCAAGGAACATTTCCACAGAGATCTTGCTATTTTTAAACTAACATATTGACGCTAATACATTGTGAAGGTTATTTATCGAAAACAAGTTAATAGAAAGATAAATAATTACTTGTCATAAAATTAAAATAAACATGACTATCATCTGTCTGGAAACTACTTAAAGATTCCAGATAAGATTTTCACCAGAAGGTAATTTTCTTTTGTTCAGTAAAGGTTCTGTATAATAAAGCTACCATACTTTGATTACAATGAGTAGTTAAAATCAATACATACACAAGGTAACCATAGCAACCTGAGTCAATAGCAAATAGATTTCGTCAAGTCATTCATCATACACTATCAAAATCTTTGCATACGATATTTTGAACAAAAACAGGCCATACGTGCCTGCCATCATTTATGGAATACCCCGTCACGGCCGTCACCCCTCTAGACGACTTGGTGACCCCTTTTAGAACTCGTTCAAATGTGCCTAGGGAGACCTATAATTCTCTAGCTGAGTGGAAGCTTAGAGAATGGGGTCCCTTGTGTACAGATGATTTGAAAGTGAAAACAATGTTATTTAAATAAGGGGCACAATTAATTGATTCGCTACGAAGGTGCTAGGTATTGTATATCTATCTAAGAAAATTACTGAGCAATGTTTGTTGTTCTAATTCCAGGAATTTTGTTTTGAAGGTAATAATGCCAGACAAGAAATTATTTACATTTCAGAAAAGATAACATGTAACGTTTATCTTTGATATCTTTCTAAAGATAGCAAACGGAGATTTTTTGCTTGATCAGTTACATCTGTGAAAACATGACTTTTTATTTTTACCGAAATAAATATCCTTACATTCGTTTAAATTTCCTTCACTGGGAAGGAAATCTTTATAACAGATATCTTTTAACAGGCATCGACGATTCGTGACTTCTTATAAATGTTATTATTTATATCAAGGCAATAAAACTACAGCACTTAATCAAATCCGTAGCGTGGGGGGCCGGAAGTGTGCCAATGTCAGGGCGAAATATTTCCTCATAGCATTGCGCCAGCGATTCTATTGCCATCATAACACGGAATTATCTAACAACTGTAACAAACACTTCCTTGTAAACATTTATTTATTTTATTGAACGATTGCTACTAAAATCTGTGATTTGTATGTTTGTACCTACCTGCCTAGCTTAGTAATTAGATATTTATTCAATATATAATGTCATGGTGATTCGTCATCGTCATTATATTTCAGAGTTACGGCTCTATTTCATCAGTTTTCACTTGGTTTCGTTTATCAAAATAAAAAATCAGTTTTTCAACATTTCTATCAAAACATTATAATGTAACGGAATCCTTGTTTAGCTACCGCAAGTTTGTTGACATTACCGAACCACGTGAACTTTGACGCCGGGTGTAAAGTTCAAAGCAAACATTTACATGACAATTGCACGGCGGATGTGAGCTGACACCGGTATTGACACCTGACACTATTGTTTCTCTATACAAACTAGACCTATGCACACATGGATAATACAATTTGCCGTAAGAACTGAACACTTCCGCCAAGTCGGAACCATGACCTAAACGAAAATACGCGGTCATCAATCTCTTGATTTGGCCGGTAATAAAATGAGAAACTTACCTTGTTGAGTCCTGGGTGTCGGAGGCGGTCAAGGCCGGAGACTTGGCTCGTGGCCGTACCGTCTCCGGAGCCCCATAGTCCGATGCGATCGCGTTCCATCTCGTGCGTACACTTCCCTGCGCCGGCCGCGTACGACTGCTTGCCGGAGCCGACCGTGGCGCTCGTTTTGTCTCGCTGGGCGGGGGGCGCTGGACTCATCGCGGTCTCGCTCCTGGGAAAGCAGGAAAATGTTTCAGCGATAACGTAGTAACCGCACTGCGGTCTCGTCCGCTTGATAACAGATGGCGCTGACCCTTCAACTGTAGCGTGGGAATTGTGCAGTAGGTATTATTGTTTTGCATTCATTCGTAATACTGGTCAAATCAGCTACTTGGCAAATGAAGCTGTATTTTTTATTGTTATAGTATAGGGAGTTAGGATTTCAGTTTCTGATTGATGTAACGACGAATTGGTCTTAGGAACACATTCTGAATAAGAATTTGGAAGTCTCTGTGCTACCTACCTATAAAATAATCAATAGTCAAACCGCATTTAAAACATGATTATTATTATTGGGGTCATTGACATTATTTTAGCTATCTGAGCATTTGAGGAAACTGCGGTTTCAGTGCTACATGTAGGTATTGTTTTCATTATCTTTTGAGTCAGAAATGTAGATATCGGTAACATTGATTAGTATAGTTTAACTTCAACAGTACGCTATGTTACACGCGGCACGGCACCCGAGTTATAGATTCGTCTCAAGAAATAACATTAGAGGTACAATATCCAATGTAAGTACAAAACATAGGTAATAAACCATAAATTTTCATATCTATAACATTTTCTTCCGATTACTATTTTATTTCCGATTATTATGTTTACGAGTGTGAGTGAGTGAGAGTTGTGGAGATGATAAAAAGCAAGTTCTTCTTCTCTCTCCTTTAACGGGGTCCACTAGGACCGATGCCTACCAGGGTTGCGGGTTTGTACGAAAGAGTTACCATGGCCCTTGGCACAGGCAACTGAAGGAACACGGGTGGGTTTTAGTCAGTAAGAGTCTGACACGCCCTTCCGCTCCATGCAGAGCGGGAGAGGTCATTTGATGATTTCCCACGCCAAAAAAAACATATCTCTCCTTATTACCATATAAGTACTTACTTGTTAAAGTATGTAAGTATAGTTATTTTTATTCCTTTGATACATAAGGGTGTTATTTATTCTAATTAACCCTAAGATCAACATTTAAATGTATATTAAACTAAAAAAATCCTTTCAAAGTCATTATTTCTGGTACATAAATAACTACCTATTTACGACAACTACTTTGTATTTAACTGTGACTTACAAAAATACTTCTGAAATTATTTTAGGGATTCGTTCTTATTTCTATTGTCATTTGTGTACTTATAAATACCTTCGGTAATCACATGTAATGCACCTTACAGTCAGTCATATACTTTAAAACCAGTAGGACCTTAGATTACAAAAAAAATAAAACTCAAATTAATAAGGTTTTCTAAGTCACAGGTGCTACGCAACTTGCTACGAGGCTACGGCGCTACGAAGCTCTACAGCCTACCTACGAGTTGCAGGACAGGAACGACCCGCTTTCTGACAAGGACAGCTCATAAGACAAAACTATCTGAAACAATTTTGCTAATTTAATCATTCAAAGAAACATTATTTAATTTATTTTAATTTTAATAAGATTTTGATAATACTGTTCTATGACAGGTCAATTATTATTTTTCAAAGATTGCCAAGTTATAAAAATCTAAAGATAAAGACTGTCACAAAAATCGATTATTGTCCAAATAGTGTTGAATCAGTAGAAGATGGTGGGACACATTGGCCCTGGAGCGAAACAACTGGAAGTCATGGGGAGAGACCTTTGCCCAGCAGTGGATGACGCAGGCTAACAGTGTCAGTGTTGATTATGATGTAAACAGTATAATTTCTGAACATCGGTTCAATATTCTAGTAGCCATTAAAACATATAAAACCTTCACATTGGCATCGATATTAATCAGAGGCTTTCATAAATCTCACGCTGAAATATATAAAAAGTGAGATAGTGAAGAGATAATTTTGCTTAAAAGAGCTGAGTATTCATGCCTTGCATATTATAATAAAATTATCTGTCTATAAAATTATTCAGCATGATAAAATAATCCATTAGTCTTTTCTTTTAAGTATACAAATCGCACTCGCATCGCATATATTAAAACTAATGTAATCTACGAGTAAATACAAAAATATCAACGTAAATTAATAATAAATTCGAATTGTTAGAAACTACTCTTGCATATTCTCTACTAAGTGAATGGTTAACCTTTTTTCTGAAATATAGTTCGAAACTTTAAAACTCTGCGTCTTCTGGCTGAGGTAATAGTCTGTGGGCCTCAATAATTGGGTTGCTACTAAAAAAAATCGAAAATAAAAACAAAATAAATATTCTAAACCAATAGTAGCAGGAACCACAGCGGCAAATACGTATCTCTTCTGTAAATTATTTCAAGAACAATCATAAGACAGATCACTGTTCAGAATAAAATTGCTAAGAGACTCAGTGAATTAGTATTGTAAGATTACTCCTTGATTTATCTAGAAAAAAAAACAATAAAAGCATAGGTACTTGACAACAATTCTTTGCTGGCTTTCATATTATTTTAAGGTGGTTAGGTGTCTTCAAGGTGTTACAGTTAATTTTACCAACTTTTCGCTTAACTTATTAACTTAGGTGTATCATAATAACGAAGGTAGATTTTGAAATGCTTACCGTTTATTTTTGTTAGTGTCAGACGAGCCATTCAGTTGACGTGCGTCAAGTTGGCTATGTGACTTCACTTTGCGCGAGAGGAATTCCATTTTTGAATTATAACTTTTTTATAAAATATAGTTTTCAAAATTCAGAAAATAGGTTTGATTAATTAAGTAAAATCGTCTGATTATATTTATACGTTAAAGTTACAGAATTTAAATTAACACATATTTTAAAATAAATAATTAATAAATTAACTAATTGTCAGGGAGCTCTTACGAACTCTAAATGACAACTAAAGGTTGGAGAGTGATCCACTGAACATAAATGACTTATCAATATCAATAAGATGATACTGGACCAACTGTGAACCTGCAGCCATCACGCGGCGCAAAAATAAATAAACTGAACGCGCGTGATCGCTGATTACTAAAGTCTTTGTAATTATAAGCGTTAAACAAATACAGATAAATGCTTATTTTGCGTAGCTGTGGTTGTGCTTATTAAAAAAAATATTTTGAGCTCACCTGTTTTGTCACTGAACTTTATTTCCCTAACGGGATTATTGATGCACAGTGGGGCAGTACGTCCTGGCCGGAGTCAAATACGCAATAAAGTGCTGACTTTGAGATGACTAGTGTTTATAACTGCGATAATCTCTCCATTCGAGCTTAGAGTGATAGTTATGGTGGTGTGATAAACAGCTGATTCTGATTTATTATCACAGATGCACATCACGAGTGAATTGGGAGTTGGTAGTGTAGGTGGAAATACGCTATCAGTTGTATGCCTGCACTTTTGTGAACTCGTCGAATCAGTCGACATAACGAAAATAGGTAGAATAGTAGAAAATATAGAAAGGGAAGCAGAGTAGGCACGGGAAGGAGAATTGGCTCCGAAAAGAGCAGAGGTTGCCCGCTAGTGAATTTATACAGGCTGTAAATAAAAATGCTGACAAGATTCGATTCGAACAATGCATAGGACCTATTAATGTTCGGCTCAACTGGGACCAACAGATTGTGGGCCGGCTATGGATACTGATCTGTCAGAGTTCGATGGGTGGCACCGCAACCGCAATATTTTGTCCGTACCGGTCTAAGTAAAAGTTGGAAGCAGGCGGGACCCATTTGAGTTTGAAAATATAAAAATGGAATGGCTCCCGCCTGCTTCCAACTTTTTTAAATTTAAAATGGGCTTGTTCTTAGCTTTTTAGTGTTTTTTAACTTAAGTGTTTTACCGGGTGTTGGGATGTTGTAATCGGGTTTTTTAGTTTTTTAATTACTTTTTTTTTATGTCCAGCTTTTTAGTATACAAATGTGAAAGATTTCGCAGACGATTAGCCAAACAAATTTTTACCGCCTTCACCGCGTGGAGGTACTCCCAGGTTATGTTGTGTTCTGATTCAAAACACCTCTGATGCTACGCAGAGATGCTATGCAGAGCGTGCCAAACATTTGAATTTGGCGCCAGAAATCCGCAATCTTGTTTTTTTTTTTATATATATACACCAGTGTCACTCTTACAGTAAATACGAATCTAACGACACCTCTCAAGCTAAAATCCATCGAACCGTTCAGGCCGCACAGCGTGCCAAACAATTATACATACATACTCTCGAAAAACATAACCCTCCTTCTGGCGCAGTCGGGTAAAAAACCTAATAGTGACTTTTAATTTACAGTTCCTAAGTGACTGTTCATCATTATGACGCAACACTTGTAAAATTTTCGTCATTTAATTAATGGGCGAACAAAATCGCGTGATAAAATTAGTCATTAAAACATAAATAGATCTTAATATGTATCAGTAAGTATTAAAATGACCTGTGTATGTTATCAACAGGTTAACGGAAATTAACCGGTAACCAAAGATATGGATCATTACAAGAACTTGCAAATTATTTAAAAATAATGTGGTGTTAAAAACAACAGCCTGTAGTACTAGTGTCAGTAAACTCTGTGTTTACATTGAATATTTTGGCTCTTTGTTATGAAATCATTTGTTACGTATTGTTTGTAGATTTGATAAGTTACTTCCCTTAAATATTTGCATATTTTTTCAAGGTCGTAGTTAGCAACTCTGTTCGTACCGTAAATTGGCAACGGTAAAAATTTATAGGTAGATTAAAAAAAAAAAATGTTATCGATATGATGTTACCGAAATCATCATTATCTACCTAGCTTTATCCAAACTATGTTGGGGTCGGCTTCCAGTCTAATCGGATTTTGCATGGAATGACTCCATATCTGACCTCCACAACACATTTACTGGATAACACAATACCTTTTAGTAAGATTGGTAGATGTTACAGAAATCACTTCTTGAGTAGTTGACAAAGTACCTTATATAGTGGGCTTGAAACATTCACATTGCATCTACCTAGGCTTAGTTAGAACCATGCAACTTTGATAAACAGAGCAATCCGGGATCAATTAATTATATTGCAAAAATCATCGACGCTTCCGGTCTATTAAAAAAGATTGTAGTGATTAATTACAATGTCACTGTAATAGAGAACGGATGTCATAGAAGTTTATTTAATGCGGGCGAACTGTCATGGCAGACATGACATGACGTTAGCATGACCTGCGTATGCGCACGACCAAGATCAGGCCAAGGGCAGGGCAACGCATGTTGTAAAGCGTGATAGGGCGACACCTATTGGTAGGTTATATAATTGATAATTAGATAAACATATGTGACATAAATAAACTTGATCATAAACAATTTTCTTATGATATATATCTAAAATGCTGAAATAGATCTTCTGTCTGTTCGCATGTGTGGTCGGTTTAGTGATGAAACATTTTGCAAAAAGAAGAAATTCGTGTTCTTTCTTTTTGGAAAATTTGCTTAAACGTTTGAGGCGTGAAATAGTTACATATTAATTTAGAACAGAATTTTTGGTAGCGATCTTATTTTAGGGACTTGGAAAATACTCGAAAGTGAATGCATTTTTTAAATGTTCTGCCTTTCAATTTTCTTAATTGCCATGACTATTCAATATCAAAAACGACTACTTCTTATTCTTACAATTGGCGTGAAAAGATAAGCGAAGTAAAGCCCCACTCTAATACGTTTCGATCCGTTGTTCTTACTTCGCCAAAAGCAAATACCCGTATCTAAAAGCTAACTTGTGGATTCGTCTATTGAGTAAGAATTGATCTGCCTTCATGAGGATTACTTGAAGACTGAAGACCCGAAAAATCATCCATACCTACTAATATTATAAAAGCAAAAGTAAGTTCTGGCTGTTACGTTTTCAGCAACAAATACAGACAGACAGGAGAGGAGAGAATACTTTTTATACAGCTAGTAAGACCCCGTGGAATAACTTCCTTTTGTCGAGCTTTATATGTGCGAAGCCATGGGATAAAGCTAATGTTTAATAGAATAACCGTCGGAAAGATAAAGTAATGAAGTATCCTGGAAGGGTACAACATATCAAAGGACAGTTTACTCATCCAATTCTCACCGATTCGAATAATTCGTAAAACGAGGAAGTGGTGAATAAATGAGTACAGCTGATTACGATTATCTAGATGCCTAGTGCATAGACGTTTAACCTATGCGAGGCTTATCGCTTTATGTGAGGTCAGCGGTCACCATACAGGCTACACTGTGCTATTGAAATATTTATTAAGATCTTTTTGTATTTATTTCGTTAAAAATAAAGCTTTATCCAGCAGTTTTCTTGCAGGGTATGAGCGAGAATGTGAAGCGTGTGAGAAACGTATGAAACAAAACCAAAAGGAACGTAAAAACGAGCCAAACTATGAAAATGAAGCTATTTCAGTTAGGTAGTTCCCTATTTGGCTGAAAGATCTGCGAATGCGGAAAAATCGCTCCGCATCTCCGCTTAGGTGTAAAGGCATCTTAATATTAAGTTCAACTTCCAGGATTTTTCCTAACGCTAAACAAAAATAAATTATGATAAATGTTCTGCTTTGTGCAAGGTGTGGGTTCACCACAAAATGCAACGGGTGAGAATAAAAGTAACGACACACGTGAAGCTTCGTTCGCCGATCCGTTGGGATGTTTACCCGTGTTATGACTACCCGAGTAACGCAGAATACAACACACTTTAAATTGCAGCACACGTACATATGTGCATTAGTTTATTGTTATCATGCAGGTATCAAGCGAACGCGATATCGTAAGTCTAGCTAGGTAACTAACTATTGGAACTTCCTATAATACCAGAGCTTCGTGGTAGGTACTTAGGATCAACCATACACTAAAGCATACAGTCAATCATACAAACATTAGGTAATCTGTGACATCTCCAAAGGGTTAGGCACATTTGGCCAGTAATATGTATAATAGGGGGCGAGTCTAATGCCATCAACTGGGCATCAATCCAGATTCCGGGCTGCTACTAAGATATTCCTAATGTATACTATTACGGCCTCATACAACTTTGCCTGACCTGGGAATCGAACGTAGAATGTCATGCTGAGCAGTAGCGTTTGCGACCACTAGACCCAAGAAGTACTCGGTCAATCATACTCCAACTAAACTTTAAGAACTATGGAATGGGTGTCGACGTCGAAACCAATTGTGGACCTTGTATGGAGGAAGTTCTTCAAAGTTTTTTACTTTACCACGTAGCAAAGTTACTTTTTTTTTTGTTCCTTATACTTGAACTTTAGGCTCTGTGGGTGTAATTACAAGCTGATTCAGCATTGAAAAATATTGCCTAGTCATGGACAGAGAAGCATCCGTTTTGACTAATGATAAGCTACATCGAAATGAATGCCTAAAAATAGGTAATTCGACCATCATTGATGAAATCAATAACGCAACCGATTTCATCGACAGATTTGATCTTTCCTGTTTATAGGGTATCCTGTAGCGTGTTCCATAAGATACTGTCCTTATGGTAGAATGTAACTATCTGTTCCTAGAACCACAATTTGATGTAACCGAACGTCACATTAGTTTCGCAAGTCAGACGTTGGACAAAAAGTGTCCGCCATAACGACTGCGCGACGATGAGCGATGAGGCAACTGTTGCGCACCGAGGGTGATGCCACCGGAATCTTGACTATAATTATTTTCGCTTTGTGTTATTGGATTAGGATTAAAGGCTTTATTGCTCTGTATTTACATCTGTATCTGCCATGTCTTATTTAATATTCTTTACTATGGATTCTACACATCATTCAACGGTTAAGTCCTTGTGTTTGTTGGCTTTCTAAATCTTGTCGTCATAAATTCTTCAGGAAGATTTTTTTCTGGTATGCTTTGAGTGAAAACGGTAACTAACCTAAGTGCTAAGTTTCCGCTGGAAAATGGTTTAAGACTAAAGTCAAAAGATGAATTGGACACTTTAGGTTAGTTCAGTAACCCTAGTCACAAACCATCAAGTAATGCTAGGACAAACCACCTAAAAGTTTTTGGTAATCCGAGCTAGATACCTACTTTGTTTCCTATAATTCCTAAGTATGAGACTATTCATTTTAGTTTTTCTTGTAGTCACAGGTCACTATAGCGACCAAGAAGTAAATATACCTACCAAATAATGACGAGTGGAAAAACTTCAAAATGTAGCATTTTAGTTTTAATACTTAAACTATATACGAACTTCTTCCTGCCCAACCCAATAGAAAAGTGCCAGTTTATGTATGTATGTAATACAGTCACACTGTGCAGTTTTTAATTTTTAGCAAGATTGGTAACCGCAACTTGACGTTGGTGACTTTAGACAGCGGAATCCATTTCGAAGAAATCTCTAATGCTTAACACCTTGCTCATATTGCTAAATAGTCTCACTATTAAACAGCAATAAAGCCATAAAAGATTACACTAGAAAATATAAAGACGTACCTATTAAACGAATGCAGTTTACTCTAAAACTCCGCTTAACCATAACAGTTACTCAAATGACTGTGTGGTAACACAGTGTAATGGTAGTCAAGTGACTTGCAACTGCGCCGCGTTGTGACGAAACTACGCAAATTCCTGCGTCTACGCATAATCATTCTCATACGCAGGAGAGAGTGTTCTATGCCTGTTATGGTAGAAAGTGAAAATATAAAATACATTATACTTATGTTACTTTTCCACACTTGTTTGGAAAATTATGGACGCACTGGTCGGTTATTTTCTCAAGTCTAGTGGAGCTGAATTCAGATGTGGTTATACTTACTTTGGTTACAGTAATGACATGTTTATAATGACTGTGGTGACTATTGAACCACGAGTTGTGTGTCAGGGTTGTCACGCTGTCAGATTATCTCATGAGAACAAAAATCTTTGACTAATAAATTTTTTGTTTTACTTTTGGGTCGTTGCTGATTGGCCTAGCATTATCTAGATGTCTTAACCTGCACCTTGTTAATAACATTTTTTTACCGTTAATATCAGGCAGAGGCCCGTTAACTGCAATCACAGGGACACACACAATAACACACCTTGTGTGATAGAAAGACACATACCAATATTCAAAATGTTGGCTATTTGAAATGATAATAGATCGAAACATAGTCATAAAGTTAGACGAAAATTATGAGAATTTCCACACAGTTTTGCTGTTGCTAAATCGAGTCAAATGTGAATGAACGAATAAAACATTTTGCACAATTATTTATTTGCTTTGTAATGTGCATTTGGTATATAAATCTCGAAATTATAGCCAATATCTCGTTCAATGGCCGTCGGTCTGTCTACCTGGCTGAGATAATTCGAGGCCGAATTGAGACATTGTAGATTGTTTCTATAGTGTAATTACTGAGTGGTATTATACCAGTCGAGTGCCTACGTAAAGTTATGAGTTCCTGGTACCTTGACCAAAAGTTCTATGAGTAGAGCTGTGCATTGATGCATTCTATTTATATCTTGGGCGCGGAAGTGTGTCTAGCAATTAGGTCACGTGATCACGTTTTAACAATGTAGGTTGGTCTAGTTTCTGTTATGTCTAATAACTTATTAAGTACCGGAATTCATATTTAAGAAACAGAAGTGCTAGAAAAGCCTACTAATACCATGAATATTCTAATGTTATAAATCGAAAACAGTCATGTCAATAAACTGTGTTATCCGTCTAATAACTGAAATTTCGCAAGGTGAATTCCCAAAGGGTAAGGCAGAGGTGTACCAAACTCAAACTCAAACTCAAAGCATTTATTTCAATTAGACCATTACAGGCACTTTTGAATGTCAAAACACAAAAAAATAAACTAAGCTACAGTCCCAGTCACAGGGCATAATAACTTGTGAAAGTACTGTAGTTGCCCATTCGAAAGCGTAGATCTCTATGGAGAAGAATGGGCAAGAAACTCCATGGACACTCTTTTAAATCATTATGTTGTTACAAAGTCTCGGTTACATCATTCATGTCGAGATTAAACATACATGTGAGAACGATGTAGAAAGACGTGCGAGTAAGAGCGTCCAGAATAAGAAAGATAAAATTAACAATTCAAAAATACAATAATCCATGGCAGCTGCGAGATGACCAGTCACAACTGACAGCGCCCGTTCACGAACATGACGCATGGATCAGCCATCATTCAACTCAACCATTTTGGAGGGAACTAAACGACCCGACACACGCGCCACCATCAGCGAGACATTTGAGTGAGCATGACATTTCTCAACCGCCAGGGCAAATTCGAGTCAGTAAAAGATGTAAATGGTAGCTTTATCGTACATAGAACTCACACATGTGCTATGCAATTATATAATACTAAGAGACTGAATCTATACAATGCAAAGATATGTTTACAATCTTCTGCAGCTTCCACAATAACTTCACAAAGTAATCAATTAGTTTGCCCCTATGGTTGTGGAGCAGGACCAGCATTGAGCCAAGCATTTTTATCATCAATGTAATCTCCCAACTTATAGTATGCTTGCCTACATAGTGTGCGTTTTATACAAGATTTAAATTTCGTCTCATTCAGTTGTAGAATGCCGGGAGGAATTTTATTGTAACATTTTAAACAGTACCCCATGAAAGATGAGTCTACTTTAGCTAGCCTGAAACCTGGCTGAACTAGATGGTCCCTGGTTCTAGTATTATAGTGGTGTCTGTCACCTCTTTTACTAAATAAATGCAGATTTTTCCTAACGTACATGATGTTTTCATAGATGTATTGGCAAGGTACTGTCATGATGTTTAATTTCCTTAAACAGTTCTCTTAGAGAATCGCGCCTACATAGATTATATATGGCTCTGATGGCTCTTTTCTGCAGAATAAATATAGACTCGATGTCTGCAGCCCGTCCCCATAGTAAAATACCGTAAGACATAATACTATGAAAATAACTAAAATAGACTAGCCTCGCGGTATCTACATCAGTAAATTGACGGATTTTCCTAACAGCATATGCTGCTGAACTCAGCCGTCCTGCAAGAGATGTTAAATGAGGACCCCATTGTAGCCTTGAGTCGAGCGTGATCCCTAAGAAAACAGTTTCATCGACGAATTCTAGTTTCTCTTGATTCAATACTATGTCACAATCACTAGTTTTGACATTTGGTAGGGCAAATCTTATGCACTTAGTTTTTTTCCCATTTAATACTAAATTATTCGCGGTAAACCAATTATGGACTTGCAGTAGGGCGCTATTTACGTCGTCAAGAATTGTGGCACGTCTGTTTATCTTAAATATCAAAGAAGTATCGTCGGCAAACAACACCATTTGAGGTTGGTTTTTAAATAAATGGGGTAGATCATTAATATAGACTAGAAAGAGGAAAGGACCCAATATAGAGCCTTGTGGTACACCCATCCTTACTTTTAAACCCATTGAATTGACACCATTTATTTGTACTTGCTGATGTCTATCGTTCAAATACGATTTCACTAAACTGAGCGCAAGTTTCCCCAAACCGTAATGCTCAAGTTTAAAGAGTAGGGTTTCGTGGCTTACGCAATCAAATGCTTTCGAGAGGTCACAGAAGATTCCTATGGCATCTTGTGCCTCTTCCCACGCAGTGAATATGTGTTTTAATAATGTGACACCGGCGTCAGTCGTACAACGTCCTTTGGTGAAACCATACTGTTTCTCATGTAAGATCTTATTGGTATTAAAGTGGTTAAGCATCTGATTAAGCATTACCTTTTCAAACACCTTGCTGAAAACCGGCAATACGGATACGGGTCTATAATTATTCGTATCTTTACTGTCCCCGGATTTGAAAAGTGGTATTACCTTGCTGTATTTCATAAGGTCCGGGAAGACGCCTTGGTCCACACACAAATTAAATATTAAAGCCAAGTACGGTGCTATAGTCTCAATAATAGCTTGACAAACTTTAATAGACATTCCCCATAGATCTTCTGTTAATTTGATTTTGATTTCCTTAAAGGCTTTAATGACAGTTATGGGGTTTATATGTTTAAATTGAAACTCAACCGGACAGGCTGAAACATTTGCTCTTAATAAATCAATAGAAAGCAAGGGTGAGGAATTTAAGGTTTCAGTAGTTTTAAGTGGGATACTGGTAAAGAAATCTACAAATTCTTGAGCAACTTCATTTTTAGAGCTTAGAAGACCACGTGAGGTTTCTAATGTGATATCATTATTGTATTTTTTATTTCTATTAGTTTCACTATTGATAATTTTCCAAACCGTCTTTATTTTATTATCTGCGGATTTAATCTTGTTGCTAATGAATAAGGCTTTAGCAACCTTGCAAGTGTTTTTAAAATTTTTTGAGTATGTTGCAACATATTTATTAAAAGTTTCTGAATTAATGTAAGGCTTGAGGCCGTACAGCTCAAACAATCGCTCCCTACTTTTCCTAATACCCTTAGTTGCCCAGTCACTGAACAAAAACTTTGGGTAAATAGATTTAGTTTTCATTTTTATTGTATTATTAAACTCCGTGTAAACTACCGAAAAGAATTCCTCATAAAATTGATTTACATTTTCAATAATATATCCCGGAATGCCTAAATTACTAATTAAGTTATTATTAAAATTATTCAAATTACTGGATGTTATTTGTCTAGACTTTATCTGGATTTTTTGTAATGGTGTGTAGGACTCGAAAACAACGGTTTGACCACTGTGATCAGAAGAAAGGTAATTTACAATGGATTTATCTAAGTAGTCGCAACAACAAAAAACATTATCAATACATGTAGCAGTATTTTTAGTAATTCGGGTTGGTTCCGAGAACACGTTTAACAAATTAAATGATTTAAAAAGATGTAATAATCTACTGCTATTTGAATTTTTCTCTAAAATATTAACATTAAAGTCACCACAGATAACGAGTGATTTATTACTAGTAGCAAGTTTTGCTAAAGCATCCTCCATTACTGACTCAAATAAAGAGTAGTTCTGATAATTTGGGGGTCTGTAAACGCACACTATTATATGCTTATCTAGCTCAACACAAGACAGTTCAATATTATGCTCAACCGATAGATCAACAATATCATTACGAGACTTAAATTCAATACAATTTTTAACTAAGATTATTGAACCCCCACGCATCTTAGTTTTCCGGTTAAAGCAACTGCCCACACTGTAATTTTCGTAATTAATAAGCATTTCAAAGTCTTTTAACCAATGTTCAGTGAAACAAACTATTTCAAACTTTGTTTTTTCTAAAAACAATTCAATTTCTAATTGCTTTGAAGCGAAGCCTTGAATATTCTGGTGAAATAATTGCATGGAATTCTGCTTAGCCCCTTTTTTACATCTAGCTTTTTGGGAGCAAGAAGGTACCTGTGTGTTGTTGGTTATAGTAACATTACTGTTACTGGTATCTTCTGTTGTCTTACTAACTAGTTTAAATGAGCATCCGGAGTGAGCCCCAAGACTCCTATGCCATTACAAGACAATGAGACCCTAGTACTAGTGGACCCTACTTGAGAATCTACTTTAGTTACACATGGATCCTCGTTCGTAAAATAATTGTAAAAATCAATATTAGTAGTCTTACTAATAGTCGCAGTGTTAATAATAGAACTAAACATAGACATACTATTTATGTCTGAGTGAATATTAAAAACTAATAGCCGAGCTATTTTGTGTCTACAACTAATAGGTAGATACACATTACCCCGTGTCGACTTAAGATTACCAATAAAACTGTTGATATCAAGATATATAAGTTTGTCACTATAGTGACCTACTAAGAAATGAACATGCTCATTCAGCATGTGAATATAATTGTTTTTCTTGCTTGACAATTTTTCTAAGTATGGGAAAGCACACAATATTATTTTACGACAATTCAACTTTAACAATTCAGTTACACTGTCTGTGATGTCTTCTTTTTTAATTTTTGAACTATTTCCAATAAATATAGTGATGTCTGTATTAATATTATAAACATTTCTAGTTACTGAGGCCATTATCTGTTTGTATGTTGACCCTGGCATGCAATGATTTTGATTAGAAAAACTCAGGTTATTACTAACTAATTTACCTACACCTCTTCCTATACTATCTGAGAACATTATTGAGTAAGAACAATCCTGACTATCATCTATCCCTGGCTGTACCACTTGTAAATAATCATGTGTTATATTAACTGTTTCTTGGTTGAGTACACAGTCCTGAGATAAATTCTCAGCCCGGGACGGGTCCTCCATTACCTCAGGCTGGACAGTATCTTGGTTGGTAACTGACTGACAACTACATTGACACATTACCAACTCATTTGCTGCAAGAATATGTTCCCTAATTTGGTTCTGAGAACTCACATAAGGTAAGGCAGAGGTGTACCTAATAGTATACCCACATTTCGGCAGTTATGTTTAAGTCCCATGTTATAGGGGCAAACCTATTACCACCAAACAGGCACAAAGCCCATTTCCGTAGCTGCTACTCAGAAATACCTGATGGATAAGACCAACGCGGCAGTCAGCAAATGAATAAAAACTTGAAACAACCAATAACCTTGATAAGAACACACTGTAACACATAAATCTGATGACTCAACTACATGACTAGACGCTATAAATGCTGCTGTGTGTGTATATTATCAGTATCGGGTGTGCCTAAATCATCAAGGTAAGTAGATTCGATAAGGAAGAAATAAACATTAAAAATGTCGGCCTTGCAGTGGTTGTCGGAAAAATTCAATAAGCATATCTTCAAGTAGATAATATAACGCATAGTTCATTAAAGTATCGTATTCTGCAACTGGTTAAACTCGTATTTATGGTAATCACTCATATTCAATAAGATTCTCAGTAATAGCTTTTTTTTGACCGCACTGCTGGCGCAGTGGCTGAGCGATTGGCTGCTGCGCTGCGTGTCGCGGGTTCGATCTCTGCTCGGCACAAAATATTTGTATGACCTACAGGTAAATTTTCCGGGTCTGGCTGTTTGTGTATGTCAATATGTGAGTTTAAATGTTTGTAAACGCACCCACGATACAGTAGAAATACATAGCGTGCAAAAATGCTATTATTCACAAAAGCGAGGAGACCTTTTCGCAGGCAGCAACAAGGCTGCCATTGATCATGATGAGAGGAGGTACGCACTGAATTTCTGACTGAAAATGTCTCGAATAATTTTGATCCTTGTTTTTTTAAGAAATATCTGTCTTTCCGAAAAAAATCTGCAAGTCATAGTGAACACCGCATCGAAAGCCGTCAACCCGGTCACGCAAACAGACGAAAAACGTTTTTTTTTTTGTAATGTGTAGAAGTAGGTTTCAGTATTCATCATTTAAATATGAAACATTTCAGAATGAGGATAACTATATTTAATATGCCTCGTCTACGTACGTGGGCTATTTAAGTGGTAGGTTATAGACTAATGGCCGAATTGAATACTTTAGTAGTAGTAGTCTTTCCAAGTTATCTTCGATCGATAGATTACGTACAACCACTAAAAGTGTGTGAAACATACATGCCAAGTAACTTTAACCAATTATTTATTTCGTAAAAACGAAAGATGGGCACCTCATACGAGTGTATGATGTTTCTTGGCTGTTTCTCCTATTTTCAAACTAGCTTTTGCCCGTGGCTTCGCCTGCGTGCAGGTTAGAAATAATCCCACAGGAACGTACTACTGGAAAGAAAAGAATCATGACCTTACCCAGACTAAATATCGAAAAAAGATAAAAGACAGACAGATGTACCCATTGTAAGTAATTCTTTTACATCTACAATACAAATAACGCTAATTGCTAGTCAAAGTCATCATCAAAAATTTCGCCACCCACACAAAAAAACAATGGCCTCAAAATCCATAGTTTTTACGAGGCCAAGGAATTGTCTCGGTCTGATTATTTGCTTACCAAATGTGGCGATGAAGATTCCCTGTTCGTAGTTTAATATTTTACTTTGTATTGAAATAACCACGTTTTTCAAAAAACAGTCAAAGAAACAACACTGTACCCTTATCTCTAACACTAGGCGTTACCTAACGGAATGCCTAATCTGATTGGTGCACATTAGATGCTCGTGTAGACTTCCTACATGTATGAAAAATTGCATTTACTAATAGCCGTACGGAAGTTTCACTTGAACAATGGAGGCATTAAGTTAGTTTTAGCAAAAACCGTAAAGTCTGGTAAATAATCGAAGATAATCTTCAAACAGCGTTTCAAGGAGTTGAAAATTAGTATCTGAAAAATCAATGATCTCTGTAATATCACCTTTTGTAAGTTGTTTACCACAACAGAATAAATAAATCTTCAGACATACAGGGTGGATAGGACACCGGCGCGAAAACGGTTACCACGTACTGTCAGTACATCATTCTAAACTTCCGCACATCGAAATTTTTCATCCGGTTATTTTTTTTTAATCCACTGTTTTCTACAAAACTGAAAAAATTAGTTTTTTTTTTAATTACCC
The DNA here is from genome assembly GCA_964057025.1 of Standfussiana lucernea. Taxonomy (NCBI): domain Eukaryota; kingdom Metazoa; phylum Arthropoda; class Insecta; order Lepidoptera; family Noctuidae; genus Standfussiana; species Standfussiana lucernea. The sequence goes on along the minus strand of OZ059790.1, from coordinate 12,984,160 downwards.
ATGACATATTTTGGATGTGCGGGAGTTCGAAATGATGTACATACATTCACAATGAATCCGTGGTAATCGTTTTCACTTCGGTGTCCCTTCCACCCCGTATAATCTTCAATTCTTCAAAACTCCTTTTCAAGAATCTATTATTTTATAGTAGGATTTATTTGCACCTTGAGGAAACTGTCCTATGTCATCCTTTACGCTTTCGAGGTAGCAGACTACGAAGTTCATTAGGGTTAAAGATAATTATAATTATTCTCAAAAAAGACACAAAGTCACTTACGTGAGAACAGAAAACCTTATGCTAATATTAAAAATAAGTTCGTAAAGTTGAGCATTGTAGACATCCATCCAGTGCATTCAAAATTTGGTATTTGCGGTGAAATAATTTAGCCAATTGAGTCTTGAAGGCATTGAATAAGTGTAAACTTTTTATTCATGCGGGTATTTTGTTGTATAACTGTGCTCCTTCAAATGTCAATTGTTTTCATTTGAATATGGAATCATCGAGACTATGAAAAAAAAAAGAAGCTTATTTTTTTAGTCAGTTTTTTTTTTCAAGGAGTGCTCCTTGACCAGTACCTGATATTAAGATTATTTAGATAATAACGTTCGCAATGCGTTCACACTCTGGGACCCAGACCTCTCTGTTAGAAGGCGTACTTAGCCCGAAATCAATGTTACATGTCTTCGACGTTTTGGTTCTAGGACAAGCCGGTCCTGACAATGTTTTCCTTCGCCATAAGATCGAATTAATTAATAGTATGCAATACTAACAAAGGCATTTGCAATTTAATTGTTGTAAGATAGTGATCATGTCATGAATCAAGCGAATGAAAGCCCATCTTCGAATTTCCCTTACCTACCTATGTATCACCGAATTAGATAGATGGTTCTATAACTTAGCATATATGTACATGCGTCAGTCAGCTGATTTCTAAGGAACGTTTACGATAATTGCCTTTACCACATTTAAGTACTTTTACTTTCGACGTCACTATATGCACGTTAGGTAAACGTTCAAGCAACGCAATTTCATTGTAATTTTACGATTTTAATTTATTTGTAAAACACAGGCTGTGATTGTACGTGTGGCAGTTAAGTTTAATTGCTTTTAAGTATTGGTATTCAATAACCACAAATCACAATAATGACCTAGTTTAACGACAATGTTTAAAGTTTTTAATTATGTTTACCTACTCATTTTTAAATTAGATATTTTAACCCCAGATTCATAAACATTCGTCTCCCAGACAGAGCTAAACGAAAAATGTATTCTAATTTTACGATGAAAAAGGTAGAACGGGAAACTTCCTAAGGGGTCGTCCTTTAATGACTTGAGGTTTGAACAGGGGGGGTCGGGGTCAGAAAAAATCACGATTAATCACGATTGCGGGAGGGGGGTTATAATGTGACAATCACGTGTATTTTTTTTTGTGGGACTAAAAAAAATAATTTAATGTGTGACCTGTAAAATTCGTTATGCCAATAATGAATTAAAAACCCGAGCAAGCGATTTTTTACTAAAAAAACCCTTTTTTTTGTAAAACAGATTCTTGAAATATCTGATGATGATGTTTTCAATAATAAAAAATACACGCGATGATGGGAGGGGCAGGGAGGGGTAGCCTGAAACTCCACGAAGTATCGCCAAGGGGGAGGGGGGCTACAAAAGTGGCCTAAAAAACCTCACGTGATTAAAGGACGGCCCCTAATTAAAGTCATAGGTACATCTACAAATGTTGCGGTTGCACTTTACCCGCAGTGATGTGTCACCCACACCTTTCGCCAGTTATGTTTAGCCTATTGCCAGCAACCGGGCACAAATCCAGACTTCCTGGTTGCTACTGAGAAATTCTCTCTCCTTGGCCCGACCCAGGAATCAATCCCAGGACCTCATGATCAGCAGTCGCGCTTGCGACCACTCGACCAACCAACGTGGCAGGCAGTTACAAAGCTTTAGTAGTTTGAAAAACGAATGTATAATTATGAACAGTGTATGGTTGGCAAGAGATTAAAATTTTTGAAGGATTATTTTTTTCTTTTACAAAGCATAAAAAAATAGTTTATGATCATTACAGGTACTTAATAAAACCATGTTTATATTGACTATTGACAGGATTCAAGTTTTACGGGAAGTTTTCGTGAAAAGAACCGTTCCGTATTAGGTTGCATATAACTTCCAACAACATACATACTATTAGTACATAAGATAGAACACTCATGTGTTCATGTGTCAGCTATAGGTTCATACCTACTCGTATTTATGGGATATTTATGTAAAACAAACACGTAGCGTTTATGTAGTGGGCTTCTGCAGCTTAGGTATCATAATATTATATTGATAACGGTGGGTGGTGTGCTATGGATGCTGTTTTTCGTATTTATTTTGCATAAACCAAGTAGGTGTGACTTTACAATTTAGGTAAGGTTTGTGAATCAATTAGGTATGTGTATGCCTGCATTTCTCACCAGCAGTATACTTCAAGGTGTATCTACTTACTAGCTTATGTTGAGTTCGATAATTGACCCACGGTATCGTCCTACCGGAACGCAAAGTAGCCTATGTGCTATTCCAAACTATAATCTATATCGGTGCCAAATTTCATTCAGATCCGTTCAGCCGTTCTGGCGTGATTGAGTAACAAACATTCATCCATCCATCCAAACTTTCGCATTTATAATATTAGTATAGATAGTATACTACCTATATAGATGTATTGCTCATGCGCACATCTAGATCATAGTATATCTAGGTGTCTGGATTTCCCGTTGGTATTCCTGACATTATGAATGACTCAAACTTTTAGTTTCCTCTTTAATAGTTTACTTATATTATAAGTTCAGGTATTTGTGATACTTTTTTTTTCTGTGGCTTTGCACGGTTTGTGCATTTACTTGCATATATGTACAAATTATACATAAGTACCTTACTTGTACATAGTTAATGTAGGTACCTACGGAATATGTACCTACCTGCATACACACAAACGTCGTCACAACTTCATCTTTATAAACAAAACAGGTACTAAATAAACATAATTATGTGATGTACATAGACCAGTAATTAAAATATATCCACTGTAGGTATCTCAATAACATCAAAGGGTAATTAGTGTGCAGGAATCTACCGTAAACAGAAAATGACTAAGTACCTATGTATGTTCTAACTTTTACAGTAAAAGCTGATTGATATCTGGCTACAAACTACAGTGAAATCCAGAAAAGTTATTTACAATTCACTTTTAGGTGATGATTACGAATAAAAACTGTCAAACTTGAACTAGGTACCTAGCAACTAATATTGATATCTTCAATAATTATCGAAGTCATTCAAACAAAATATAACTTACTGCCACCGCCGTTTGTCGTTCAACTTGACAGATGCCGAGTTTCCCATGTTCTTTTTTTCAATGTAACAATAGATAGTTTACACAGAATATCGCCGAGCCGGTGTTTTAGTAAACAAATTAAGCGTCCACAATACGCGTCTAACCCACGCCACTACCAGCAACACTTTGCTTTATCCAACGTCAACTTAGAGAGCGGTGGCCATGACTTTCCCTCGCTAATAGTCGCTAACTAACAACTAAGAACACGGCGTCATTTCCTTTAATTGTTTGAGAAAACCTTACGCCAGTCATAAAAGGAAAACTCTGGATGTAGGAAAAACGTTCCCGCTCAATTTAGTTCCGGCTATTCGATAACAGATGGCGCTAATGGTTAAAGATTAATGATAAGCCTGTGATAATTTCACCTACAGCGTAGTTGTTATTGAGATTATCTATTGATTACGGATATTATATCGTTAATAAAACTATCAACATTAATGAGACCTATTTATATAATCATAAACAATGTCATCTTTTTAAAGGCACAAATAGGAATCGCATAACGACTGGTAAACGTGGGATCCTGGGTTTGATTCCAAGATTCATTGAAATTATGTTTACTTTCATAGGATTGTTTCAGAAGCAGCCATCTGACTGACTTAAAAGTAACTGGCGAAGATACAGTTACACCTCTGCCTAACGCTTCTCAAGTAGACTTTATGTAGTTAATTACTTTATTGTTTTTTGGAATTATTAAATATTAATTCCTTTATTTATTGTATTATCTAGAGATGGACCGAAATTCGTTTCAGATTCGGTTTCTATCTAATACCGAAATTCAGCTGCTTTTACCGAATATCGCTATTCGGCCGAAGTTCGGTTCATGGACCGAACATTCGGTTGAACGAACCTTTACAGATATGTATGTAGAACAGACTAGTAGTCTATCTATACCCTGCATTTTGCCAACTAAACTCACTGCTAGTTAAAGAAATCAGAACAAACGACTAAATTATATATAATTCTTCCGTACATGTGTGTCACTGAACTTCTCCTAAACGCTGGACCGATTATGATGAAATTTTGCTACTTAAACAAACTTTCATCATCTATCCATCAAACCAAAAACCGGTCGCCGTCTAAAGGCGCGCGAAATTCGGACGAACTTCGGCTTCGGCAGAATCTGCAATCGTTCTATCTCTAATAATATCTATCTGCAGACACAGCTATAGATAGTTACCTAGATTAGGAGCGATAACCCCTTCGTCAGCACCCACAAAGCTCGTAGCCCTAACAGATTGCAGATCTCAGAATTTTGGGAAGTGGCCAAAATGATTGGAATTCTGCCCGTCAAATACTTGATATTAATACAATACCTATTATTAAATGATGTATTGTGTCACGCCCAGATCCCACAATGGCTATGCCCATGGTATTAGATAATACATTTTTTGACCCAACAAGCTGAACAAAAATCATCATCATTCCGTAATGGTTAACTCCAGCCAAAAAAAAATGCCACCGCTCCTTTTTGTTGATCTATCCTTATTAAAAAGTTAATAATGAAAGATCCTACGGTAAAGTATTGTTTTAGAACGTAAACAACAAAGTTTGTAAAGGCGTTTTAGAACGAATTAGTTTGACATTTTTGTTCTAGGTTATGTTGTGTGTGATACGTAAACAAAACTAGTTTTCTTTCAATTAAATTCAATAAAGTCAGTCAATTTTAGGCAACAAAATGAAAAAAGAAGGTATAAAAACACAAATTCAAAACAGAAAGTACTGTATCACAGCTAAACAAATTTTCACAATATTTTGTCTATTTTACGTTTACAGAAGTCCAAGAAATCTTTCTCAAGATAATGAGAGAAGAAGAAGATGTATCAGCGGGAGTGGCGGCTATTAGAACACTTTTATCTGTAATAGAAAACTACAAAGGTTGGTATTTGTGCCCTTTCCTCATAGAATCATTCTTGCATCAGCCATTGGGACAGTATCTGTTAAAAAACGATTTCTGATTGTCTAAGGAGCTTTCATTCTTATTGCCGTTCAATGCATTACCACTAGTATCCGAAAATGTAGTTTTTTAAATTACTACTTGTAAGTATTAAGAAATTAATAGATTAGCATTCGGACAATAACTAACTTGATACAAAGTTCCAAGGTCAGCTGAGACCAAGATTACCCCTGCAATTATCAACATTAAACTTTCTACATTCACTGTGAATGACCTTGAATCAATAGTAAAGAAATCACTACACCCTATATTGCTTGCTGCTTTGGAAAACTATCATTTCCCATACCATTGACTTTTCCATTCTCTCAGTGTCTTCTATATTTTTCAAGAATCTCTCTAAGGGACATGAGTATGAATTTTTTTATTGTCCCATAATTTAGGTATGTTTTAATATTTATCTTACCAGTGGCGACAGTCAGAGAGCTGGATCTGAACCTGCAGCTGGCCGTAGATGCGATGAAGCACAGCGACCAGCCAGTCACCGCTATCTCCTCGGGATGTGAACTGTTCATGAGGTTTATCACTTTTGCTAAGCTTGATGTTAAGGTAATTAAACTGTACAATATAAGTTTTTGTAAAACTCGTGTGTCACACTCACATACACATACACATAGGATTAAATTGACCAATTTTAACACTATTACTAAGCTTACTGTGTTATTCCACTCAAAAACTTTTTTGACTCAAAGCTCTACAAAATGTCTAGCTATTATATTTTGTAGAGCTTTATGAGAAACAAGGTATATTTAGTCAGTATTTGTTCTGGATCCCGTAATGGGACTAGCTTCTGTTCCATCTCTTAATATTAATATTATTATTTTTTTTAAATTTCAGTCTTTTGAAGAGTGTGAGCAAATCATGCTGCAAAGAGGTCACATATTCTTGAACACTTTACTAGAAGCAAGAGGGAAGGTTGCCAAACAAGCCATGATGCCTATATCTGATGGATGTGTAAGTACAGAATAATGTTAAAGAACTTGGGTCTCATAAAATAATGATTTGTCTAGATTTCATTCCTATTAAGAAAAGTACAAATAGCAAACAAAACACAGTCATGTAAATTTGAATACTATAGTACATAGTTTCAATAACACTGTTATCATGTTCTTAAGATGTTTTTTTGTTTTGTTTTAGAAAATATTGACCCACTCCAGGTCGAGGGTCGTACTGCAAGCCATGTTAGAAGCAGCAAAATCCAACAAAAGATTCAAAGTCTATGTCACAATGTCATGTCCAGATAATAGCGGGTAAGATTTTACATTACATTTTTCATTACTGAAAATATTAGTACCAATGACTAAATTATTTTTGCCCTCATTGAAAGGCCATCAACTGTTTTATCCAAATTGAGTTAAAAATGGATCAGATTCTGCATAAAATTATCTATATATCTGTCTAGGTAATGCACTATTTTGATATAAACAATACAAACTATTCAAATTCAAAACTGTTGTTCATGCCTTTATCGAACAACGGCAGTATAGATGGAATCTGAACCGAATTTTCGATACGAAAGCTAGAGGCAAACTAGAGATGTCAAAGACAGAAAAGTATTTATTGAAATAATCACGTCTTATTTCCAGGGTATTGATGCACAAGCAGCTGGTTGAGGCTGGTATCGACGCGACCCTCATCTTAGACGCATCGATCGGCTACATCATGGAGCAAGTTGACATCGTCATGATCGGCGCCGAAGGAGTCACCGAGAGCGGCGGGATTATTAATAAAGTAAGTCACATACTTAGATAGAAGTACAAAGAGGGAGTGCCCTTCCCTTTCAATTTTCACCCTGCCTTCCAAACTTTTGAACGCCAGAGCATAACAGCAAGCGCGTGCCTTCCACGCCAAGTCACAATTTCACCGCATACGGAAAAATATTGTTTCAAAAATAATAGGGATTCCAAAACTTTATTGATAAACAATATTATTAAAGAGACAAGACAAGAGCTTAAATATTTAAGATATACAAAAAAAAACACACAAAAGTAATGATTTAATTGTTTATTTCGTGTTATAGTGCATCGCATTTTTTGTCACATATTTGTGTCGGTGGCGTACAGGGCACGCACTTGCTTGTTGCGTATATCACATATACGCAACAAGCAAGTTGAAGTTTAAAAGGTTAATAACAGCGCATTGCCATACGACTTTGCCCATGTTGATTTAGCCACACAAACATTAGCACCCCATTTCACCCGCTAGGTGTTTTGCTGTTTTTCATCTTCAGCACTCAAGCAATCTGTATCCAAACCTTTATCAAACTCGTCTCAGTGGCGTAGCTGTTAAAACACGAACCTTCTCCTTTTTATTACAGATTGGAACATACACTTTATGTGTGGCAGCTCGAGAACTTAAAAAGCCAGTGTTGGTACTGACAGAAAGCTTTAAATTTTCTAGAATATACCCCCTGAACCAGCGAGATCTACCAAACGAATTCAAATATTTATCCAGTGTTATCAAATCTGGCAAAGATCTGTCAAAAGAACATCCTCTGGTTGACTACACGCCGCCTGAATATATAACTGGTTTATTTACTGATCTAGGAATAATTACACCGTCAGCTGTTAGTGACGAACTTATTAAGCTGTATTTGTAAATACATATTTTATGTACAATAAGGTAGTTGATTATTTTTTGGGTTTCTCTCTTTTGAATTGACCTTCCATTTGCTCAATACTCCATGGTATACGATCCACGTTTAGGTGAAGGAAAAGGTAAACGTCTTAATTTGTTTTCAAGTATCTTTGGCATCATCATATGCCTAGCCTTTTCCCAAAGTATGTTGGGGTCTACTTCCAATCTAACCGGATGCAGCTGAATATCAGTATTTTAGATGCAGCAACCGCGTAATAAGATACCCCTTGGTAAAACTGGTTGTCAGACTTTCGGGCTTCTGACTACGCATAACTACTGTCAAAGTTCTTCAAACGACTGCCGGGACCAACGGCTTAACGTGCTTTCTTAACGTGTTATCTTTAGGCAAATAGCAAAATTATACTTCTGTTTATAAACTCTAACCGGATGCTTGAGAATTTAAAAAGCCAGTGTTTGTACTGGCAGAAAGGTTTACATTTTCAAGAATATTCATACAGCCACACTGAACTCGTTGCACCGCACCATTGCACCAGCAGCTGACCGGGCATAAGTACCAACTGAATTCACTGTAATTGCCACAAATCAACTGCACATTATCGCTAATCCATTTACTTCCCAGCCAGGCACAGCTTTCTCATTGTCGGCCCACCACAGCTCATCCTGAGCTATTATTTCTTACGCTTTCCCCAGATCACTGAACACCATGTGCGAGTTCTGTCAGCATGTCTGAATTTCTCTCATAAATGGCGTCCTCTGACGAGCATAAACTCAAACTGGTTTAGGGTATTCAGAAACAAATCAGTCAGCTTATCATTCTGTCTGAATCGTGTGGTTAGTGCCTAACCTGGTGTCAGTTTTTATGCCGCCCATGGGCCTCTGACTTGGCTTTACATACCGTCGAAAAATATCTCTCAGGCATGCTAGCTTATCATAATTATAATATATATTCTTTGTGTTCTATCAGTCTATGTTTTTGTTACAGATTGGAACTTACTCATTAGGAGTGACAGCTTTAGAACTTAAAAAGCCAGTTTTTGTACTGACAGAAAGTTTCAAATTCTCCCGGATATACCCTTTGAACCAGCGAGATTTACCTAACGAATTCAAATATTTGTCCAGTGTTATCAAATCTGGCAGAGATCTGACAAAAGAACACCCTCTAGTGGACTACACGCCGCCCGCATATATAACGTTATTATTTACTGATCTAGGTATATTGACACCGTCAGCAGTTAGTGACGAACTTATAAAGCTGTATTTGTAAATTATATGTCGTTGTAAAATAAAAAATATTTATGTGAACAAACTTGTGTTCTTACTCACTTGGTTGTTTAATTCTAGAATGCATATAAATTGGCACTCCATTCGTTCTAACTCCATGGTGTATAACCATTTTAAGGAAACAGGAAAAATCACAATTCAAAAATGTCTGGCACTTTAATATTGTACGAAATATATTTACATAATTTTAATAAAATGTTCCATTAAAATAGTAGACTGCCTATACATTTACATCTCACTTTGTGTTAAAATATCAAATTATTATTATACCATGCACTTAAACTAGGCAAGAAATAAACATAATTATTACTTAAAACATCTTATTGTTACACTATTCTGTGGAAGCATTAAACATATCACAAACATGACCTTTATTGCCAGAATTAATTATAATTATTATTTAATTAAAAACGACTTAATAAAAAATATTCAAAAGGCATTACGGAAGCACTAATAAAACCGTTTGGAAAGTAATATTTCCGTAGTTTTATTTCTTTGAAAACGATTTATAAATGTCAACATTAACATAAAATTTAGTTCTAAAACAATTAACACGTTTCTCTATTTTACATTCGCTAAATATTATAGAATTACAATAATAAGTATTTATTCGTTAACACCGGAGTTAGAATGTAGAAACATCGAAGTGATTACTTTCTTAATAAAGTTGCCTAGTGCGATAGATAAGTTCCTAATTAATGCCTCTCTCGTACCACAATTTTCTTATAACAAAACTATCTATATTAAATCTTACATTTGGGGCTATACAAAGTCAAAATAGCTATACATAGTCATACATTAGATACATAGTACACAAACAGTTCTTAAAATTGTACTTGAAATAAAACATACGTAGACATTCAGTCAGAACTGATATTATATTGTACTTAGACACTATTATTTCCATCTATCGCTAAAGTACCATTCGTAAGAGATCAACGCTTCAACTCAACTTATAAAGCCACTTACTAGCGCTTTTATAAGTAAGTATACCAGATGAAACAACAGGGGATCAAAAACATTATGCATCGGCTGGAATTGATTCAGACTTTATTTGGTAAAGTTAGATAGAACTTACCTACCACTTGGTCAAATCCTAGAGTATGCAAGTATCGTAGCAGGTTCATTCTGTGGTTTCTGCCTACCCCCATCACCCCAAGGAAACAAGGCGTGAGTTTATCTATGTATGTAATAACAATAAGCTACTACAGGACAACTGGTTTAGCTAATCAGTGGTAACAAATTGACACTGACAGCGAATTTATGTCGTATCCGTAAGATCTATTTCTGTACTGCAAATGTTACCGTCGATGTGTGGCTGCAAAAAGGCTTTTCATCCCTTGTTGTGCTTTCTGGATATCTCAACACTCCCCAAATCATTACATTACATAATAATATAGTACCTAACATTTTTTTTTAACACAGATTATTAATAACATTTCTACAAATACTAAATTAATACAGTAATCAGTTGCCTATTAGATATTGGAACATGAGTAGATACACACTTACCTAAAGATACATAAGTAATTAATTGAATGTTTAGCAAAATTATTATTTTAACCCTGGCTGAAATAATGAGTACTTAAAATGCGGGTAGATGTAACTTTTAATTTCTAAAGCCAAACAATAAGCCTTTTATTTTCTAATATAACAAAATCTATTCCTTATTTTGTATTCTCTAATTCTAGAGAATAGGATTTTTAACCTTATGATTTCTATGCTTTTATCAAAAATATCAGGGCCAGAAATCTTCATGGACAGGACATCAAAAATATAACCCTAAATATAATATCATTGATGGGGCAAAACTGACTCATGTCACATTGACATCCATCCACATTACGTACCAGACTACCTATAAATAGAAAGAGTCCTAGGGTTAACAAAACAATATTATGATGACATCTAAATCCTGATCCACGTAGCATTCGGATCGTAGTGTTACCTATTGTAAATATTGTCGATAATGGTATATATCTGGTGGAAGTGAGGTCTCTTGTCCGCCTCGTATTCCCAGCAGCGAATCATTAAGGCGTATACGTCTTCTGCACAGCCTTCCGGAGCCGGCATCCTGTAACCTGAAAAACAATCAAATGTAATCAGCTACTCCTTTGACATCATAAATTTCTCTTCTCTAAATAAACCCATCGTAAATGCAAGAGAAAGCTCTTTACAAAAAAAAACCAAGTAGATAATTAAGGTACTATCAGTTCAACAGAAAAACCGATAAAAAAGCAGGTGAATATTGCCCATAGTCACTATGCTCGAAAATTGTTTGGTTTACAGAACCGGGCAGCTTGAACATGGCAGTGATAATTACGCCCATCATAAGCCTAGACTCATAAGATGGATTGGCTGCTGTACTTACCAGTATCAATTTTCTCTCGGGCCCGCGAGTTGCTCATGCCTGCGTAGGGGGTGTCGCCCTTGGAGAATATCTCCCACATCAGCACTCCGTAACTCCACACGTCGCATAACGACGTGTATTTACCTAAAATGTTAATACATCAATAGTTATTTCTCAGTAAAAGTTAAGACAGGAACTCTTGGTAACAACCCAAGCGGACATAGGTACCTACCCAGGTTACTAGTGCGCTGAGGATACCAGTTTTCTAAATGTAGTATATATGCCTTTAGGTATTACATCTCTGTGGTAATCTAGAGCCATAAAAGTCAGCTGTTGCCAATCGTTGCCAGGAAGTCAAGAAGCTTTTAAGAGTCAGTTGGTGCCTACGTGCCAGTAAAAACAGTTGACTACTGTTCACAGATTGCTCAAAACAACTCACCGAAATTAAGCGCCTCCGGCGCCGTCCACTTGATAGGAATCTGCTTCATGCCTCCCGACACAATATATTCCTCTTCTTCCCTGGACATGCCGAAGTCGGATATCTTGACAATATTGTCGTCTCCTACGAGGCAGTTCCTGGCTGCCAAGTCGCGGTGGATGCAGTTTTTGGACTCCAGGTAACGCATGCCGCCAGCTGCGTCGCGGCACATGGCGAGGAGGGAACGCGCGCTTAGTGTAGCTGCTCGCGTCCTCAGGAATGTTAGAAGGGAACCACCTGAGAAAAAAGGGATAGGAGAAATGATGAGACATGTTCTGAGTTTATTATGGCAGTAGTAACATAACATGTTGTACCTGAAGGTTGAGGCAGAAGAGTTGTGAGCTTATAGTACACCCACATTTCGCCAATAATGTTTTAAGTCCCATGTAATAGGGGCGACAAAATCAACCGGGAAAAAATCCGGACCCCGAGCTGTTACTGAGAAATTCTTAACAGAAAAAACCAATAACACTTTACCCGACCCGGCAATCAATCCATAAATAAAACCTACAGCCATAGCTTCAGGTGTTCATAGCATAGGTAACGGAACTCTTCGGGTTGTTTGCGATCTATCGAGTGAAATGACCTAATCTATGGACACCTTTCTAGCTATCGAAGTTTGTTTTCTCCAAGTACTAATACTAGCACAAGGTAGGAACGTAAAACGTAACATAAATCACGAAACTTTATTTGCGAAATTTGCAGTTATTTTCAGTGGAAGCTACCGTAGCTTAATTTTAAACGCATGTTTTACCCGCTCAGAACGAAATCGGTCTAGACTCCCACACGCTGAGCTTTATAAACATGTTAATGACACACCACACGGTAAGCTATGTTTGTAGGTGCCGTTGCGTAAATACATTTTGGATTAAGAAGTTCTTACAATCTTACAGCTACATTTCCCTAGTAATTTAGTAAGGTACTTTTGGGATTAAGTTGTCTGGAACTCAGGATAATAATAGGAACTAGACACAGTTACGTAGGTTGATATTTGTGTATGCACAAATAACTAAAAACCAGGCCCGGTTTTTCGGATACAAATGCTGAAGGTAGGTATTACCTGGAGCTATCCGAGCAGGCATCCCAACTGCCAAAAAACAATGAAAGAAAAAAACTTTATCTACCTATTTAGGGCTGCACCTACAAAGAAAATGATAGGTAGCTAATAATTTGGGTCAAATGGAAATGAATGATCTGTCAACAGAATATATGGCGACACGACTTTTTTATTTTCCATCATAATGACGCAAGACATTGTAAAAATAAATGCATATTTTTATAAATAAATGGTGCCATTAGTATTTTTGTCTTCAGTTTCAATGATAAATCAACTAAAAGAGCAATGCTATGTTTAGCTTAGTTTAAACGTACATACATCGCCTACGCTGAATCTAATCTAGATACATTCCAAATTGACTTTAACGAACAGCTAGAGAAAGTTCCCAGATACTAGGAAATCTGTTATCATTCACTTACATCCGTTTTAATTGAATGAAGTATAAACACATTAAACACGGACAATGAACCTAGATGTATCATTGTACATCCTATCTTAAACTTTGAGTTCAATAAAGACTCGGCAAAAAAAAACTAAACAAATCTCGGCACACTTTAAAAAACCACTGGTCAGTGTTGCTCTAGACCTAGACAGTTGACCTAATTCCGTATCAATCCCTACGGATCCGTAGGCAGGATAGGTAATACTTTTGCCATAATGAAAATCATAATTTTGATAAATGCTGCAATGATCTTCCAAAAAGGCTTTTGGGAGACTACCTGAATTGCCTGACGTCAAAATCCATGAAGCACATTTTGAATAAAAATTAAAGTAAAAGTTAAAGAATCTTACCAGGTACAAGTTCCATTACGATCATGATGGGCTGCTTCTGCACCGCAATGCCAATAAGCCGCACGATGTTGGGATGTTGGTACTGCTTCAGAATGCGGCCTTCCTGCAGGAAGGTGCGTTTCTGTTCGTCCGGCAGCGCTACCCGGCAAGTCTTCACTGCTACCTCTTGGTTGGTACTCTTGAGACGAGCCTTGTAGACGTCGCCGAAGTTACCCTGGCGAAAAAGGATGGTCAATGAATTTGAGGAATGAGTAAAGGTGCAAACAGCATCACAAGGCCACCTAGATTCGGGAAATAGACTGCGTGATTTAACTAAGCATCCCAACACCCGTAAAAGTTAATATCTTGACTAGTTCTAGTAAAACGGCTCTTGCTGGTCTGGGAGGCACCCAGTCCTATCTACAGTCTATTCTTGGTAGGAACTCTACATCCCTAGAGGTGTTCCCTGAGGTGGATGCCCTGTGACAGGGACTGTAGCTTAGTTTATTTTTTGTGTTTTGACATTCAAAAGTGCCTGTAATGGTCTAATTGAAATAAATGCTTTGAGTTTGAGTTTTCTTTACTCAAAAGGCCACAATTAAATAAATACTAAACTTACTACGAAAAATGACGTCCTCGCCAATAAATCGCAACTATAAAACTCTTATCTCAAACTATTATTATTCAATAAAGTACATAATTTAATGTGACGCGTAACTGCAACATTGCTGCAATATTGACAAGCTTCGCATTCGAACATCGCAATTGTGACCAGGCAGTCGGAATTAAACTAAGTGATTGTGTCACAATGTCAAGTCGAACAATGGGATCTATTGGATCTAATCCTGGAAGTTCACGGTATCCGTATGACTTTCAGTAACTAAGCCACAGACGTAAATAAGTCAGTCATGGTTATCGATCGAATTCTCGATATCGAACTTTCAGACATCGTGTAGGTAGAAATAGATACGCGGAGTACCTACTACCGAAATTCCTGACCCGAATACCCACCCTAGCGGCCTTGCCAATTGACCCCAAAAAGTTCCCGAAGCTGATTCGTGTGCTTGTTGTTTAATTCTGGTTGTATTCTATTTTCGATATGATAAGACTTGAGCCCTTTCAGATTTCAGCATACCAAGCTGGGCATCAATAATATTAATGCAAATGATCGAGACAGTTTACATCCCATATTCCCTATACCTCCATTTTATCTTTGTCTCTGGAATGGCAACACACGCCATGCCTCTGGTTTTGAAGATTGTGAAAGTCAGCAGCTCTCGGTAACCACTGCATGGTCATCCCCTGTTTTTTCGCCAACCGATTTAAAACAAATCCCGTTTCTTATAAATTGCAAGGCTGTAATAACAACTTACCCTGCCAATCTTGTCCAAAAGCTGCACATCATCATTGTTGAGCTCCCAGTTCTCTCGTGGAACCGCTCGACGCAGCAGGGCTCCTGACCTCGCTGTGACAGGCACCCCGCTTGTTCGCTGCCACGCTATTAGCTCGGCCACTGACGGGAATGCTGCACCTTCGAAACGGTAGTGACCCTGGAAGAAGAAGGGATTTTTTACTTGCGAATATTAGTATTTATCACTCTAATCCAGTTGGGACAAATTCGTATACTTCCTGCTCGTTATCCAATTAAGTTTTATCGTGCACATCGTGCAGAGTAAATGGAAATAATGCTGACGCATTTTGATCTTAGAATCCTTAGATCTACCTGGTCTATAGATTGAATATAAGTTCAACGTCCTGTAACTAACATAATCCCGTTTCCTCAACTTGATTCTCTGAATTTGGTCAGACAGCAGCAATCAATCCAAAATAATCCATGAATTCAATAGACCAAATTAATAGCTTTTACAAAGCAAAACCACTTTTCGCAAAGTTGGCTTTACGTATAATATTTTTAAGTTTCCATAAAAGAAGTTCGCAAATAACATATAAGATGCACCTCAAAGACCTCAAATTTCCGAGAAACCGCAAAATTCATTAATTGACACGAAGCAGACTCATGTATGAATCATATATTTGAGCATAAACGAATCGCGGAAATCATTAAACTCCACAATCTGTGCTCAGAGTTTGCAGCATCCAAATGCCAAAATGTTAGGCGGAGATTTGCATTCAAAACCGGTTTGTAACCGATTCTTGATCCATATACTTAGCTCACAAAAAAACATTCCGAATAACAGGTGTAACTAGTAAAATTGTTGTACTTTTGAAGCCTGAATAGTTTTACGAGTCTAGAAAGGTCATGGAGTCTAGGTATTCGTACGATCTGAGGATACTAATAGTTCTTGTTGCTAAGCACCTA
Source organism: Standfussiana lucernea (assembly GCA_964057025.1). NCBI lineage: Eukaryota > Metazoa > Arthropoda > Insecta > Lepidoptera > Noctuidae > Standfussiana > Standfussiana lucernea. Next base: position 12,967,965 of record OZ059790.1, on the reverse strand, counting down.
TAATATACCTACATCTATATAAACAGTAAGATTGCGTTCTCACGGCAATTCACAGCACGTGTTTGCAGTTCAAAGGCCAATATACTAGATATATTAGATATGGTATTAAGTTCGAAGACTGTCAAAAACCCGAGGTATAATTCGGTGTAAGTCAACCTTAATAAAGTCAAAAGATGCAGTCTCCTGGAAAATAAGAATTGACGTATCGGGAGCGGGCTGCAAACCGCGAGGCGTCCATCGCGGACTGAGTGAAGTCATGGGAACGACCCGTAAGTTAACATCAAAATTACAAAAAATAAATAGGTGGTGTAGCATCACAATTATACGAACCTCTGGAGTCGTCTGCACAATAAAGTGCTTGTGTTGCCCCCAACACACGGACAACACCAGTTGCCTCGCATGGTTCCTTGTAGTCTCCCGAACCAGGTAGTCGCCATCGGCTCTCAGTAGCCTCACCACCTCTTCACGAGGCAGCACTCCGTGGAACCACTCCTGCTCAACCAAGGTTCGCTCCGTCTCGCTCACACTTACCTGTGAAGAAAGAAGTATTAAGTCAGGTAATTGGTGTAGTACCCCACGTGTACCCGACTTGGTGACGAGATCTCAATCAGAAAAAAATAGGAGTTAACTAGGACAGTCAAAAATAGTTTACGATTACTTTGACCCCAAAAATTAAATAAATCAAGAAATATTTTAGCATTTCATTTAACTTCTTTTATAAAAGCTGACATAATTAAGTTAATTAATGTTGTATCAATCCTTATAGTGCAGTTATTAAAACAATGTCATAAAATCCAAGTAGTGTTGTCAGTAGTAACACGATCGATCACATCAAGAAAAAAACATCCACGCGATGCACATGCACTCACCGTCTTAATTACATAATGCTACAAAACACACGATAAAACGTAACAACGAAAGCGCTAACATACGATCTCTTTCTCAAGTTCAAGTTGTAGCTGCTTCAGCCGCTTCTTCCTCCGAGGCACCACGACAGGCGGGGGCAGTTCGCTGTGCGTGATGTACAGCGAAAACGGATCCATTACTCAACCTCATCAGCTCACAACACCGCAAATTAAACCAACACTACTTTATTATCTCTTTTATTTCACCACATGAAACGAACGTTACCAGAAACAGGATGTACTTGACGTATACCCCACGACTGAAACGTACACAGTACACGCGTAAACACCGATACATTTCTGGAACGTCGCAAGCGGCTTCACCTTGATTTTGAAACTGAGTTTTAGGGAGAGCCTGTGCTATTTTAATTTTATTTGAAATCTCATTCCCGACAGAAGTTCGTGCGGTACACGGTGACGTGAAGTGTTTGTGCTAATATTAGCACTGACACGTTGAGTAACGCTCGTATCAGAGCGAATATATCGTGCCGCTTCCAGTGGCGTCGTGAAAGAGGAAAGCTTCATGCACCGAATAAATTCCATGCCATGCGTGGGAGAAGGATGTCTCTGTTAGTAGTGGCACTCACCACACTGTTAGAACAACTATCGAGTACAACATGGCTCCGTCTTCTTTTTTTGAAGAGCGTTTTGTTATGAACTCGGCAATGCACATAGATATCCACACGTTTGCGCAAGCGTCGCCTCAGGATTCTGATCCGTCTGCAACGAGGTTCAGTTACCGAGTCAGCGGGGCCTTCGCTGCTGCTTCTGTAAGTCTTGGGAGGTAGCGCCGGGCTCGAGGGCGCAGACTTGCGTCGGAATGGCCGCGTGAACAGTTTGAAGAATGGTCTCGGCGGTATTATCGAGTGGAGATGCAATCGTAAAACATCCGTTGATACTTTAGATCCAAGTGAAGAGCGATCCTGATAATCGAATGTCATCTTTAGCATTGCCGCTAGATCCATAGAAGAAGCTACACCAAAAATACCTCATTATGTTAGTTAATTTCCTTCACCTCTACCCTTACATAACCCTTAAAATAAAATACGATAAAGCATGCATGGCTTACCTGGTGATCAGGGGAGCTGCCATCCAGACTATCAACGCCAACAGTCTCGGCAGATAGATCAGGACAACCACTTGGTGCTTCTTCACAACCTAGTTCAGCCAGGGCGGACCTGATCATCTCTGCTTGTTTGGCACATTTGCGTTCCGCTACACGAAGCTCCAGAAGTTTGATGGGCTCTGACGTCGTTACCGGTAACGGTGGCGGTGAATGCCTGGGTAGTTGGAAAAGGAATTATAGTACCTATTGGAGATATTCAATAAAAGGTGATCATGCTTGACATTTTCAAGAAAATAAAGCACCAAATCGCTTGTTCCTTAGAGACTTGCAGAAAGGCTACAACGGTGACACGTGGCCGCGGCCGTGAGAAACTATAAGCTTGCTGAAAATGACTATGCTAATCTTCTATAAAGTTTCATCATTGGTAGAATGGAAGTGAAAAAATTTTATGTGCAATTTTGCAACCCAATGAAGGGGCTTTGAGGACACCGCTAATCTGCAACTCACCTGTCAATCCCATTGACTCCATTACTCAACCCCGTGTTATTGTTCTTGCAGACTCCATTCCCAATGATCTCTGGACCCTGCAGCGCCGACTGCTTCTCTCGGTTGTCTTGCAGGGTATTCTCCAACTCCGTCAGTTTCTCCTTCAACCATTCTACTGTTAGGTTGTCGACAGTCAGCTGGTTTGGTTGCAGCTTCCCGCTCGTGTCCTCGACTAGGCTCTCATCAAAGTTAAACGTTACGGGCGTTGAGGGTGGCGATCTAGAACAAATTGTACTGGGGTTAAGTAAGAAATAAACTATCAGTTAACTTTAGTCTATTAAATTGGGATAGATAAGTGCAGAAGGATTATTATTAATGAAGGAGGATGGTTTTAGCCATCATCATCCTAATTTATCAGTGTTCAGTGTTCAACATGTCTTCTTCCATACATTTTTATCAACCCTCATCTCATTTCGCAAAAAAAATGGAAAAAATAAGGTCACCTGATTTTAGAATTGCCTTTAGAGTGCAATAATGAATACGTTTTATAATTAACTTGTTTATTTAGCTAATCCAAACCTACGCTCCGTAATCTGGTTTCACGCTAAAGCCATAAAGATTGCTAACCTTGTTTGTACCATTTTATCGTTGTGATTTGGGAGCTCTAAATTCCTACTAAAGACATTAAAGAGGATTACGAAACAGGTAGGTAAAAATCTCTCAATCGTTTTAAAATGTAGATAGCTGTCTTATCTAGCTAATGCGGTTTATGACTCAGGTTCAACCATTTTTTTAAATTCATTGGTAAGACCGTTTTTAGGTATGTTTAAAAGCGGTTTTCCCTAACCACCGTGACTGACGATAAATACCTACCTAATAAGAAATTAATGAAGTCTGTTAAAATCTAACAGATAATTTTAACACGACATTTGATCAAAATAGTATAATAGGTACCTACCTACTAAGGAAATACATACCTACACGATGCAACACAATCGCCTAAATGATGCCTCGTGTGGTTTATACATTAGGTATTTCAATGACCGCATTATTTGTGGTCTTACGCTCGTTTATTATTTTCATTCATAGAGTACCTACACCAGTGATTAATAATTGAATTACTTATACCACAAATTAATTGATAGTTCCTTACGGAACAGATACTTCACTCAGTAGGAAAAAATAGATACCTAAAGCTATAATTACCTACAAAAATATTACAGGCCTTCGTGCGGTGCGCGATAAAATATACCTTACGTGCCCGCCCGAGAGTATCTACTACGTCGTTTGTCGAGGTGTCGGGCGATCACGTGCGTCGTTGAACGCAACGCTAGGGCTGTCTATAGGTACTACAAAATTATTACACGAAAGAATGAGTGACTAAAAACAGTTTTTCTTTACATTAAATTTAAAACAATATTTTTATTTTATTTCATGAAAATCACAAATGCCTCACTTTAATAGTATAATTATTAATGAACTTTGTACCCTCCCGTAAATTTCGATTATTAAATTTAACAGTCGCAAAAATTCTAAATCTAACAAATAACTTTAGAAAGTACTCCTTAGGAAAACATGGCATGCTTCCTGACCGGCTAGTTAATGTTTTTTAAAAATTATACAATAAATAATTAATGTTAATGTGTTATAGTAATTTAAAAAAGATAAACTTTTGTAGGTAGGTAGTTTTATTTTGACAGTCTACATTTAAAATTTGCATTAGATTTAGCCATTATTAAAGGCGAGCGGGTGCGGTATTTGGGTACGTGTTCGAGCGGGCGCGTGGCAACCGACTGGATTTTGCTCGCCCGGGCGAACGCGAGCCGAAGGTACTTTAGTGGATTACTTCGAACGGGTGAAGGAGGCCTGCTTAATTGCTTATACTACCAGGTGGTATGAACAACTTAGTACTAGAATATACTACTACTGAGTAGTGAGTGAGTGCCTCGTTGCTCTTTTGGTCGCAAGACCTAATAAGAAGATGATGCGTACAGTAGAAACATTACTTATAACAGCATGACACCTGTCATCCCCAATGGTCACGGCAGAGGTGTTTCTACAGAACACCTACATTTCGCCAGCTATGTACCAAGGGCTATTGAGACATTCCCGGAAGAAAGACACAATAACTCTTTACCTGACATGAGAATCGAAACCAGCACCCTATGCTCAGCAGTGACCCTGGCGACCACGAAACTAACGCGGCAGTTCCATGGATTAACATCAAACAGACAATGCTAATGAGCATCAAACGCTAATGAGCCCGAAGCTCAATCAAGAAACATAATAAAACAAACGTAATTTACTTCAATGGCCTCAAACATAGCCTTTGAAAGTAACAGTCAGTTCCTGAATGCCACTGATTCATACCTTACCTTCGAGGTTTTACTACTCATCGTTCATTGTCACAACGATACAGCGATCACTTTTAAAAACGAAACGAAATTGAGTTATTTATTAGTCGTTAAAATGATTTGAAGATTGAGATCGATTTAATTTAATTTTGTGTTCTGAATCGAATGGAATTTTATTGAAAATTTAATATGGTGGTTGTTCTTCCTATGAAGATCGTACTTAAAGAAGCCCTGTCTGTAAAAATCTTTTGGGCTGAACCCCTTTTCGCTCATTGAGTAGCAAGAGTGTTCCCTCTTATGGGGGCTTCTTATGGGGATAACAATCGATTAAATCCAGCGGTTCTGCATTTCCAAAATCAAATAACCTGGTCATAGGATTACTTTTAGGTATAGTCTACACTTCACTACATAGTTTAAAACAAAGTCGCTTCCCGCTGTCTGTCCCTATGCATGCTTAGATCTTTAAAACTACGCAACGGATTTTGATGCGGTTTTTTTTTATAGACAGAGTGCTTCAAGAGGAAGGTTTATAAATCTAAATACATGCATATTATAGTAGAGAAAACATTAGTATCTACATTGCACCCGTGCGAAGCCGGGGCGGGTCGCTAGTATATTATAAAACTATAATAGGTACTAGCTCGTCGCCTGCGTCATCGTCTTCAATCGATATTTCAAGCTGGAACCAACCACACACTGGTTTCGGAGATAAGCGTGTACGAAAATAGAGACACTCGATTGTAATGTATTAAGATACAGGTACTAATATACCTACCTACTTGTTGCATATACATTGCCAAGTCGAAAGTTTTCGATATCATTTTACTTTCTATTGCATTCTTGGCAAAAGGCTGTTTCGATAATAACTCATGATGTTGCACATTTACAGTTGGCTGATGATTGAAATCCGAGAATGATTCGTTATAAAAGAAACCTATTATGAATATGTAATTGCGAAATGTTAATAACTCGTACGCGAAATTATTTATACCTTCAAATTTTCTTTATTGATAAATCGTGACTATTAATTTCTTTACGACTTCGGTTTTTGGGGTTCCACAATTTCACGGGTTGTAGACACTTCCGTAATAAATTATTTTTAGTTAATTATCAACGTAATATTTCCCTGTCGGGGTTTACCTATTCCGTATTTTGTACATAATGTGTCATCAGATTTCTAAAGGCCTTCGGCTATCCAAAATTCGTGCCTTTAATTTTAAAATCGCTATTGTTCAAAATTAAAACTACATAAGCAATCTAAAATATTCCCACTGCTGGTACTTACATTTAGGCCTCTCTACGATAAGCACCAGGCCGTAAACTACGTGGGCCCAGTAGCGAACCATCACCCATGCACCATGCATTGTGGGATTGGTGGATTAATAAAGGTAATTCTCTGAACTCACTTGTACTTTTCTATGAACTCCTTGTATTCGTCCTGTGGCCTTAGGTTCTGTATGGTGGTCTCTATTTTGGTCTGGATCTCCCTGAACTTGTCTGTGCTGAAGTCTGACCTCTGCACCACCTCTAAGAGCACGCCTTTCCTGTTAAACAGACATTATTGTTATTAAACATTGTTCAACATTAGTGACATTGCTAAACTTTATAGGGACTGCTAAGGGGATTTTCCGAAAGGTTTTCTCATCCTTTCTGAAAAACTCATCGCATAGTTTTAATCAAGCTCGATCTATGCGGAATTGTTATCGCATAGGTAATTTTTCAGTCCAATATGAATTAGTAGTTTTCAATAGTAAAGTAAGTGCGTATTTTTTGTTGAATAAAAAGAGCTTAGACCGGTGCTCTCGAGATGAAGACATCACAATAATCGGAATTCTAATTCTGCATGTTGTCTTCAAAAGTCGTAAGATACGAAATCAAAATTCTAAATACACGCAAATAACTAAGTATACGGGGAGGTACGGACACAGACGCGAAAACGTTAACCACATACTCAGTACATCAAAATGTATGGAACAGCTTCTTTTTTTAATAACCGACGAGAAATTTCTATGTGGGGGTGGTTCAGAATGATGTACTGGGTATGTGGTTTACGTTTTCGCGACGTGTCCCTTCTACCCCGTATAAATAAAAAAGTTTTAGCGCCTAAAACCTGATAAAGTATGATTAATTGTAAAGATAAAGCCATCAAATTACCTGGCGTTGCATCATACATATTAGATACTAATTACTTATCAAGCACATACTACATTATCGATGAATAACAGTAATTAAAATAACATTAGGAGTTCCTTATCTGAGTTAAATACACGTGAATATACAATATCAGCTACGGATGGGTAATTCGGTATTAATAGAAAAATCAGTTTATTTACATTTGATTTTTATCAAATTGGAGTAGGGACCTAATTCCAGTGGCTATCAATTATTATCTAATACAATAATAATACAAATATGTACAGATAAAAGAAGAAAAGTATTAAAGGGCGTCAAAAAATTCATCCACATCGCTGTCAATAGGAATAGTGCCCAGAAGGCTGGCAGCATTGCCACGTTGTATGGCAATGCTGATTCTTTGACACAAAAATAGGCCAGCCCTCTAGTCACGAGAAGAGTCGACCAACCGCTTGGCGATGTCCCGAAAGAGTAGGCGTGCACTCGGACCCCATGGTCCTAGTGTTTCAACCCCAAACGGCTCAAACACATAGCTACCAATGAGGTTATTGTATTTGCGCCGTTTGAGGTTTTCAGCACCTGCAGCAGCCGCACCAGCACAGCCCGTGCTAGGAAGATGGGATGGCGCCAGGTTTGGTCGTATAAGTATTTCAAGTCTGAACTCTGAAGCTTCAAGAGTGTAGTGATGCTTCCTTACATCATAGGATTTGTTTCTACTGTGCCCACCATGAAGTCTGCAGACTTCAACCCTACTTAGCGTGTTATGTGTGCTGATGTTTTCGTAGCTTTATCGTCGGCGGCGTTAACTGAAGGATCCATTCATTGAGTGAAGACTTTATTTATTTATTTATTAATATAGGTTCACCAATAGCTTCTGTTTACAATATATTTTAAGCACTTATAGGGTACAACAGTTTTGGATTTACACAGTCGCCAATTACTGGTCAACCAGCATTCACAAAAATAAGTGATAACATAAGAAAAAAATTAAATTAAAACGAGTGGCTCTAGAAATTAAATACAACAGTTAAGACTCACCAAGACATAGCAGTAGCTTCCCCCTGCCGCCGCTGCTGATCCATGAGGGTCGGGAGCGCAGCTGTCCTCAACGCTCTCTCGCACTCCGTGGCCTCCGCCAGCAGCAGGACATACTCGTTATGTGCCCTGTGGAGCCGTCTGCAGGCTTTGCCGTATTTGTCTCTGGTCTCATCTAGCTTGCGACCGCCTCTACTCGTGGGACCTGGAAGATGAATACAAAGATGTTGTTAGAGTCATCGCAAAATAGAAATAATTATTAGAAGAGAAAGGATAAAGCTTTGAAAAGAAATATTTAAAAAATAACAACAGAAACGGTTGTGTTGTTAATGTAAAAGGATAATCAGCTAAATTAATAATAAGTAATACCAGTTCACAGCAACATTTGTGGAACTCGAATCGGAGTCGCCTTTTATAGACGATCTTGATCATCTTTGTAAACATGATTTAGTACGCTAAATTAGCAAGAAGAATGTACGCCGTATGTGTTCTAAATTAAGATCCACTTAAGACCACCCACAAAGAATTTACTGCCACATTAGAAGCAGCAAACTTTGTTTATAACCAAACTACGAAAAAAAATCCTCAATTAGCACGCGTAGATAGACAAAAGAAATCTGTCATTTTGTCTATTCTTCCGTCGACAAAACTCGTTTCTACGGTGGTCATGCTACACGTGCTGCTGTAGCAAATTAATAAAACGAGTCTTACATTTTAGGTAGTTCTCCTCGAACTTGGCCCTCATCTGCTTGTAAGACTCGAGGCACTTTTGGTATTCGCTCTGCTTCCTTTGCACTTCCTCGGACAGCTGTGGACAATAAAATAAAAATGATCATTAGTGTTTTTCATAAAAAGTAAGTAATCAAAACCTCGAAGAAGGGTTTGAATTCCTTTCATTGCCACAAAAAGGATTAAATGACGAATGGAGTCATAAGAACTGTTTAAAAAGTGAAAGGACAAAAACACTATTACACAAAGAGCATTAAACTGTATCATCTACGAATACTGGATATTTTAGAATGGAACCAAAAAGAAACATATTCCGGGATTTCACAATCAAGGCCCAGGTGTTTAAACTGCGCCTTGATAAACCAGTCAGTCTGGATATCTCTAAAAGGACATGCGTATACGCAGATAAAAGAGTAACCTGTCGAGCAGGAAAATTACGTAGGAAACCATTTGTGTTTTCCAAAAACGAACCAGTTTTTTGCATATCGAGTTCTGAAGTTTGATAAAACGCGTCAATAAATTCCCACGTGGAAGTATTTATCTGTACATCTATATCGAACTATTAAATAAAGCGATAAATCGCCAATGAAAACAGATGCGCTTGAATAATAAATGAGTGAAGCGGGAGCGGCGCGCGCGCAGGTGTGGGACGAACAAATCATGCTAACAACGAGATTTATTCTCTCATCGCGCCCTCACGTTAGCGCCTTGGTGTTTAGTTGGTAACATCATGCATAACTAAGGCATTTGTTCATATTTTATTACTGCACTCCAAAACTAGCACTACCAAAGCTATTATAACTCCCAAGCAAACATTGATAATCGGTGAAAATGTCAGTGGTAAAATTCAATATTTATAGATATATTCGATTAAATGAATATGAAAACCGGTTAGATTTAATACAATATATCAATGCAATCATAAATATTTATCAGCAAAAGCCTTATCCGCCAGTAATTTCCCGTGAAAACACATTGGCGTATATGGCTTTATTAACAATCGAACTTAAGCTTCCATTAATCCTCTCAATTGAGAAGAAAACGCGCGCACTTAATGGTTTCAATACGAAAGTTTTCTCACGAACATTCCTACTCTATGCATACACATTTAATTAAATAAAAGAGTTAATGACACTGAAATTGTTTTCCTCGGCTATTAGACCGAGCTTTGTAGGTATTGACACGTTTTTACAGCAGCTATTAACAATTAAATGCTAATCTCAAATTGCTTCTTTATTATCAAGTGGGTAAAAAATATCTTCCTACTACTGCATGATTTGTATGTACATATTCATTTATGTAAATGTATTGTGCGTTATGACGCCATGTATTATGCAATGCGTTGCTTACTGTAGTTGCAATGAATGATTGTTTACTATGGCTGCTGGAGATTTGTCATGCATTTCGTTTTGGAACCAGAGAGAGTTAGAAGACAAAACAAATTTGACGTTCTATAGTCAGGAGGCATCAACAAATCAAAAATCTGCAAACTTGGCAAACTTCCTAAAAAAATACTTATTCCTAGATGGAAACAACGAAGGTATAGTAACCTCGAAGATGAAGAAACAAATAATAACGAAGGAAACCATTAATAAATCTCACATGAATATAGCTATCAAGCATAACCACCAGACAAAACACATGTTTTCTATCAAATAAAATTATAAAGGAAGTTCAAATTAATAGCGCTATAAAAATGCCAACAATATCAGTTGCCAAGTCATATTACATGCTTTCAATCAATCGGTATATCTATGAATGCTTCGAGCTTCAATAAATCACAGACACATGGATTACAGGAAAATTATGATAATGCTTCCGGTATTCATATCGCATTAGTTATATTATGTACGATTTCTACAGATATGTGTACATAGATGAATGTGCTAACGGATGACCGTCTAAAGTTCTAAACAATATGAACGAAAACAATGGAGAACCCACAAATAATATTGTTTTCAAATTCTTATTAAGTACTCTTGTTTTGATGACTTATACCATTGTAGTAACACGTAAATTTAGTTTACTGTACGCAGTTATCAGACTCTAACTTTACAATATTTTTCACCAAAGAGCAAAATTATATATTGAATCGTTATTATCCTGCTCCAGCGTCAGCGCAGCATGACTTCTCCAATACTTCTCTATTAGTCCTTATCTCAGCAGTGACCCTGTTTCTCGCCATAAAATCATTCTCACTGTCCTTCCATCGCTTCTTTGATCTTACCCAACTCTTCTAACCATTCATACTCAAAATTTACAATTTAATATCACATAAAGCAATTTAACACAATCATATAATATGCAGAAGTTTATTCTTATTGTAACTTAACAAAAAATTATCATAAGAAATGGTAACACATCAAATCCTCATTAGATGAATCATATTCATGAGCTATTATCGCCCCGAGGAAAACGCATCAAAATTAATTTAGGTTTAAATTAAAATCATATTACATGTAAAAGAACAGACATTGTGGCTTCGAACGTGCGAAAATTTTAAATGCTGCTATCAATCTTATTCAAGCCAAACTGAATACACTTTGGAGTCATGGTATGCTTCCATCATAACTTAGGCGCTGGACACTTGTGGGAGCAGTCGGGTGCATCAATGTTCTCCTTACTTTTACTAACTGAATCGAAAGATAAGTCATTCAGTAGTGGTATGTACATACGTTTAGCGTATCTTCAATTGACTTTTCTTCACCTATTTCTTAGTATTCATTCCTATTTTCTCTTTGCCTTTTCTTAACTTCTTGAAGTCGTGAGTAATTAAAACCTCAAGCCAAAGAAACCCAATACAGAACATGACATTGATATTCAAGGAGCACATGCTAGCTAGTAAAACACCAGTTTGGCGTAAGAAAAATAAATCAAAATAACAGTATCCGGTCGTCAGCGCATATTTCGAGAGCTAACGGCAACATTTCGTGGCTGGCCTCTCATAACAACCAAAAAAGTACTATGTTAAACAGACAGGTTTGGTCCAGAATATGCTGGCGGTTTTGATCTTAATGAAAATGTTCCTGTACCAATGAAATCATGCTTTTACGAACATTAAAGTATTCAATACTTGCCAAAATGCTTGTCCATATGCATATGTTTGATGTTCTAGATTTTGAATCAAAATAAAATTTCAACTGTTTCTCGGTTGCAATCCAGTTGATTGTTTTTAAAATATTTAACGAATATGTTTAAATAATGATCTTTTAAACCCACATTCGATGTGGTTGTTAAGATGAGTAGATCATTAAAAAAAAAATTATCTCCAAACGCTTACGTTCGATCAGACCAGCGAAAGCAGATAAATTAACATTATTAGCTGATTATGCAACATATAATATAATGACACTGGACTGATAGGCCAGTAACATTGTTTTATTGCCAATAATATTACAATGAAGTGCTAATATTCGTGTTAATTAAATCTTGTTTACCAGAAAATTACCTATCTAGATTCTAGTTAAGTGGACTAATTTGTTTCTTCAGATGAAATTATCGTGTTTAGATACCAAACAAATTCACACGGTTTATTCATTATTCGCAATTGAAGTGATGATTAAGCATGATTGAGTGAATACGCCATGATGTTTCCCTTTCCTCACAACTACTCGCAAAGAAAGGGAAATCGAACGATTATCACAAACAGTTTATATCAGAAGATCTTCGGAAAGCCGTAAATAATTATAAGAATTCAAAGTATGTGACTTGCATTACCGTTAAAATTGGACAATGAATACGGTAATTCGCACAACATGATTGTCATGCTAATGCTGTCTTCAGTAAAATAAATCGTGAAAGAGGCTGTCATAATGAGACAGGTACCGTTTGATATAATATACGTTGATGCAAATCACATTGGTAATATTCTTGGAAGCTAATTGTTAAGAGTGACGACGATGGTTCTATATTTAAATCACATTTGAATATTCATGCAGTATTATCATTTCATGATAAAGTTCTCAAATACGAAAGTTTTAGAGAAATAAACATTTGAAAATTTCGTTCACATTGCATACGGAATCGTGTTTTATCACGATTCGGCAAAAAAAAAACGAATTGATGTTCACATTCGTGATTTTTGGACTAACAGATTATAAGACAAAGAACATGGGCATTTAAAAAGCATTACCGCCATCAAAAAAATGAATAATCGTGAAAAAAGGCGATTCATAAAAAAAAAACGAATCGTCGTGTGAACGAGCCGTAAGCTTTTTTGTGTTGATATTGGAATATCAACACAAAGAAAAATAAACAAAAATTACGTATGTTGGAGGTCCTAGTACAGCGCCCTGCGGTAAACCACTAACAACGCACGCAGTTCGTTGACTCAAACACTCTCGCTCTTAGGAAATTAGCGAACATTTACTATTATCGTCAGAGGAAATTACCACCTATAAGGTGAAAAAGATATCGAATCGCGGTATTTAACATTTTTAAATGTTTCACCTGTGTTAAAAGCCTTAATCGTGTATCCACCCATCTATAGCTGTTAAAATCTCTGTGTATCGTATGTTCTGAATATTTATGAACACAATAAGAAATAATCACTGCGTAAAGACTAATGCTGAAGCACGAAGTGTATCGAATAGCATTATCTTGAGTCATAGAGCACAATAAAACAGCAAAATGTTACTTAATAGACATAATGTTTTATGTACATAAGATGGTATGTTATATTAAAAGTGAAATCGTGAAACTATACACATAGATGTTAATAACGCATAGATGCCAATAAAATTTTCGTATTCCTATAGAGAATGTAGGAGTGCAATAAATTGCAATAGTATTGTGCAAACAAAAACCTGTCAGGGGCTTGAGAACTATTATTAATTATTATAAGTAACACAAGTGGTACGGTTAGTAGGTGTCGTGAACAAAAGCAGAAAGTAACAATGTCGCATGCATGGAAGGAGACAAAGTAACGGTTTCCAAGAACGGTGTCTACAACGTAAAACCCTGGTTTTATGTTAACGTTAGTTAGATAAGCAGCCTATATTTTTACTTTTACGATAGAAATAAATCTACAAGAGTACATTTGTAAATGGGCTACCTAACTGTTCATGTAAGTTTACACTCAATTGTTCTAAGTGTAAGTCACTTAAACGCGTTTTCTTGATAAGAAAGCTAATAGTTAGCACATAAGGCAACAAGGTTATTGCAGCTAGAGAGATTTGTTGCATTCTAAGGCTACCTTGTATTTCCTATATTGCGATTTGCAACGAATCTAATATCGGCAGATCAGTGCAATTCGCATATGGAACGGAATCATCAAATTAGGTCGGGATGGAATTAGTTTCTGTGAATCCCCAATACCTTGTTCAACTCCAGTTACTAAGAGACATTAGCAAGAATGTGTGCTAGATATTTATAAACATAAACACGCAACTCTATTGTCTGTGACCCACATACATCAGATGCGGCCACTCACACGCATGCCATTGCCTTTGACTCCACTTGAGGATATCTTTATTTGTATGGTTGCCCATCGACACACGTCATCGACACTAATCGACAGAATGGCAAATTGACGTCATACGTTAATGGAATTCGAGGTTAACAAAAAATCTTGTGATTGTACACAATATTACCAACTTAAACATACATAATGTGGTATGTGAAGTAATTTAATTATCGGAATTCAAAGATATTTGAGTGTTCGAAGATGGTTTTAATGTTTTGGACGTTGTCACATTGTGACCATACAATGCTTTATGTCTACTCATTGTTCTGATAATCGGTAAGAAAATGTAACATAAACCCCGACTAAATATTGACAAATTCTAGTATTAACGATAAAGGTACCGTCGGCGCATTAGATCAAAGAATGCCTTTATTTACTTAACTTCCGAGAATCATCAGCAAAAGCCGGTCCCGTGAGAAAATATGTGCATAAAGCAAGGCGTGCCGAATAACTGCCAGTATTAATGACTTTTATAAATAAATAAGGTAACAGTTGCCATATTTGATGCCAACCACACCTCGATTTATGTCTCGGAAAAGATTTTTCTTGTTAAATTGAAGAAAGGCGTTGTCAATACTATGGTGCTAGAAAGCAGACAAGGTACGTGTTACTAACAGCTTTAAAGTTACAATCATGTACTTTGAATTGGTCCTTTGGCACACCTTGAGCTTACTCATTATGGAACTAAAGACCAAATACATACATAAAACCAAGTAATCTAGCGCAAACAAAAGAAATAAGTACACATTAAACAATTGTAAATACATAAATTGTAAAATGCACTAACAAGGATATCTAAATAGGGCAAAAGGCAATAAACAATTTACAACTCCTAGCTTTGATAAGTAAATTATACTAGTAAGGAGCTCAACCAGCCTATTTCGTAAACCTCCGAAGATTGCTCAAAATCCGTGGAAGAGAAGTTAAGAATTAAAACGGTGTGACAAAACCCACTGTACCAATACCAAGCTGTAATGACATTAACCAAGATTCTTTGAGCAATACCGCTGACGGTAGAGAAAGCGTTTTTCGTAGAAACGATAAAACATGATGTACTTTTTACGTCGATTCTTTGGGAACCGGAGTTAAATACTTCTCAAATGACGAAGAAGTTATCTTGAGTATAAGATAAAACGGACACAATACGGACTCATAGTCTTGTTTTTAGTTGGCCAATTTAATGCAGTTTTGGCCCATATCCAAATTATAGTTTCCTTCAATGCCTGCCAAAAACTCACTTTCCCTGTGCATCGTTTAGTTAGCAATATTATTCGGATCAACTCGAAATCTTATAAGATAACTAGATATCTTTGGTATAATATAGCCCATCTACCTACCTGATCTGATCTTCAAGGCCAGGGTGTGCCCATTACCGGCGCCTGCTTCGAGATATAATTATTTACATAACATTTTATAATATTATCAAATTTTATCTAAACAAATAAACCAAATAACGCCATTTATATTCAAAAGCTTGGGTTTTATAAACGTTATGCCCAATATCACTTCGTTTCAAACTAATGTGAGGTCGGTGGTAGGTCGCATAAAATTCTCATTATTTAAAAACAATACTTTGAAGTGTAAAAATATCGTTGAGAAGAAAAATGTTAATCCTAAGCATCCAGTTATACCGACAAAGAAACTATAGATTTATGAGTAACAGAATCTAGATTGTAAAATTTTGTGAGTCTCAAACTTTTCTAAAGTTTTTGAAGCCGTTAGTTTGAGACCTTTTATTTTTATATATTTCGCTTAGGATTAACATGCTTCCTTCTCGTCTAGTGTTTACAGATAATATGTCTTATCTGACTGTGTTCTTGATTAAGTCCACTAGCTGTTGATTTATTTTATCAGTATTCCCTTCATCAAGCGCTCTGGGTGTGAGTTTTAATGCCAATTCTTCTTGATATGTATTCTTTTGAACTGACAAAAATGTGCTATCACAACACGGTTTTAGTGTTTCCATAAGTCACCTCCTTTCTAAAGGTAAATCGAATGCGATTTAAGCTCTTACGATTATGTGGTCACTTCCAGCAGACATCCAGTCAAATAGGATGACTCAATATTAAAGCAATACCTACATAATATTTACCAGACACCAGTTTATTATAAACCTCGAAATAAAAGTGAAAAATTTGATCGCAGCAAACCCAAAAAGGAAAAAATCCAAAAGGACCACGTAGATAATAAAACTGGCTTCAACCACTGAGCGATAAATGTTTGCGGTCAATGTATGAGGGGGAAACAATTCATTTCACATTATATTGTCTACTGCACACCGTGTGATGGCCTGATGGGTATTCAGAGGACATGGCTCCCATCGAACCATGTCTTACCATTGTCACCCATTGTTCACTTCAATCACATCCGACAAAGATTTTTATTTAATTGTGACACATGCGAAGGGCTTACTGCATTCTATCTTATTACGCATAAACTTAGATTCCGATATTTGATAACAAATATGTTGAGTGTCTGAGTCATTGTGTGATCATCCTATCTATCGATGAACGATTCCTTGAAGACGGATTGAGTCAGCCAAAGCTAGCTTTAGCTTGGACTTTGGAGTTAAAAATTTTGGGCGCACCAACGACGCGACGCGACGTAGCAAATGATGTTTTTGTCAATGACGGCTTGGATGTAACTGACGAATTAGTCTTCATCTACCATCAAGATGTTGTTTTGATTTGTGTCGATTCCAGGGAATCAAATTTCCAAAATGTTGATGATTTTAAAATTATTTATTTGGTTTTGATTTTGCATAATCATTAACACTATTTTACAGATAAGGAAAATACATGACATCGCAAACAAGAATGTTGATCATATGTTCTGAAACACGTCTTTCTACAATCTTTTAATTGGACTGTTACTATGAGTCATCGTTGGTCTCCGGGTAATTTCGAATGCAGTTGTTGAACACGTTGCTCTTGCACATAGTAAGTGAAGGGATACGCCCGGGAATGACCTCAGGGCTGGTGACGACACCGCGTTTAAAATTCCACGCTCGTTCTATATGCGAACAGGACTAAGGAGACTGGATGTTTACTAGTCTATTAAACAAATGAACAGCCGAGGGCATCGCCAGCTTTTGAGCTAAGGGGCAGAAGTGTGCGAGTAAAAACGGATTTGTAAGGGGTAAGTTTACTATTTTAATTCAGAAATAGATTTTACTTAATTGTCCTAGTGAGACCATTTAATAAAATGAACTAAGGCTTCAAGAGCGAGCAAAGCGAGCTCGAATATTTGAACACCCTACCTACCTTGGGCAGGTTAGAATTGTTTCGAGTTTAAATCTACTGGAGTAACTTGGGCGACTTATAGACAAAGTTAAGATTTAAGACAAAGTAAGCTGCAAAAGCGAACGTAGCGAGCTCAAATATTTTACATCTTGCCTCGAATAAATTAAAATGTCCACATTGTCCATTTTAAGCAACCTTGTGTTTGCCATAATTGCCTATTAAGGCCTCGAGCAAAGCGCTCCTAATTCATTTCACTCTCTGTTTATAACGGTTAATCATGCGTAAATCCAATAGGAGTGCCTATCCAGAGACAGAAAAAAGGAGCCTCTGTGATTCAAGGTATTTCGCAGGGTTTAGGTTAAAAATATTTTAGTTTGAGATTGATTCTACTGTACGCTACAATTTATTACGTACTTACTAATTCTGTGCCATCAGGCAGGAAAACTAATAACTTTTTTTTAATCCGGGGTGTCTAGAGGGGGGGGCAGTTGCCCCCTCCTGATCCCCCCTGGCGACGCCCCTGTGAACAGCCATTATAATCTATTACTGAATAATAATGAGGTGTTCACGACCGAAGCCACTCTTTATACTTTATTGTTTTGCATTGCCTTTTTGCATACCTGTTCGGATATAAAAGTAATATCTTATCAGTTTCTGAAATTGCATTTCGACTCTTAAGACCAAAAAAAAACAAACGAATGGCCGTTTCACAATGCACAAAAACTTAGTACCTATAAACAGGCGAAAAACTTGCAACTAGGTGTGGCAAGCGAGGCTGCTTTCTCTAGTCAGCTGGTTGCCCGAGCCTTGCACGTGCGGTGCGCACGCGCGGCTTCGTTGGCGAGACAAGTGTGTGATATGCTCCACACTAGCCCAAACCTTGTCAATACCAAGGTTCCATGTTTGCAACATGGTGATTTATGATGACAGACTATATTTTGTAATTTGGGTCGGTACAAATGTTTTGAACATGAACATAGCTAGGGTTGACTGGACGTCAGATTTCGATGTTCATTTCGAATATAATCTCTCCCGTAATCTTTTCCCTTTTCTGTATAACATCCTACAACTACAATGACAATACCGAATCACCTATCTTTACAATCTGCGCTTTCTCGAAAACTACCTGAATTGTAACTAAGGGATTATCTGCTGATCCTAACTGTGCAACTACCAAAACAACGATCTCACTTTTCCTAAGAAACCCTGGCTAGGCCAAATTGAATTGGAAACTCGTAGACCGTAATTTCTTAATGCAGATAAATAGATATCTATCGTGACATCATTTACTTGATATGCATTTACAAGCTAGTAGCTACTTGATAAGATAACTTACCTAGTTCCATTTATTAGCCTTCCAATCATTAGATACGTGACATCGATAAACTGATAGGAAAGTTACATACGACTACTGATTGTATCGCGATTACTTTTCTAGGAAATCCCGCTTTCATCTTATTCATATTTGAACAAGATATTTACCGTAACTACTACTGTAATCTAAGTCGTATCATCAGCTGGAAGTAGAGATCTAAACTAGCGCGCAAGTAAAATGTGGGTAGCTATAATGTTTTCCTACATTATTAGAAATTGCAGTTGTTATTCCAAATGTTTCCTTGTTGTAATCACAATTGCAGGAAGATCGTTTTCCATTACAGCTGTTACTTTTATGTTAACTAATAATTGGTTTGCTTCTTGATCAAAACTTCCTATAACCACCTTCGCTTTCGGTTCTGTCTTTTTTCATATCATTTGCCAAAACAACATTGAAATTTTGAGGAAAATCGATTGTTGTCTGTAACTGCGTTCAATCGTAAGATTCTAACCCTAAGCACGGTGTGCGTGAGGAAGGCAGTTACATCACTACGAGAGGTCTTTAGGAAAACAGAGGAAAACGCAACCAATACTAACTGTATAGTTTTCCTCATACTATAATGGTAAAAGGTAAAAAAATATCTATTTAAATGGCCAAAACAGTAGTATTTTCCGTAAACATATTAGGATCAGAAAATAAATCATCGCATACGATTAAAAAAAAATCCCATATTATACCGTTTCTACTTATACAATCATTCACTATCCAATGAATGACTTCAATACAAACTCTTTCTTAATGAACATGGCGTTCTCAAATTAAGCGATACTAAGGTTATAGGTAAGGTAAGGTAAATTGCATGGCAACAATAGCTTTATTCACGGCCGTGCTCAGGTTCATTGAAGCACCCTGACTGCCGCGGGCAGGTTCCCACGACTCCACTCCTGCGCACCAATTAGATACACCAGGCCAAGCTAAGCTATACTTAGGTGCCAATTTATTGATACAAAAAAACGTTTTGGATGATTGTTTGCAAGGAATGTTTAGCTTTATTTAAAAAAAAAAGAAACAATTCTTTTTAATTTGTTCTTTGGTTTGCCAGTCTGGCATGCAGTGAATCGGTAAGTGTAATGACTGGCAGTGCCACAGAATATTTGATAATACTCTAGTGAGGGTGGTGCTGATCAATGCTCGTTTTTTTGTTTGAAATCTTAAAGTATTCATTAATTAGTGCCTTGGATTGCCAGCCTGACCTGAACTAGGCGTGATGACTGGTGCTCAATGCTCTCTTCACTGTTCTGGAATGTTGTTGATATTAAAAGTATTGTGAGTGTTTACAATTAATGCATTATCACTTAAGGCAGTTTTTTATTGTTCTATGTTTAAGAGTATGGTATGTATTATAGTTCTCAGGAATCTCAGGAAGCCAGTATAGATCGACCATTGTCCGTTATTCAATCCGTGTAACGATGATTAGAACTGTGAGGAATATTTTGAAAAAAAAATAAGAACTCCTATCTTCTTTTCTTGATGAAACAATTATATTACGTAGGTGCGAAGACATGTGACATTTGCACTCGACCCGCATGGTGGATATTAATTCCTCCTCACCGAGAGTCCTGCCTGCCAGTGCTCAACATTATAGGCTGATTATTTGTGTCCGACCGAAGCTTAGACTTCGGCCACCTTCGACCGAAAAAAACACCTACGCCAAAATAGGTCGAAGTTTTGGCCGAAGCCGAAGGCTTCTGGCTAGCGTCGAAATTGAAAGAACTGTTGCAAACAAGTTGGTGGAAGTGGCGACGCGGTGGGGCAGGGTTCGCATATTTCAGTTTTATCACTTTTTACAAACTGCAACGTCATTTTAATCATTTCATAAAGTTTTTCATATACAGTCAAGTTGTACTTTTAATTAAAATGTTTAAAAAATAATTATTTAATTCACTTTAAGCCAATCTTGATCTGAATTTCTTAGGATTATTAAACCTTTGGTTTCGGCTTTGGCCGAAGGTTGTGGCGATAGCTCGGCTTTTGCCAGAAATCGACCTTCCGGCGGACAATATTCTGACCATGAATATTAGTACGAAGTCAACATCTGTTGAGGTGTTCGTCAGACCGAATAAACAAATATTTTCCCGTAGGTAGATCACACATCGGTATTAAAATCTGTGTTCATCAACATAAATAACACCAGTATGTATGGATATTAAAAATCCACATATAATAAAATGCTATGTTACTTTGTAAACGTGTCATGGTGATGTTGATTTGCGTCAACTGTCATGGTATTTATAAACGTAATTAAAAATAATACGCAGAATAAGACGTTAAGAAATAACGTTAAATATACTCGTACATAAACTCCTTCATAAGTATTGGGTGTTGAGTAGGTATGTGGACTTCCCAATCAATGACAGGTGACACAATTTTCCGGTGCACTTCTTGATTTCTGAGTTGTACCACCATTATATACAACACTAGATTTAAATCTTCTTACTCTACCTCAGTTACCAAGTCTATGGCTTCACCCAAGTCTATTTCCCAATTTCCTTCGACTTCGTTTATTCTTAAACATTCATCTCCTCCCAACGGTCTTTCAGCAGATATGGCAAGCTCACCTCCATAGTCACTTCGTGTTGAATAAGGTTCTATTCTGATGATATCTAACGACAAGAGTTTCTCTATTTTCTGTCAATGATTAAATTATAATGCTTTAACTTTTTACTGCTCATTACGACTCTAAAGCTGTTTTTAAATATAATAACTAATTTTTGTTTGCAGATATTTAAAAGCTGGTGAGAAGCATAAACTTTATGGGTAGAGTAGGTACATGTACAACGTTTATATTACACGTATGTTCAAATAGGTTTGTTTTGATACAATTTTACACAAGGATAAAAGAAGAAGCCACGAAACACGTTCGACCACCATACCTAGGGATGCCATTTTTGATTTTTTTCGGAGAAAATTCCGGATTTTTTTCTTTTTTCGTGCCGTAAAATTTTACTGAATTTATTAAAAGTAACAGAAGCACGGGGGCTCGATCTTCAAGGTTAAGCAATACTTGTCAGGCCGTGGCTGGGTGACCAGATATTCCATACCAAGTTCCCTACGCGCTTCGAAAAGCCGTTGGTCCTGGCAATAATTTTTAGATTCATTATGATGATTTGACTGTCGTTACGAGTAGTTGCTGCCCGAATTTCTAACATCTATGTAAAGTCTCACCAAGAGGACTCGTTTTACCCAGTAATTGGGTTGTGGAGTTCGGATAGGCAGTCGCTCCTTGTAAAATTCAGCTTCGTACGGTTAGACTGGAAGCCGACCCCATATACTACTCTGTCAAGAATGTACCGGGAAACGATCAATAATACACAAAATGTTAGTTATTCATCCAAAATTTTATCGCCTTCAAAGTATTTTCTTTCAGAAACGATACACTTACGCCAACGAATAATCCAATCATCAAAACCTTTTTTAAACGCTTTTTTCGGGATTGAGTTCAGTTCTTGCCGCGAATTCTCCTTTATGTCTTCTACCGAATGAAAACGGGTGCCACGAAGTGGTAATTTGAATTTAGGAAAAAGAAAGAAGTCGGCTGGAGCCACATCTGGTGAATGAGGTGGTTGCTCGATGGTATTTGTTGAGTTTTTGGTCAAAAGTTCGTTCACTATGATGGCCTTGTGCGAAAGCGCATTATCGTGGTGCAAAATCCAAGAATTTTCTTTCCACAAATCTGGCCTTTTTCATCGAATTTGCTCTCTTAAACGCCGCATAACGCTCAAATAATATTCTTTATTTCTGTTTGACCTTCCGGCAAGAATTCCGAGTGCACAACACCGCGATAGTCAAAGAAAACGGTTAAAATGACTTTGAGTTTTGATCGACTTTGTGGTTTTTTCGGTTTCGGTTCAGTTGGAAGGCGCCACTCCGAAGCTTGTTGACTAGTTTGCATGTCAAACTTGTAAACCCACGTCTCGTCAGCAGTAACAATGCGTTTCATGAATGTTGGGTCGGAATAGACTCTTTCTAGCATGTCCTAAGCGACTCTTATGCGATTGAGTTTTTGGAGAAAATTCAGGTCTTTTGGGACTAGCCGAGCGGCAACATGTTTCATACCAAGTGATTATTTAAAATGGTGCGGATCGACTCGTGAGACACAGAAAGTTCAGCGGCTATCTCTCTCAAACAGAAACCTTCTTACAAGATAAGCCTCCCATATATGTTCATCAGTGTTCATTTCCTCCTTAGAATCAATGTAGCTGCTCAATTATACAGCCGACGAGTATTATTTATTTGGGTGTAATCATTGATAAAAGATTGTCCTTTGATGAACATATTCACAGCTTATATAAAAGAGTGCGGAAACTTACTTATATTTTTAAACAGCCAAGACAGGTAACAAATAGTGAAGAACTTAAAATGGTATATTTTGCCCTTGTTCAATATTGTAAAACAACGATAGAGAGCCCAAAGGCTGATTCTGAAAGTTGGCCTTTCAAAACCGCGACTCTTCCCCACTGTCGCACTGTATCAGGAAGATGAGGTTTTCACAGTGAGGCAAATTTACATCCTTCTTACTATTCTGAGGCAACATTCAGACTCATCCTATTTCGATCTTTCAAAATTAACCACGAGGAGGCACTATGCAATATGTAACACCGTTAAATCTATGGGGTAAAATAATAACTTTGTGTTTTTTTTTGGAAGTCGGTTATTTTTTGCAAAAAAGTTTTTATTTTACCCTTTTTAGTTATCGCAACAAACACAAAGCTTTGACAAGTATAAATTTCACAATTTCTTTTACTTGGATAACGTATTTTTATCAGATATGTATTTTGATTTAAAAACCAAACTGCTGGACCGATTTTGATGAAATTTCTATGGAACCCATCGGGAAGTATACCCTTTCAAAAAAAAACCAAATCGGTCCAGCCATCTTCGAGTAATCGGGGAACATACATAAAAAACGAGGTTCCGACGAATTGAGAACCTCGTCGTTTTCGAAGTAGGTTAAAAACAGGTTTTGCCCAAAAATTTTATACTTTCCGAGGACCTGAACTCTATAAATAAAGTGAATAAAGAATTAGGTATTTTTAATTACAATAAATCTAAATGTAAACTAATATTAACTAACTGGCTACTAAAATTGAACTACACAAAAACAGAGGAGCTACTAGTCATAACAACGTATGTAATAGGAATTAAATAACGTAAGTACTTCCTACCTGTACTATACAGGGTGGCGCCGACAATACGACAATAAATGAAAACACTGGTAATATTAGTTCATAGGAATATTTTTAAACTATCAAAAAATCCTAGCATCGAAATAAAAAAAAAAAAACAAACAAGCCAAATAGCATAAAACTGATAACGAAATACAACTCCATTTATAAATATTGGTTTACTAACGTTAGGTATAGTTTGCACTAATTCGCGTCTGGAAATAACATTTAAGGAAAGAATTAGGCAAAGGTTTTTGAAATAGCGAGTTGGCAACATGTGTTTAGTATTTATACCGATACCGAACCTGTGAGTGCTAGCCTATATAATCTACATAATGTAGAAAATTCCGAAAAATAATGTCCTGTGACTAAACTATTATTCGAATGAATTTTTGTACGCAGACTGGGAACGTCATGAGGTATACCCAGTTAAATTTATTGTCGTATTGTCGGCGCCACCCTGTATTTTTTCAACCTTACAGCTAGGTAGACAGGAACCCACTCACTCACATACCTTTCCGTTCTCACCTTCTCGACACCAAACACAAACACGCACACACAAATGCATACAGACAAACACACACATATGCATAGTCCTCGCCCATATCCCACACGCACCTTTAACTACACTACACTTCATTAAAATTTAAGATTTTACAAAAAAAAAAAATTTCTTTTTCTTCTCTTCCAAAAAATAATTTACCCTTATAACATAAAAAAATAAGTTGAGTTAAGCATTGTCTATGATTGTATTCATAAAATGTTTTGATGAGATCTTTGCCTTTAGGGTCCAGTCCCAGGTGTCCTGAAATACAAGTCACGGCTTAGTTTAGGCACCAGTCTCTCACAAATTAACAGTGTTACATCATAATAATATTTTTCATTAGTTTTAGTTAATAAGTGTCATTTGTGGAGGAAAATAAAGATTTTTATTATTATTATAATTAAAACTTGAATGAGGATCTTCAGTCACTATTTCCTTCACTTTTGCGATGTTAACTTTAGTTGAAGACGTTGATGACCTACCAGAGCGAGGGAAATCTTCCATCACATCTCGACCGCTTTTAAACGCTTTGTATCACTCATAAGCGTGTTTGCATAAATGTGTTTTTGATAAATTCGATTCATCGTAAGCCTTCTGTAACATTTTCAGGGAATCCAAACACGAAATTCCATTGGCGATGCAAAATTTAAGACAAACTCTTTGTTCGATGTTTTTGTCCATTAGGTATGAAATTCGCAATATAGGCTAGATATGATCTAACTAAAAACAGCACTGTATTTAATCTAAATAACGGATGCAACTCAAACTTCGCGCCAAAATGGAAAACAAGTGTGCCCATCTAACAACAAAAAAAAATTGAATTTGGAACCATGAACAAATCATCCATTCCTGATACTTAAACTATTTGTTATTTTACCATTTTTGGAAATTCCGGACATTTTAGAACTCCCCCGCATTCCGGACACTGAGCTAAAATTCGGGCCTTGTCCAGATTATTCCGGACGTATAGCAACCCTAACCATACCAAAGTTCATAGTAAACACCCCAATAAAGATACACGACTTGAATATTTTCCTCTACAGCAACGATTTATCTTTGTCATATACTGTAAACAATATAGTGAGGACATTGACTGTAGATACGTCCGTGATAACTAATACAGCTATGCCACTGAACCCTTTGTTTTTGACATGGGTGGGCTGAATCTACTACGCAGTATTTTAGCATGTATATCCAAATACATTGCGCCCACCACCTTTTCGACTACTTTTTGGAATGGAAACACTTCAAGAACAGCGCTCTTAGCTTTGGAACTGGGACAAAATCTAAAGGAGATTTCATAAACTTTACTCGAGTCACACATTATCATGTTGGACAATCAATATGTAAGTATAGACGTTAAAAATATTACTTCAACGAAAAGGTGTAAGCAAACAACATTATCAGACTTCACATCCGTAGGTGACTTAATAGAAATAACAAAGATAAATATAATTTTAAGTACAACGGTAAGTAAACGAGAAAGTTCTCGGTATCGCGCGTGTTGCTACCAAACCGCCTCTATTTGCACAGCTATACAAACTGCGTGTTGTTATCGGTATCCAAAGTAAGCAGACCTTCCCCGTTTCCCTCTTTGGAGGCAATAATGAAACAATAAATGGTAATTTAGAATTTTACGGCGGCTCTCTGTACGATGGTGGAATTGTATTAAAGTATGATGACGATGTTGATGCTAAACTACCTAGTTCTTGTAGAAACGTCGCGTCGAACAGGGACATTGTGGAGGTACTGGCACACTTGTGCTAACGTCACTGCATCTGTTTAATCGAAAACGAAACAACAATAAAATTGTACCATATATGTAAATGTTCCTATCATGTATATGAACTGCTCTTCGCATCCATCAAACTTTTTTGCTGTTTCAAAGTTCTGGAGTCTTTTCAAATCCGAAACCAACACCAACAAGTGTCGTTGCTATCAAAATATTTTCTAGTTTCCAGCGATACATTTTCTTCGCTTTAACGATACTTACATTACATGAACGATGGGCCAACAACTTTCCACTACTTATACGTTAGTGCAATACATGGCTAATGTCACAGAGACGCACCTTAAAAGGGCCGGAGGTGTCGGAAATTCCATAGATATATGTATAAGTGATTCCTGACATTTGCGAACATTGTACCTACATTCAAACAAAACTTCTTGATGTATGAATTAATTCACGCATTTACGAAACGACTCCGAGCTTTTAAATGTAGAACTATGTTTGATAACGCTTCAGTACAAAGAATACGAAAACAGAATTGCAAGAAATACACTACTGTCTGCTACTGCAGCTTTTGCAAGTTGGTTTTCATTCAACCCCGTATTTATGCTCGCATCCTTCCAAAACAAATCTAGTGTTTTGAGCATAAAAACGAGGCTGTCATTGTCCCAAAATTTATGCACTCGTAAAATATTCCGTTCTACATTAAAAGTGTTACGCTAGCTGAATTCTTGATAGATTATCATAGTTTCGATATCCGGAAGTGGTAATTACTACGCATGGTAATTAATATCTTTTCCGGAAATGGAACCAGTTCATTACACAATCATACTTTGGTCCTTAATCGAGACATCTCTAGGCTTATTTTTCATCGTGTTATCATTATCACTCTCGTCAAACGTGTTTTCGATTTACAATTAATTATTGGTCTGAAGCAGTCCAAGGCATGTTACTGCACTTATAAGGATTAAAACAGCTTATTTTATGATTGTCGTTATGGCCCAGAGGTTAAAACCTCGCCTCTCATGCATGAAGTTGTGGGTTCAAATCCGGGCAAGTACCAATGTGACTTTTTTAATTCATATGTACTTTTCTAAGTTTATCTTGGACATCACAGACGTCGGTGAAGGAAAACATCGTGAGAAAACCTGGACTTATAATTAATATAAGTCTGAAATCGCCAACCCGTCTTGAGCAAGCGTGGTGATCAATGCTCGTGCCTTCTCTGTATGAGAAGAGGCCTTTGCCCAGCAGTGGGACAGTTACAGGCTGGTACTATTATTAATGTGTATTATATGATTTTATTTTTAAGAGGCGTATTACAAAGGTTTTTATTTTACCCTTTTTAGTTATCGTATCACACACAAATCCTTGTCAAGTATCAATTTCGCAATTTCTTTTACTTGGATGACATTTTTTCCAGTTATTTTGATTTCAAAACCAAACTGCTGAACCGATTTTGATGAAATTTCTATGGGACCAATCGAGAAGTAGATCCATTCAGATAAAAGAAGAATTTTTCAAATCGGTTCAGAAATGACGGAGATATGAGGTAACAAACACAAAAAAAAAAAAAAAACATACAACCGAATTGAGAACCTCCTCCTTTTTTTGAAGTCGGTTAAAAATACGCGAAATTGCAAGTTTTCCTCGTTGAAATTGTGTGCTATCCGTTCGTTGTTTGAAATACAATTACTTGTTAAAAATAGTTCGTTTCCTCTACTACAATAATAATAAAGCGAATTTTAGATAAATTATTAATTTATTCAGTAATAATCATTCACCCGATGCATGTTCAGACAAAAATTCACGGAGACGTGATTTGGGAGCTCTAATTTGTAGATTCTATTGAATATAGACCATCAATTTTTGTTTTATCTTACAAATATCCCCGACTGATTGATTGAATACATTTTCGTTATATGCCTTTATTGTAAAGAAAAAAAAATTGGACCTAATTCATTAAAAAATAATAGTAGCGATTTAAAAAAAAATAACTATAGTTAAGGCAAATGTTGAAGATTATTTTGGTATAAATATTACGTCAAAATGATGTACAATTTCGGAGATATTGGGGCTCGTTTCGAAGTCTTTTCGGTCAATAATTGAATTAGGTCCATTTTTTTTTCTTTCCAATAAAAGGCATATAACGAAAATGTATTCAATCATTTTTGAAGTTGGGGATGTTTATAGAATAAAAAAATAAAAATTGACGGTCTATTTTCAATAGAATCGACAACTTAGAGCTCCCAAATCACGTCTCCGTGAGTTTTTGTCTAAACATGCATCGGGAGAATGATTATTACTGAATAAATTAATAATTTATCTAAAATTCGCTTTATTATTATTGTAGTAGACAAAACGAACTATTTTTAACAAGTAATTGTTATTTCAAACAACGAACGGATAACACATAATTTCAATGGGGAAACCTTGCAATTTCGCGTTTTTTTTTTTGTAATACGCCTCTTAACCTCTGTTTTGGCTTGTAAAGAATATCTCACAATTTTTCCTCCTAACGCAACTTACAACTTTGCAGCGCTGCATTCACGCATGTCCCTGCACACACATTGCTGGCTGCCTTTACGTACTTTCAAATTGAATATTAGGACATGGTTTAATAGATCTATTTTATATTCCTTTCACCATCAGAAATGGTGTAATTATACTTTGGATTCCGTTCACACCCTGTAACGTTCGTGCGTAATTCGCATAACATATTATTACGCAAATTAAACTTCTCAAATACAACATAGAAGGCACTTTTACTTTTAATCGATCAGTATTCAGAAAGTTAAACTTTCCCTCGCTCGTGCTGCCAATGTCGGAGTCAACAAGGAAATCTATGTTTATTAAACAAGCTTTCGTTTCGATGTACACAATCATTGATAATGAAGTAGTAAACTTCGCTTGATTGATAGTAGAAGATGCCCAAACACTCGGACATGTAAATGTAGATATGGTTATAAATAAGTCATCTAAAAGATCATTTCAAAGCCAGTAATATTATAAAAAGCCGACACATAATTCCCAGAGAAACGAA
This sequence comes from Standfussiana lucernea, assembly GCA_964057025.1. NCBI lineage: Eukaryota > Metazoa > Arthropoda > Insecta > Lepidoptera > Noctuidae > Standfussiana > Standfussiana lucernea. The sequence continues at coordinate 12,938,695 of OZ059790.1, read as the reverse complement.
CAACAACAATAAATATACAATAACAACTGCTAAAGCTAACGAAACACGTTGGAGAGCGGCGCGGGCGCCGGCGAGCTTCTAAACTTACGAGTGCTCACAACAAATAAGTGGCTGACACAGACGCACACACGAACACGGGCAGGTCGTGCGCGCCCGCGGCGCAGCGCCTGCGCAGCCTGGGACACAGGTTTACTCAATGAACTGTACGCCTCAGGGATGGGAGAACTCGATCTTTATTTATCGACTGCAATATTATTAATCATCATTTCGACAACATCATCTAAGGGATCGCAAATCTATTCCAGTTGACCCTGACTATCTTTGAACAAGACCACTTCATTAGAAACAATATTATTATCATTAACTTAATCTATCTACATATACGAGTAGTAGACATCAAAGTTATTTATTGTAACGTTCTCTGCCAATATAAGTATTTCGGTAGATGCGTCATCTATTTATAATGTGGCTACGACAAGGCAACAGACAAGTTCGTTTACGATCGCTCTAATGTCACTCACTTTTTTAATTTATCGGTCCAATGCGTCACCGCCTGAAATATGGCGAAAGAATCATTTGTGAAGTTCGTCAGTAGGAACTTTTCTTACCAGATAAAGATTTTATATTGAGAAGGATTTTATCAACTGCAGAACTAATACTCCTAGACAATACATCAATCTTATCCACGTGGCAAGGGTTCATTTAGTCCATTCACCAACTTATCTCAAGTTTCCAGAACAGAGGAACAACAAACAGATTTTTAACCACTCCGTGTGGGATTCTTCAGAGTCTAGACATTTTTATAGTCTGATACAATGGCGTTAGACATGCATTGTCTCAACCTTCGAAGCATCGATGATTTTGGGATTGACAGTAACGACAACACTATAGTTGAGTAGAGTAGACGTTAAGTAGGCGAGATCGTTGCACTGACTAGCGGTGCAGTCTTCCATCTTACTCGCACTCAGCACCTAAATCTAGCGGTGCAGTTTTACCTCTCCTTCGCACACTTCTAAAGCAAGGCGCTAGGGTTGCTTATTGAAAGTGATTCAAAAATTTGTAAATCGAAGTGTTAACAGGCTGCTAAAGAATGAGACGGGTGTCCTTCAATCAGGGAATTTATGACCACAGCGCGGCTGTTACCAAGCATAAGTCAAATGGCAAGCACAAGCAGGAACCGCAGAGCGATTTATTTCACTGGCAACAGAAACTACAACGGGTGGTCTCGAGTTGCGATTTCTTCGCCTGGGGACTGTATCTGTAATGGTGTTTCTAGTCATAAATACAGGCGCGATAAGTATCGCCCAGGACGGAGCGGGGCGATGGGTGGTCGACGCGAAATTCGGCAGAGCGCTGCCCTCGGGACCGGTTCCGAGAAGGCTCGGCGCGTCGGCGGCGGCGGCGGCTATTGTGTCTGCCCTCTGCCACACGCGCCGCTTCATTACCGGCCCTCCAGACCTCCCCTCCGCGCCCTGCGCCCTCCGCACATGTGTTAGTGGTCAACTAACCCAGGCGCCAACGCTTCGTGATATTTATGCGCTGATTTGGATCACTTGCTACTATTCAATTAATGATAAGCCTGATCTTATGTTCTGTTGTTGTAGGTTTAGAAAACAAATGACGTCTATCGTCCGCCTCACTTTCAATTTTAACATAAACAAAATCTGAATTGTAATTTCATAAGTGGCCTTTTCATGAATTGAAAAATGATGGAAATCTTCCATTTGTACACAACGATATGAGAGAGTTAATACAACATGCAATTAGTTACCAAACACCTACTTAATGCTTATAAATATAATCATATTTGTTATGTTAATGATATAAATGATGGATACCATGATATCCTAAGAAAACATCTAACCTTCGTCACAGCTTAACAGGTGATTAAAAAAAATAACACGGTAAAATGCATTTGAAACGGCAAACAGTGCCGCTCCGCACCGATAGACCACAATAGACAAGAAATAATATCGTTCACCTAATCTCTTTTTCGTTAGAGGCGCGCCATATTTCATTCTGGCAGCCATTGTCAATAAGAGCCGAGGTCAGAGGCAAATAGGAGAAAAGAACGTCCACACTTTTGTTTTCTTTTTCGAACACTCAAACAAAATAAACTCTGGCACAGTTGCTTGAACGCGCCGCCTTTTAAAATTCGAATTCTAATATATTTTTTCTTTCCCATCTTTTCATTAATATATTACGTTGGACGCTGGCTGTCAATTTTGTTTTTTAGTTAAGTTCGAGTTAGGTACCTACCTGAACGGAGTGATGTGTACCATTTTACGGTGGGAGCTTATTGTGGAGTCGGTGCCGTCGTGTGAAATCTCATAAAATCTAAATAAATGGTTAAACGTCCAGGAATAATAACTAATTTTTTGTTAACAGAAAATGGTCCAGTGTCAAATCTTTCACTACAAGGCGGTTGTTCAATTTGTAATTATTTAGTAAAGGTGATTACAATTTTGTTGTAGATGTGTCGCAAAATCATAGTTCAACATTGAAATTGAAATTGTAACATCCAAAGCACATAGCATGGTGCCATAACATGTTGCTAAACATAACTTTACAATTCAATGATAAGTGTTCGATATAAGAAGAATCGTAACACGTGCAAAAGAATGTAGAAAAAAAACGGTTCTACGAAAGCAAATTAACTTTTGCTGCAAAATCTAAAAATAAAACACGAAGCACAACGAACAGTTTTTGGGTAATACATTCACCAGATACCGACTGTACTGGATATCCTATAAAATACATAAACCTATATATAAACCTAGATAGAAATATATTCTACTCCAGTTCTGGAGCAGAGCATAGATCTCCTCAATAAGCAATTAGCCACTGACAATCTCAAAGGAAATTGGCAATTGACCTTTTACTTGAACTTTAAATTGACGCCAGACTGGTATTTATTAAATGCAGTAATCACTGGAATATAGCACATTTCCATAGAGGATTTGTTAGTACTGTTACTATCGTAATGGTATAGACCATCTAAAATATCTCAAAAACATATTTACAAACTTGGCAGTTTTTTATTACATTACGAAATAGGAAATAGACCAATATTGAAAACTGAAAACCTAGAAAAGGCTACTATTTCCTCCATCACAAAAAATGAGGTGGCACTCATAATAAAATTGTATAACACGTTAATAACAGAGATACTTCTGAAAATGCGTAAACTAATTGAAATTCGTATTCTCACGGCACTTTGGCGCAACCCACTTATTATAACTTTTATTATATCATACTACTCTTAACGAAAGCAACAATTCACAAGAGCTTTGTTACGTTACGTCGACCGTTACAGTTGTAACCACTTACCTAATTGTGTGGTATCAAACTTTTAGACAAGTTTTAGATGAACTTATGTATTGTGAGTTGAAAGAAATCAATGCTAATTATAAAGTTATCGGACAGCAAGAAGAAAACGAGCTTGATGAAAATCCAGAAAGAGGATAGACTCTTGATAGAGATTCGCAACAATGACGATAGTAACAATCAAAAGGGGACTAATAGATGACAGTGATGAGATAAAGAATGCTGTAATGCTGTGTGTAGATATGACACACGATATGAGTTCAAAATATCATCGTTTTCTTGTCCTTTACAAGAATACAAATGATCACGTTTGCAAACGTGCTACGGTCAAACGCAATGACAACAAGCCAGTTCATCACAATGACATACATTCCTCGATCCTTATTCTTTGGACTACTTTTACTTCTCTGCTTGTCACAAGTGACACTAATCATTAGGTATTGAAATCAAACGAGTCAAAGTCGTCACTGACATGATCACGACTATGCTATGTGTCTGTGTTAGCTTCGCCACTGACACGTACCCGGGTCAGGTTGCACAATGTCTATTAAGTAATTACCAACTAACAAAGGTGAACGGGGTATGTATGTTTGTAATTACAATTTACGGTAAAGCTCAACTATGTATCATACTTGAGAATGCACATTGCTGCAAGGTTGAAGAAGATTTTTCTTTTATTCCAGATCCTGCTATGTCTTTGATTTGTATGAGCGTGAAGTCCAATGAGTAGCACAAATCAATGGATTACATTCTAATTAAAGAAAATATTATTAAGCTAATCGTCTTAAAGGAATATACGATCGTTTTCTATTTCATCACTCATAGGAGTTGTTCTCGGTAAATCAATCAAGCGACGCACTTTTTAGCTCTTCAGTTTGCAATTAATAAGTTATGAAAACACGCTATTTATGGCAATCTCAACATCATATTGAGTAACTGGAAGCATTACTTCAACATAAGAAATAAACTAACAAAGAATAATTTCGGACCAACGCCTAATTGCAACTTTAATTTAAAATTTCATTGGAGTGAGTAAAAATTGAATTACTCGCATCAATAACTGCACGTTATAAATATAGACTTCCAACAAGTGGCACTGACAACAAAATTGTAATTGATATGATTATAAATAAAGCAATCAACTGTTATAATTTGCAGCGGATACAATATGAAATTAATATATGCAATAGATTAGTATACAGAACTGCAGAAGTCATAGAAAATAACACGGAAATGAAGGCGAAGTAGAACGGGGTTATACGTAATAAGTCTACTATTATAATGACGATAATATAAAACGAGCCTCGTGGACTTCACTCGAGACAACAGTCTTGAGTGAAGTCAGTATGGCTGGATGTGAGGACAGTGCAACGAACTATTTGGAGCGGTGCGACATTTAATTCCAAGAAGCGCGACTCGGCCGAGAGCCAGCCGAATGTCGATTGAAAGCACGGACTTTGTTACCCACACGTTGAACCGCCATTTTATTGCATTTGCAGTTATTAGCGGAACTGTTGTTTTGAACACCTCATTTGACTTGCGTTGCACGAATAGTAGTGACAACAGGCAACAATTTGCTAAGCAAATGTTTATGGCGTTCGTAGGTCTCTCTACTAACGTGTTGGCTTGGCTTCGAAAACAAACTCCATGCAAATAAATCAAGGTTTTACAATATTTCGCCTTTTGATTTCGCTACGCATGATCAAAGCGACCGGTCATGTAAGTATTAGGAAAGGTGACGCAATACCAAACGTAACGACTTTGTTTGCGATAACGTAACGTATAGCCTTTATTATTCTATAAGTAGATTAATGTGCAACGTATGTAGATCGAGAACATAGCCAAAATATTCCCAGTACATAACTCTAATGATCTATTGTCATTTGTTCCCGTCGATGTCAGCATTCTTAGTTCACATAGTTTGTCATAAACGGAGGGGCCTTTTGGGTCACTGACTTTAAAATTATAATTGTACATTTTCTAAATTATGGTAGGTACATTTTTAAAAATCCAAAAGCTCGAGCCCAACAACAGAATTTTGATGAAATTATAATCTTTCAGTTCTTCACACATTTATTTACACCTTGCCTTGGCATGATGTCAGGCTTAAAGTAGGCCTTAACAAAAACATGGACTATACAACTGCCAAAACAAAATCAAATGCAATTAAAGGAGTTGAACAGATGCAGCCGCAGATTGCACGCATCAGATGCGCATAAGTTTGATCTATTTCTGCTCTGTGTCTCGAATTAATATCCGTAATTGATGTGTTCTGCAACCAGATAATAAATGGTAGGGCAGACGTGCAGCCAACAACAACGCGCTTATTATTGACTTGAGCCTAATGAGCTCGAATATAATCAATAACAGCGCAAGAACTGGCTGCTATATACAATTAGCATAAAGTCATGCCCCGAGGTAGTTCTTAGAATCTAGCCTTTATTGATTTCTCTGGGAGTATTGACTTCTTCAAAATAATGAGCCTTAGTACTGTTGATGATATCTATTGTTATTTGAAATGATAAAATAAATTCTAATCCCTCTCCTACAGATCAAATTTGCATCGATCTTCGAACTAAACCTATCAACTTTTTGTCCAAATAATATATTCATCCGGACACAAAACAAGTTAAAGCGACGATCAAAAGGCAATTTCACGCAAGATGAAAGAGGCGTTCTAGAGTTACCAATAGTCGGATGCGATTGTCGGCGAGGCAAATAACAGGTCCCGGTGATCGTCTAACGAGCAGCCGCCTCCTCGCGAAACTAAACCCGAACCGAGACGGTTATTCTCGACCAAATTAAAATGGCGGCGTCTTCGTCAACAAAGGCGAGTATAGTGAGTAATTCGCGCATATCGGTACACCAGACGAAACAGAATACATTAATACGATAACGATTGCAAATTGCTACCACGCTGTTGTTATGATTACAAAACTCGTCGTTTTTAATCATACATAATTATGAACAACCCGACGACAGCGTACAATGCGGACGTTGATCTTATCTTTTGTAATCGAAAATATTCGGAAACATTACATTTTGTTTGGGTGTGGAACTGTCGACGACAATCCAGGTTAACGGCTGTTTTATTGGTCTGCTAAATCTGGACCGATGTGATCAATTCGTCTCGTTTGCTACAACAGATCACAATAATCTCAAGATGAGTATTATGGCCTGCACCGACACTCACGCATGTTGACAAGCCATTGAAACTGTAGTACCACTGATTAACGTTCTGTTAAGGAACGTTGTTTCTTTATTAAGAGATGGTCAAAAACGTTACTTCCTTATCAGAATCGTCAAAACGTTGTTTCTTTATCAGAACGTGTCAAAAACGTGGTAATCAGTGGTGGCTACAAAACGATTAACGACACGTCGAACCCAGGTTATATGGCACTGACAAGATTTAACCGCTTATATTTTATAACATAAACACCAAGCGAATTGCCTATTATGAAATATGAACTGCAGGGGTGCTATGTACAAGCAACAATGCGATCGTGGGAAACAATACCAATTGGTAGAGGTCAAATCCGTGATTTGTAGACTACGAATAAGATTGAATAATAGAGAGATAATATAGAAGCATAAATTGTAAACACTAATATTATTAAAACACCGCGATGATTTCATAGCGACCGCGGCGCCTCATCGGGGATTCACCACAAAAATGCCCCGAGCCGACCGATCGCTATGGCTCCAATATAAGAGGAATACAACTCAATTGATAGTTCATTTGTTAGTTTATGTGGTGACGGACACATGTGACAACGTTAGGAAAATATGAAGAAATATTCGCTGATCGGGAACAATTTAAAGATGGAAATTGAGGAGAATAATAATCGACTGAAGGTTGTAGGCAACAACAACTACATCAAGATATATAAGAACTTAGGAAGTGTTACGATCATTGGTGACGAGTGCACTATTGACGTTTTTGACAACTATGGAAGTGTCGAAATGATCAGTGAAAACAGTACCGTGAAAATAAATGTGTGTGCCAGTAAAAGTGATGATAATAGAGATTTTTCTGAAAGAACATTCGATTCAAAGAAGAAAACTAAGCAGAAGAAATCTCTTAAAGTAATTTTCGAAAAGTTTATTAGTTTCTGTATAAAGAAAACATTTCGGCCGAAGATGTAGTAATAGCTGCAGAGGCTGAACAAGCTATAAGACAATTTGAATATTTAGAGCGCTGTGTCTAAGGATAAAAACATTTAAAAAATGCTTGGGACCTAACATTGAAGTTCAAAAGGACGAGGAAAATGAAATGTAGAAACTCGTTATGTATAACATTTAACACATGCGGTGACTGCGGGGAACTACTTATTTCGTACAATGTACTGTGACGTATGTACCTGTGTCCTTTTCCGGAAGGCAAGCTTCCTATGAACCGTATCGTTAGTTATTTATATTACTCGTAGTTAGTCATTCATCGGTACTTTTTTCAGTACTAGGTACATTATACTAAGGTACTATGGTAGGTACTTACTCAATTTAAGGTTCTATTTATTAACACGAATTCTGTAAAGGCGCTCTCTCACTGGAAGCATTCGCCTGTTAAGCAACTATCTAAGATTTGAATTTGTACAGAAACAAGTGAATGCGAACTGTTACATTACAGGCGAATGCTCCCAGAGAAGGAGCGCCATGAGATATCTCTATATCTTTGGGCCGAAGTTGCCTGAATATTTATAAATTATTACATATTATTTGTATAGTATCAGTATCATAATTATAGCTTTAAATTATTAATTTATTCTATTTTATAGGGCCTTCTCATTATTAAGCGAATCTTTAACAAGTTTGTGAACTGTGTTTGCGATATTAAAATATTATTTATTGCACAACTGTTGTCGTTATTGATAAAAACTGTTTATACACCTTAATATAATCATATTGTAACACGTGCTTTTAGTGTTCCACTCCCAAACCACGTGATTACATTGTTACAAGAGTGACTGAAACATCAACACCAGACGAACGTATTGCGAGAAAGAAGTTAAGGTTTAAAATGGGATAATTTTCAAATCTTTCTTCTTTCTTACTTTAACTGCTTTGAACGCACGCACTTTGGAATTGAACTTCGTCCGAAGCTGAAGGTTAAATTTAAATAAATGGCATAATTTGACTTTGACCATGGTTGAAGAACTGACCTTTAGCCGCTTAAAATATTTTAAATCAAGTTTATTAGAAAAATGGCTTCCTTACACTGACAAGTTGTTGAATTACGGAGGTCAAATCGCCGTCACTTAATGTGTAATACTCACAAGATATCCAGCCTAACAAACCTCAAGCAGTCAGGACGTTCATTCAACTTTGAGGTAAAACTATAGACTGAACTTGGAGAAGCGAGACATGATGTACTGAATGCAAACACGTACTGGGATGGTAGAGGCTTACATCCAACAATTACCAGTGAAACCTAGATTCTAGTTAGTCTAAACAATTATTAAGAGGAACGATTGTTTCGTAACACATACACAGTTCGGTACAAGCAAAAACAAACAATTTCAGAGAAAACTTCTAAGCGATCTAATGTGGTGTTGTTAGTACGACTTTTCTGGCAGTCGGCCATGCTGCTTGAATTTATTGCCTGTGACTCCATTGCATTGACTAAATACTTACAGGTATGCGGTTAAAATTAGTGCTTATGTAAATGTGTTTAGCATCAGCACATAAATTGTACAACGTAAAGATCATAGCGAAAAACATGAGACAGAAACTAAGAGAGAAAACTGAGAACAATATTGTAGACTGTACCCATCTAGAATGTTTTTAACAGATACGAAAACAGGGCTATCGAATGTCAAATCAAAGAAAATAAATAACCAGACCTTACGATTGATTCTTTAGGAATTTCGCATTTCCCAAATTCAAGACCCGAATGCTAACAGAGGTAACGAGGAAATCCAAAAAACATTTCATCAATGAACGTGAATTGAGATATTATATAGTAGTACGTGATGAGTTCGTGGCTAAATAATAACAGCCGCGACTGCCAGGGTTGGTCCGTGTCCGTGGATGGGTGACCACCCATTACATACAGTTCCCTCCGTGCCTCGGAAAGCACGTTAAGCCGTTGGTCCCGGCTGTCATTTGTAGATCTTTGACAATCGTTACAGGTAGTCAGTGGCTCGAAAGTCTGACAACCAGTCTTACCAAGGGGTATCGTATTACCCAGTACGAACTGGGTTGTGGAGGTCAGATAGGCAGTCGCTCCATGTAAAATACTGGTATTCAGCTGTATTCGGTTAGACTGGAAGCCGACCCCAACATAGTTGGGAAAAGGCTAGGCAGATGATGATATTTAGTAGTACATATCCTTGACTGATTAAATCCAGCAGCTCTTATCTTATCGTGCATTAACCCTCTCCCAATTCATTGGATAAGTGATGGCAATCAATCAATCAATCAATATAAGCTACAGCTTTTTCATTAAAAAAATTAACTATGCGACGGTAATGGATGAGACACACTTATAAATTATTATGCTTAGAGTCAATTGACGCACTTGTTTAAACACTAACAAATAGGTTATTGTTTAGAGGTTAAGTAGCAGTTACATTAAATGTTTCTGCCATCGCCCTAATACCACGCAACGGACATTGGAAATATGCCACGTCTTTGTCACGACATATTACATTTCGTGTTAACTGCTGATTTTGTCACAACATGAGCTCATACATATACTCAACCTAGACTAGAGACATGAGCTCATTTACTCAACCCTGACATTCTAGTAAAAAACCATTGCATAGTTTGTAACACGCACTTTTCACCTTCTGCAGGCTCAATTGAGTCACCTACTTCAGGTGGGGTTGTCTGATCATCTTGCATCAAGCTAAGGGGAACCCCAGTAACAGTTACGTTTCTCGGTATATTACTTATGTCAATAGAGAGGCTGTCAGCCTTGTTACCAAAACTCAAAACAATAAAAAGTTCATCGTAACATTGGCTGAAAGCTTTTCGGCTAAAATTTCGAGCTGGAATCCAGTACTTTATTCAAATGATGACGTTTGCATTAACATTTTAGTCTAGTCTAGACCATACATCACTAAGCAACAAGACAAGTTTATTTTAATTAATATTAAAGTAAAAAAAAAAACTAATATGTATTCTCAGTATTTTCTTCACGTGCACTAGGAGGCAGTGACCTTGATATTTGCACAGTACCTAATGTCAGAAGATAATGTTATCTGTGGTAAAAGGAAATTCCAGTCAATAACGATACAGTTGTTCGGTATCTGTAGGAACTCGTTAAGGATAACAAAGACTGCCCATTGACTCAGCGTCGGAATGCAATTTCTTATATAAAACCTCATTGTCGAGTGTTAATGCAGTACCGTTCATCACTCTATTCAATATTCATGTCGTATTTTGAGGTTGGAAACTTGAAAGTTAGATGTTCTTTTTCGGCTTGTTTTGTCATCAACTTGGAACTCTCCGGTCTGATTCATAGTTAAATGCCTTCTTTGGACAGTTAACTCCCACTTTTAACTACCTACCTGATAATGACATGGTTGTTTTTCATAACAATGATTGACGTCAAACTACAGTAGTGATGAACAGCTGGTTTTGTGACAGGACCACTAGAACTAATACTACCTACTGAGCAGGAACACAATTTCTATGAACGTTAAACACAAATTACCTTGATCCACTTTAGTCTCGATTATCTATAGAATGCCAGTCTAGTAAAACCAGTGCGGAAGAAGTTACTTACTCACGAACGGAAGTGACAAACTAATTGGAAATCGACTCCAACCGGTGGCTCAGTGGCGTAGGTGCCTTCATAACCCGTCCCTAATTGATCTTCCCTAAACTGGTCCGAGATCACCCACGAGTAGACGCGTCATAATCACCAACCTGCTATCAAAATTAGATAACTGTCATTGAGACTTTCACTGATCGTCGGTTGATTTCACTTTCCCCGCTCGGCCCACTAATGAGACGATTCGATTCTTGCGCAACAATGGGGCGTCGCAGGGGCAGCCCCCCAGCGGGTCGAACTCGAACCGGTCATGTCATCGACTGTCTGTGAATTTGATTACCACCCATCTGGATCTATGTCGCCTAAATCTATTTTGCATAGGGCAAAGGTGAGCTAAAGTTTGCGCTGAAAATTAATATCAGTAAATCTTTCTACGTGTTTTGACAGTATTACAAGATTAACTAGTTCCACATTAAGGCTATTCAGTAAGTTAATTTTGCCAGGCTCAACAAATTCTGTGACGTCTATTTAAAGCAGCCAGACAGATTTCTTAGGAAAACTGTAATTTTGCCTCTAAAATATGCGGCTCGTTATGTGTGTAGAAAAAAGTGTATATATAAATCTTTTACTTTGCCGGAAACGACGCCTATCATTTACAAGACAATCAACTCACAAGTTCCAAGCTTCAACAATGTCTTCATCTACAGCTCATACTACCATACGGTTAGTTAGCTATTGCCCATTCAATTATTACAATTTGCTCAAATGGTTTCATGGCCGTTTATACAAACTGTTTTATATTGCTTTCGACTAACAGACGGCTATTCTGTATTTGAAAAAAATATTTGCTCGTATAATTTTTTTTGCCCAGTACAATTATTTTAATCATAGGCACATTCTAAATTTATCTATGACACAAGTTGACTTTGTTTTATTGCTGAATCCAATCCAATATTGTATAAAGGGAACGGCAGAACCATCTGCTTTACATCAAAATGTTGTAACAACGTAAAATATTGGCAGAAATTCAAACATCTACGACAAAAATTAACGCCAAAGATAAATGTATTACAAAATGAGTTATTTCCGTAGAGTTACTGGTAGAACGGATATTTTGCAATACGAACCAGATAGCTATTTACAGACGTAGAAATAAAATGTCGTAGACTGATGTTCACAGGGCTAATTGTAGGTTACGCATAATTTAGAAATACAACGTAATTATTCCGCGTGTTCTTTATATGACCCAGTTAGCAGAAATTAAGCACTTTATGTGGTACTACAGTTACATTTCAATTTCAATGTTAATCAAATACTATTATGAGACCTCTCTACTAACCATACACTGTGAACTACACAAAACCTGCACACCAATCTACAAAATTTTTATACTTTGACGCCATCCAAACTATCAGTTACCACAAACCTCTTATAGTTGACATATAGTGCAGTAATAAAATGATAATTTGATACAGTTGACTGCAAACCCTGCAATTATAGCATATCTGCAAAATTACATAATGGTGCAGTGGACCGACAGAAATGCAATGATGAGTTAATCTGCAGTATTATACGTACATTATGACATTCATCTCACAGGCTGCCAGGATGTGCTTATTGCTCTGACGACGACGTGAGAAACGTTTCTTAATAATAACAAAAATTGTGAGACACTTATTAAGTCATCAAAGTATACAGTGTACATTATCATATCCGAATCGACTATACATGACTATATAAAGCTACTGACATTTATGCATCCGAATCGAATTAAGCTAACGACGAATTAATGGAACAACCACAAATGTCTCTTAAATAGTAGTATCATGAAGAACTGAGAATTTTCTTCAGTAACAGCAACGAGCAATCATTTCACGGAAAGTTTTTCTTGCCTATCAACAACGTTGTCATCAAAACTGGGTGAAATTGACAATTAATGGCGGTCACTAGGGAAACTTGCAACTAGAGGCAGGTCGCGGTTCTTTTGCCCCAGTTTACTACGTTTGATTTGTTTTGTAACACAGGCACGGCCAAGACCCTAGATTTAGAATGCGATCTAAGACCTAGTAAAACAACATCCGGCTCAACATGCAGAATTTGAAGAGTTCGTGATTACGATATCATTCAGACTGCCGGATTTCGACATATACATATTGCATGACTAACGTACGGCCTAAAACCGCAAATTGAATTGATATTCATAATGAGAATAAGGTAAAACGTTCAAATTAGGTATAGCACAATGGGCTTCCTACTTATCAAAGATTTCTGTTACACTATGAGATGATTCCCATACTTTTGATAAAAGTACAAGATGACCAACCCCTATATCCTGTTACAAACTCCAATTTAATTTACTAATGCAAAAATAATGACCAAAAAGGTGAAACTAAAAAGAAATCAGTCGTGCACGCGCCGCAGCGCAGGCACAGGGCCAATGAACGTTGACAGGTGCCGCGCGACCAATCCCGATACAGAATCTCACTTTACGCGACTCGGTACAAATCACGAAATTATGTCTACATCCTTCTCTGGTGCATTCAAATAATACCGTGTGAAAGAGAGACACGGAGGTCGAAGGACCTCTCACCTTACCTGGGTTGCTTTTGCACAGGCTTTGTTTACCGATCAATCTTAAGATAGCTTAACTTATTCAGACATTATTATAGGTACAGTCACGAGCACCAATATGTAAACACTTAACAACTTTTAAAAGTGATTTTCTGCTACTATTCTGATTAAAATTTCATGTTGTTACGAAGATAGCATTTTGGAAGTCATATTTTTATGAAATCGATCCTATCTCCAAGTTGCAATCGTTATTTCGCGCAAAAATTGCTTTTAAATTTAGGAAAGTGTATACATATTGGTGCTCGTGACTGTACTTCCATTTTCAATCCTTTTCATTCTTATAACATCTCACGAAATTATTAGTTGTTCCAAAAGCTCACTCATCGTTGTAAGCTTTGTTGTTAGCTGAAAAAGTTCAAGTAGACAGGTATCTGTGAACGGAATTGTAATTCTCCGGGTATCGTCCCACGCATTCCAGGAGGTCGTTACTGTGCGGCCTAATGTCAGTCATTCATTAAAGCGAGTGCATTCCCTGGCATACAAATGTCCTTCCTGCCGCTTGTAGCTTCGAGCCATGACACTAGGTACTCGGGTAACTAACTTTCTAACATTTAGTCACACCGCCCCGCGCTCAAGTCGTCCGACAACCCAGAAAGAAACCTAGAATTTCTGCGAAAACATAAATCATTTATTACCAGTAGGCATTGGTAAATAGAGCGCAACCTAATTTTAAATTCCAGATAAAATGTTAACAGATGCGTGTATAATGGTGGTGGTAGGCACGGCTACGACTGGGTACGACGCACGGCACAACGGCGCCAATATTGCTTGTTTTATTTACATCTCGGGCAAAAAATTGGCATTACTCCAAATCCTAAACGAGATGGCGTCCATAATGATATCTGAGTATTTCGAAATCCTAATCTCGACAAACAGGTTTATGGTTTGACAAGAAGTTTAAGCTGCAAAAATGCACTTTACGAAACTGGTTCCTCCTCGAGATTCGATCCGGTAAAACGTTAGTTTGTATCTAAAAAGAAATCGATTTATGTTATTGCATCTGGAAATAAGTCGATATTATAGTCGTATCTTCTTTCAAGCAATTTGTTGTAGACGAGGATGACGGGGTGTCATTCATCAGCAACCAGTGGTACAAGTCATTGGTTGTCGGATAAGATCGATTAGCCCACATCGAAGCACAGTCGCATTGGAGTGGTTGTAAACTGGCCTCGACACGGTTCTTTCGTTCGCACCGTTCGCTAAGACCTAATTACGTGGTTCGGGTACGTGGAGTAGATCGGCGATAGGAAGTGGACGAGGAACTAAGATTCTAGCCGGACCGGTCAGTAACGGGCCGCGTGTGTCGACTGTTCGGCGTAAGGCATGGCCGTTTAGAAAATAAATAAACAAAAACCCGATATGTGCAAACGGTCTTATCCGATTAATGAGAACATTGCGCACTATAAACAACTGCAATGGAATAGTTTTTTTGCTTGCAACCAAAAATATTGGTATTAGTACAGAAGCTAGAACGACAACTTGGTGCAAAGTTATCAAAGCAAACAAGACGTATGTACGTGATTGAGGGAAAACTTGAGAAATAGTCAAATAGTGCGTGAGTCAGAGCGTTATCGACGTCAGACGTGATCCGATACGGTGATAGCACTCGTGATAAGAAAGCTACAACGACTTATGGCTCAAGTAAATAGCCTGTTTTTAAATAACCATCAAGTTCTCGAAAAACTCACTACACATATTGCCAAAATCTATCAATTAGACGCGTTTCTTGCTGGAAGAACGCGAAGATAAAACGATGACAAACAATATGTTGATATAGAGAATCAAAATATGCAGAAAAAACAATCGTAATCATTTCAAAGATTGACTAATGGCAAAGTCAAATAATTTAACGCTATCACTCAACAAATTCAAAGACGAGTAGTAGCTTACGGCCTTCTCCCTCTGACAGAGAGTAGACCTGTGTGCCAGCAATGGCAACAATATAATATGGTGGAAACTTCGAGCGGGGCAGTAAGGGGCATTATTATTACATAGTAGAATATGAGGGTGGTTGCATCTACTCCTATATAAGTTATGTCGCTTGTCAAATAAACTCAGTGTGCTACCAGCTATCTGTTGTTTTACTTGTGTTCGCTTACTTATCAGTGGCGACGAGGACTTACCCGCGACTAAGAAAAGTAAAATGAAAAATGTCTCACTTTGGAATTCTGTCGAGTTTTGACCTTAGTATCCATACATAGCAATAGCCAATTTTTTGGTAACAGTATTTTTGAAAATCTGAGAATGGGGATCAAAATTTCACGAAAAACTATGGATAGTCTCCTAAGACTATTTTCGCGTAGCTGCATCGGTTAAAGTTTGCAGCCTGTATATGGTGCTTATGCATATAAAAATTACCCCTAATGCTATGGTGCACTGCATAATATGGAAAAAGTTAAGAAAATCATACTAGAATGTCCTTGCTTCAAAACTTACCTGTGTAAATTGCGAATTGATTTTCGAATGGTCCTCCTGGTACACCTTCCTTGATTTCCGTCGCTCTGTCATGAGGGCTGTAAGTCTGTCAAGGGCTTTAGATTCTAGCGCCTCGGCATTGGCCCTGATAAGCCGGCTAATATTCTCCCACTCTTCGGTCATGGCCCTCCAGGCTGAAGCTATCACAGACCCTGGAACAAAAGGGCATTTTTTAAGTACCTACCTACACATAACCTTCTTATTTGAAAAAAAAACAGTTGGGAATAGACTAAATGCAGGACTGGTTTTTTCATTAATTCAAAAGATCTTAAATGTAAAGCTAATGGAGAGTAAGTGAAGACTGCTTTAAGTTATACTTCATGTAAACACTCAAAGTAAACACAGTGGCTGGCATGATCATGGTAGATTTTATTCGATAAGTAAAGAACATAATTATTTGAGCTTATTGGCAGCAGTGGGCACAAATGATGATCCCCATACCTCTAATTCTATGACCCATAAATCTACAAGCCCCATGGGCAACCAAGCATGTTTTCGAGGGTAAAAATGAGGTCACTGGAACTCAAACAAAGGACATTTATGTTCCATTTATCTCAACTCGACTACGCCCATGCATGTTTGTGTAACAGTAAGACATTGGTTAAAGTTGACTAAGTAATGTTATAAAAAATAAAATCTTATCTTTTAAGAATTTAAAGTCTAGCAAATATTTCAATTTCACAAGAACTATCGATCTTTGAATGAATCATCTTTATCAAAATGCTAAGCGACATACGATAAAAGCCTTACTAAGGGACACGACCAATTATATGTATTACCTATATCTCTTATCAACAATAATATCTAGACAGATCAAGACGTAAATTATTTTTTGACTACAGGTTTATCAACAATTTGCGGTGCCATATTTACAGATGCTCCATTTAGAAGACATCTAAAATTTTCGAAATAGTGTTGTCGATCAAGTACAATTTTATTTTTCATGTTTATACTTTAATTACATCATCTAACCTACTCAAAGTAATTTAATTGGGACGAGCTTAAATCTGTTTTATGTTCAAAGAATTGATCACAATTTTGCAGCATATCGAGTTGCTGGAACTTTTGAACGGCAAAGGGAATAAGATGTTCCCACAAATAGACTTAACGGTGTTAAGGCAAAGTTACCTGCACTACAGTAAGGTCTCTTCAAACAAAGCATTTTTTATTCATGATCTTCAAAAACAATAGTGTTACCATATGGCAGGGGCAGCCTACCATGGAACAGTAATGGTGAGAACAATGATAGCACCCACAGTCCCACCTACTATTTGGAATATTGGTGAAAATTTACATAATTTCCATGTAAGATTACTGATGTAATTATAATAAATATATGAAGGAGCGGATGTTTGTCTTTTGGATCGTAATTGTTGACGTAAACATGATCAGTCCGATTGTTACGTAACGTTTTGATTCGTCATTATAGTATTTGGCAAAGCTGCCTATTTCCCCAGTTTAATTTCCGTGCCTTCGCCGCCCTTGCTTCTTCATTCATTGATCTGCAATCTACCCTAATTTCTTTAACTGTTTTGTCCTCATTGAAGCAGGTCAGCAATAGATAGGAATAAGTGACATGGGGCAAGGGGGCGTTTGCCCTTCAGAAGGATCTTACAGGCCAGTAATACAATCGAAGCAGTTTGCTGCAGGAGTCGCAATTAGAAAATGGCATCACTAAAAAGTAACTTCAATAGATCCAGCGAAATTATCCATCGTGAGATTTGTGTCTGCTTCTTACTAGTTATATTAGCAATGTCAGAATTATAATGTGAGGGTCAATCTTAAATCACTACTGCCAACTCCTAATATTAATTTTAATTATAATTATACTTCTTAGGTAGCTAATTAAAAACTCTTCCTACTTCTAAATTGACAGGGTTAAAAAAACCCTATATAGTTAGGAAATAACCTAGGTCTGTCTGTATTATTTTAGTGAATATAAATAGCACTCGATTGCTTCTAATATCTGCCCTCAGCAAGCAATTATTAAATATGAAACAAAAATATTAGGTACTACTCGTACTCTTGCCAACCGATCAAAGATTTGTGTGGATTATATTAACAGAAAATACCAGGTGGATGGCCCACGAAATTAAGTGAACACACAAATAATTTTACAACTTTAAAAGTCGAAAGATCCCAGATAAGTAAAGATCTCGCTAAGTTCGCCAAATTAGCTCCTACCTACATGACAACAAAGTTTTTTGAACTTTCAACCTTATTCTTGAAAGTTACAAAGTTTCCCTTGGACTAAGCTGCAGTAATTTCAACAATTAATTATTATCTATGCCAATGCTTGCTAATATGAACTGGGTGTAAGTTAAGCCTAAGCGGATTCATGTTTAACACATCAAATTTTAAATGTAACGGTTGCTTAATCATGAATGTGCCTAACTCCTGGGCAACACCTGACGTTTAACGCTCTGCCAGTATCTATCATAAAATAACAGTAAAAAGAAGCTTTGATGCAAGTAGACCGTTCAGCGGTGCTAATAGGGTCAATTCTCGTTAAGTGGCGCTGATTTTTTACCGTTAAGTTCTTCACACTTGTCCATCTTCTGGCCTTGCGCGGCCGCTGCGGACAGCGCGAGGGCGTACTCCCGGTCGCTCTTCATCTTGGCCTGGAGGCTCCGCTTCATGGTCTCCATGAGCCGCAGCTCGGCGTCTTGGCGCGCCAGCAGCGCCTCGTGCGCCGCGCGCCCCGCGCCGTTCGTTGCGTACCCCATTGTAAACAACCCACGTCTACACTAAACCGCACATCACAAACATAAACACAACACTATTCACATCATTCTCCGTTATCACCGGCACAGTGTTTATACGTCTAACATCACCTCGTAACAAAATTCAATTTATTGGCAAGCACAACAGAGAAAGGAGACTACGATAAAGCTTTTAAAAAAATTGTTTTCTATTTTTTTCTCAGAACTAGCACCCGCATGGGAGGCTAACAGTAAAGACTAAATAAAAACTTTACAGCAAAAAAACAAACTTTCGATAGAAATCTTTAACGATCGAGGTGAGCGCGCTCGAAATATCAGTGCGCGCGTCCGCACGGTATCGTCGCGGGACCTGAATGCCATCTATCGCGAGCACATTACGTCTGGTGTGGCCGCTGCTGGTGGCTGGCCCAGTCACAGCGCCGCAGCCGTTGTCCGTCGGCGAGGAATTGCTTGAGAACAAGATGATATAAGATCCAAAAGATATATTCCGAATGTTCATAAGATATCATCACGAAAAACCACCCTGTTTTCCTGGGCGTGATCTTGATTTCTAGTTTGGTCGTTTTCCATTGTCTTTAAGATTTATGTACCTACTTATGTTGTATTTCCTTCAATAATTATGTCCTTTCGATGCTCAAATTCAATGCAAAGGAAGAAAATATTCAGAAACTAGCTGTTGCCCGCAACTTCGTTCGCGTGGACAAAGTTTCATACAAACTTTCGACCTCTATTTTAACCCCTTAGGGGATGAATTTCCAAAAATCCCTTCTTAATACACACTTACGTCATTTAAGGAACATTTGTGCAAAATTTCATGCTTCTGCGTTGTTCGATCAATCAGTGAATCAGTCAGCCAGTCATTTTATTACTTTATATAAACATATATAGATGGAGCATTTGGGTAATTTGAACGCTAGCTTTGATTTAACAACGCTTTTATTACGAAGGTAAAGCTGTTCCTAGAAACGAAGAGCGCATTGCGACAATGGACGCGTAGTTTCACTAACAATGCCGGCTAGTTTCCGATAAAGATTAGATCCCTCAGATACCGTGTCTTATTAGAATTAATATCACTCCATCTTTATCTAAAAAATTCCAAGACAATGCTTGAGTATGACGTTATTATAACTTAAAAAGTCATCTTGGCAAGGCTGCGTAAAGAAATCAGGCATCAAGGCATAAAATAAGGCTCATCAACCTTGCTTTGTCTACAAATGAAGGTGCAGAAAGCATTTTACTTACGTCAACTCTAACAATAGTATGTATTGACATTGTGCTGATACAGGTGCCAGACAACGGCGTAACATTTTATAACATTTATACAAAAAAAAATCCTGGCAGATCAGAAAACCCAAAAAAAATATTCATCAACTTACGTTCTAAATCAATTGTAGGAAGTAGGTAGGGGGTAATCTTCGGAACTAAAGATCCGATTCTGAAAATTATTTCACTAATGGGAAGCTAAACTACATATCTCCCAATAAATAAATTTTTAATTTTCTGCATATTCAATCTATGCTTTTTTCACCATTTTATTTTTCAAACAAGAAATGAAACTATTTTCATTCACAAAAAGTACCACTTAATATCGAATTTTGTTTCTGTGTATGTATCGCCTGATCCCGTTCTCGCACGACACCCTGCAATCGGCTTATTAAACGCAAGTTAATAACAAATTAGTAATTCGGCTGTAAAATGTCTCTTATATTCTTAAATTTTACCTTATTTTTAGTGTTGTAACTTTCGCCAAGGATTTTTTCCTCTAGAACAATTTGTTTGCCTAAAAAAGGGAAATAGATCCTTAAATCTCCCAACACTGGCGCACCCCCGCGGTAGAATATTGGTACGCAACGCCATATTTCGAAAATCGAATTGCTTTTTATTTCTCCGCAGTAGGTGTGAAAAATAGAGTATGCTCCTCGGGGATAAAGGTGTCTTCGTCTTGGGCTAGCTTAAATCCCTCATTTCTCTCAGGATTCTAGTCTTAACTCCCTCGCGTCGCTCAGGAGTTAACTCAAAGCTCCCTCGCTCCGCTCGGGAGCCCTAGATCCCCTCGCTGTATTCGGGATTTAAAATAGTGCCCGTGACGTAAGACACTGCTTTATCCCCTTGGTGCATAATCTACTATTAAATTATAGAAATTACATTCATTTATCCACTTGTGCAATTTAATCTTTAATAATCTTGAATTTAATATTTTGAAATGGCTTGGTATCTTGTTGTAAATTTTTGCGCACATTGCTAGGCAGTTTTTGTTATACATATTTGGCAAGTCTTAGCAAATCATTTAATACTAAGATCTCATCTGTTTCAATGATTATTCATTAGGCTTCGGCATAAAAAAGGACCAAAAGGATGCAATAGGAAACTTTTTTGGCCGGAAACAAATAAGAGCCCATTATAGTGCCTAGCGGGATATCATTATCATCATATCATGCTAGCCATTAGATATCTAGAACACGCGTTTGTAAGACTTTCAGTACTACTAAATTGAGTTGAAATTTTCTGATAATGTCATTTTATTATTCATAAAATCTTATAGGCAATTGCTGATCCAATTACAGCACAATCTTACTTCTTACTACTAGTTATAATAAATGCAAAAGTTTGCATGGATGGATGGGTGTTTGTTACTCAATCACGCCAGAATGGCCGAACGGATGGATGCAATTTGGCACAAAGATAGATTATGGTAGAAGGACGACACCGTGGAATAATTACCAAACACTACGCGGGCGAAGCCGCTTAAGCGCAGCTTAAGATAATTACTATATTATTTATTTTATGATATCATTGAAAGAATGTAAATAGGCATTATGATTGTTAAAGATTCTATCCAAAAACAAAGCCTCGTTGGTGCAGTGATCTGTGTGATTGTAAGCGCTACTGCTGAACAGTTTGTCCTGGTTTCGATAAACTGTCGGGCAAAGTGTAGTTGGGGTTTTCCACCAGGAATTTCTCAGTAGGTTCAGGGTCTGTAGTTGTGCCCGATTGATGGGAATAGGATCGCGCCCAACATTCGACTTAAACATAACTGCAGAGATATGGGTGCACTATTAGGATCCTTATCCCATTGGAGAAAGAAGTACGTGCCATCCAATTTTGGCCAGAGAACAAAACAGCATACACGGGGCACTGAATAATAAAGATACTCCTCGTCAGTTCTCTAGCATCATGAATGATGCTGTGCTGCTGCCCGTCTTGTTTAAAACTTGATATGTTTAGTAAGGTTAAATAAGGTATAACTTGACGCCTGGCTTCCCAAAAAGGGTAGGCAGAAGTGTACCTACAGTATGTATACACACACTCTCATTTTGCCAGTTGTTTTTAAGGTGAAAGCGCCAGGGTAGGCCGCGAAATTCAAATTTTCTTGCAATTTGCAGGTCAGTTTAGGGTTGTATGTTGATTAAATTATGATTCGCGCACGGAACAAATATGGGTTTACCAAGTAATAATCATTAAAATCATCAATATAACCCTATTAGTTAATTTAATCCCATTGAATAACTTTTTCATTTAATAGTTATTCAATGGGATTGAAAAAAAAGTGAGAAAATTTGAATTTCGCGGGCTGCCCTGGGAGGATAGGCTAGTGGCGCTTAGCCCATACACACGTAATCCCCTGTTTTCTCGCTAGGTAATAAAACTAGAGTAAATATTTTTTATTATAAAATCTACCAATCCCTACCATGCCCCTAGTTTTTTTTTCCTATTTGCTCTAGTTTCATTTTCCAATAAAGGCTAAGCGCCGCTAATCCATCCTCATAAGGCATTAACTCTCGATTTTTTGTAATGTGTAAATCTTTTACTAATATGGTCATTCGTTTTTATGAAACGCATCATGTAACAAAAACTGTAAAAAATATATTCTAGTACCCAAAGAATCCTCCTACTTTTTTGTGTCTTAAAATACTAGGTTCCAAAGTTTCTACAAAATTACCCACAAGAAAATACTCTTTTTTTTAAGTTGGCAATGATTCAAACTAGCCCAGTGATGTTCTTAATTTATCATCCATCGATGAATTTGAAGCTGTTTCACTATTCTTTGGAAATAACGCCATAGTGTTGCTAGCACCCAAATTTCGAAATGCGCAAATTACATTCCATGTCTGCTTTCAAATATTTAATTTCTTTGTATTATTCACTAAATTAAAGTAAATTAATGATACACATAATGTACATGCAATTTAAGTTTAACTGTAGACGCAAAATCACGAATGAAAGATAATTTGTAGTTAAAAATTACAATCCACACGGTTAGTTTATTTTACGAACTAATATTACTATATTTAGTTAATCATATTATTTTTATACAAAAGCAATAATTCGTTTTTGTCATGCTTAATTATAATATGAAATGTCAATTCTACAATGAAATTATTTTTGGTTATACATGGATGTAAACGTCTTTACGTCATTGGCAACACTGACCCCAGCCTTGTAATATGGCCGCTACAGGTTAGTTCTAGTAATTTTGTCACGTGAAAAAAACCCTGGATTTTGCTTGATTTTACTGTTTGTCATCTTATTTTCATACGTAAATTAGTTTGCATGTGAATCAGTTACCCAATGCATCCCTTTTGGAGGCTATACAATGTTATCTAATAATGCTAACGTGTCATCATTTCACCTCTGCGGACGTTTGGATTTACCGCGTGGCCACATTTCTCAATACTCCCAATTAATTTAATATCCGTATAACCCCATTTTATGTTTCAATTATTGGCTCTAATTATCTCTGAGAAGGTGAGAAGACCGAGTTAAAACAGATGTGTAACAAATGCTAAATTGTCCTTTCATGTGTCCGCGAATAACCGCTTTCCAAAATCGGAGTAGGTCGTTCACTTACTATGCGTCATCATTATTCATTAGGTTGTCCTCTATTTTTTCAAGACTTCATCCAGCTGTCGCAAATGTTTCTTAGAGCATCATCCGATTTTCTTGTCATATTTTTACAGGCAAGAAATCAAAGAAGGCAAAATGGATTCCAGCCAGCATCACAGACATTATTGCAGAACCAACGACAATTCCAGCAACAAACTGGGCAGACTCTGTGGATGAAGAACGTAAGTGATAATAATGTTCTCTTTGTCATACACCTCTGTACTTATCCAAATGCTTTAGTTTAGAATTGACCCAATGATGATGCAAAGGGTAATGGCTGGCCAATGTTAATCTCGTACTTGGGGCGCACTCACCGAGTGCTTGTCACTCTTTCCGCCCCGGGAAGGTCTGAGGAAAGGTCTTTGTGTTTTACACATTCTAGCCGGATGCTTCTCTCAAAGGGAAGGCGGGGGAACCAGAAATTACGGTGTGATGAGAAGCCTGTGAAGCACGGCCTGTGGGGCTAGGTGGAGGTGTGAGCATTGCCACTGTTGGAAACCCCTGTGACCAGCAATTTTAGCCTAATCTACGAGATGACTCCGGTCACAACTCAATTCAGACTAGTCTTTCATTGGCTCGCTCCCTGATTTTTCTGAGGGTCCTAGTATGTTTTTATAATTATTTGGTGAAAATAACAATATGCGAGTTGGTTTTATGCCCATGTGTGATTTAACCTTTATGGGATGCTTAATTAATCAGTCCGGTTTGGTATTTCCTTGCTAAACATTGTGTTCTCTATACAATTTGCAAGACTATATTGTTTTTTAACTAGATCAAGATTGTAGATGTCTCAATAGCTTCATGTAAATATTTTATTTATTTATTGTGTTAAAACTTTATGCACAAGTAAAAAACTGTAGAAAGGTGGACTTAAAGCCTTGGGCACTATTGCCAGTTCAGATAACAACAACTTATAAAGGCATCATGAACATGTTGATTATAAATTGTTTGTTTGATAACATTAATAGGTATCTTAGTAAAATGCATTCAATGTTCAAGTAAAAAGGTACTTGTTAGTTGTCTGTAGAATATTGAGCTGTACTAATATACAAAACTTCTCCAGTGCTATCTATCATAAGGAAACAATACAATAAGTGGGTGATGTAATCCACTTAAAATACTTTCCTTTCATTAATATTTTAATATTAATATTTTTGTTTACCTATGATATGTGACAAGGCATAATTTATCACTACATACAATATAGCACAACTACTGATATCATGACCCAGGTTGCCAAGCATGGGATTTTTACTTTTATCTGCAATATTGTAATGAAAAGAATGTTCCATGTCCTTGTTCAGTGTTGAAATTTGATGGAACTGTTTTGTTACTGTTACAAAAAATGGTCTTTCTATCGTTTTCATCCAAGTTACAATGTCATTATTAGGAACCATGGCATAAAATCTATAACTCAATTATTTTTAAGAATGTTGACAGGGATTTTTCTCCAGTGGGATTCATTCAAACATTGAACATGAACATATATGTTAAAATATATGAATAATTATGTTCTTAGCTGAAAATACATATGGAGGAGGTGGGTACTCCTCGCGCCAGCGGGCGCCGGTGGTGCTCCCGTCAGCGTCGCGGGCGGCGCGCGGAGGCCTGGCCGTGGATGACGAGTCCATCCCTCGTCGCCCGCCCTTCACCGCGCACATCTCCAACCTGCCCTATGATGTCGACGAAAGCGCTATCATGGAGCTCTTTACTGGACTTAAGGTATCATCATTATTGCCTATTCTTCATGTTAAATTTTCACAAACATAATATGTTGCCCTGACTGAAGTCCAGTCCCTGTTAAGATAAAACTGTTGTTGAGTCATGACACCATCACATGATTGTATGATATGAATGAGTAGGATTTATCACATTTTTGATCAAAAAAGGCTTCAAGCATTTAGTAACCAAGGATAACAAAATGGCTGCTTTACCCAAATTATTGATCATCTGAGCTCAGAATCAAAATATGCGCCTTCGAACTTGCGTCATACAATCCAATTATTAGCATATCGCGTTTAACAGATGTGCTTCAGGTATCATACGATTATTTAATCTGTCAAGCTCTGCAATATAATTTAATCTGATTATGTTCACTACTCTGCATGACTTTCAATTTTAATAGTGACCTATAAAATATTGCTTAGTAGATCTATTACAGCTTATTGTTAGTAAATCATGGTGACTACAAGCTATCGTCAGAATTGGTACATAATTAGAAATCAAACAAATCTTTGTTCAGAAGTGTGTATGAGTTCAGGATAAGTGAGGAAATAAAATCATGAATCTTTAATTTATAGAAAGTAATTCTCGTCAAAAACGTCAATAGCCTTGAAAACTGATTAAAACCAGTTGTCTTACAAGTTTATCATATACACTTACTACATACTTGAATAATTATAGATGTTGTTTCTGATACTGTTACATAAATTAAGGATGTTGGATCATATAAAACACCTGAAACAGTTAAAATAATGATTACCTTATCTACAAGAATCTAATCTAATTTATATGCAATTCTGCATGCAATAAATGTTGCAATGTGACAAACCATTTCCTTTTATTTAAAAAATATTCATCATCTCAGTATTCATCAAAACCTTAGGGTAAAAGCCACCTTAAATTAAAACCAGTTTCCAAGGGTTGTGTGTGTCCTTGGTCTGGGTATCTTCTTTATAGATGTTGACATGCCAATATTAATAGACATATTTTTTAAATGTTTATGTGTTTATACAACAGGTTATCAACTTGAGAGTCCCACGCGAAGGTGACCGTCTCAAAGGCTATGGATGTGTAGACTTTGAAGACAGGGAGGGTCTCATCAATGCTATGAACATTCCTGACCTGGTAAGCATTTTTATAAGTTCTATTTATTAAACCATTTTCCTTGATAGTCACTTAACTTAATCATGTTTTAGGTTAATTATTTTAAGTGGCAAATGCATTCTTGCTTCATACTATCTGTAAAATTAATATTTGTACAATATTTTTATCCCAACACTGAAGTACCCAATGATTTAACATTCTTAACAAGTTTAAGAAATAACCAAACCATCAAAGAGGTACAAAGACAGCCCCAGCTGCTCCAGAAAGTAAAGACACCCCTATTTATTTCCATTCTATTATTCTGATTACTTTACATATTTTTTTATAAATTCAAACCAAAAGCAACCTTGTGACTCACTGAAAAGGGGTCCTATTGTGGGTACTACCGATTGTAAGCTAGTTTCGTTTGTTCATAGACAATAGGCGGGAGACGTATAAGAATAGAGGTGTCTACCCAGGACAATGACCGCCGAATGGGTAGGGGAGGCAGATCAGACCGGGAAAGGTAAATACACTCATTGTTACTTGTTATATGCATTGAAAATTATTGTTATTGAATACAAGCAGTTAGATGTTAAAACTGACTGTTAGGATATTACTTTGTATGCCATATTAAAATGGTACAGAGTATTATTTATTACTGTTTGTATCTCACATTTATCATGGGTCAGTAAATAACTATAAATCACAATACTGTTCCTCACTCTGATTTCATTCCATATGGTGTATTGAATGTGATACTTTTTAGTTAAATGACTACATATATGAACAGTATCTACCCTTAATTTGTCACGTTAACCTGTTATTTTGCAAATACAAAGATCATTTGTGTGAAACTTAAAAATCAGGGAAAACCAATAATTGCTTGGATACACGTTAAAATTTTTATGTGCCATGCAGGGAATATGACCCAGAACGCACAATGGGCGATTGGCGTTCAGGGCCGCGTGCAGTGCCCGAGTCGACCGGCCGGGAAAGGGAAAGACCGCGCCCAGAACGCGGTCCCATGGACCGCAGTGGCATGGCGGAGCGCGGTGGCATGGATCGCGATCGGGACAGTCAGCGAGAACGGGATTGTGAGTATACCTTATTATTATCTGAATAATTCCAGTCTGGTCTTTCTTATTATCCTTCTTTCGTTTCGCCACGCTATACTAAAATAGGTCACGCCATGGTAAACATTTTGCTAGTTAGCAAGGTAGCGTGAACGCATGGTCTCCTTGTGGAGTAAAAGCGTTTTTTCATACAAAGCACACATGACCAACAATCACTACATATTAAAAATATAGATTACCGCCGGCCACGGGAATTACTGTGTTTGTGTATGTCATAAAGGCACGCATCTTTGCGTTACATGCTTATTAGTCGGATGACGTAATATACATTTGTGCTAAGCAAAGCTAAGTTCCCGTCCACGACCCTTTCGTAAACTGCTATTGATTTGCGGCTTTATGTACATTGTACAAAGGTGCTTGACCATTTATAGACATGAGCAAGGAATTTTAGTGCGAATTTTGTTGTGTCGTTCCGCTCGGAAACTTAACAAATTGCTTGTGACAATAGTACCGGATATTATGCAGGTATACACACCTATTACCTACAGTAAAAAAAGATCGCGACATATTTTCTACTAGCTTTTGTCCGTAGCTTCGGTCGCGTAATGATCGGAAATTATCCCACGGGAAATATACCCTCTGACACTGGGATATACCTATGTACGTTAGTGAAAGAATTTTCGAAATCGGATTACAAATCCGAAGATTACCCCCTGCATTCAAACTTACAAAGTTGACCTCTTTATAATATACGTAAAGATATATATATTTTTCTTACATTTTTATACATATATTTCCTCAGTACTAGTTCACAATGATGATAAGTAACCCGATGGTTGGAGCTAACTGTAATGTCACACTTGGGGCGCACTCACAGAGTACATGATCGCTGATTTATTACCTCTTGTTGAATCGTCATTGTTATTTGTATGGCACTGCGCCATTCAAAGCTTTGTCATCGTTTGCTTTACGATGCATTTGTGTACATTGATACTTACTATCTTATAAGATAATATGACAATCAGCGAACTGGGTTACTCAACCCGCCTCGGGAAGGTCTGAGTAAAGGTCAAGCGTGCGTTTTAGCACTTAACCCTTCAGCAAGGGGTACTGCTTATAGTAGTAGAGAGGAACCAGAAACTCTGGCTTAAGTTAAGGGCTATGTTGAGGACTCCGCATGGACGAGACTTGGCCCTCTTAGCCCTTGGAAGCTCCTCTTGGCCGGCTGTTTTAGTTTAATCTGTGACATAGCATAGCTATAACTCAATTCAGACTAGTCTTTGGTTCGCTCCTTCTATCAGGTACTTAAATCTGAGTGATGTATCGAGCGAGTTGTTGTATTACCTTTTTCTATGTGAAGCTATAATTAATTGTTTGTGTGTGTAGCGAGTGCCGATAACCGTCCGGGAGGCTGGCGTGACGGAGATAGACCTGCACCGGCCGAGCCTGCACGGACGCCGTATGGCGGACGGGACTCGTTCGGACGCGATCGTTTTGAGTAAGTTCTATATTGCATCATCCAGAAATTACGGTGTTAATTCCTGCTAAGTCAAGAAATTACTTAATAAATGAATTAATTGCATTTAGATTTTACGAAATTATGTGAGGCAATAATTCAATTTATTCACACCCAGATGGCTGTGAAATAATAATAGCACTTTTCAAAAATAGCGAGACTTAATGCCTCGATATTTATGAGGTTATATAATTCGTTATGTAACATGGTGCTAGATTGAAATGGTTAACTAGACACCGGTTCATGCTTTATGCTAGACTCGGTCGCTCTATACCTACATTTATATCGCCCATCCATATGGTACATCGTCTTAGACAGAACTAGCTTTGCCCGCTGATTCACCCATGTAGAGGTCGACTTTAATGACTGCTCAAACGGTGTTGGAGTTTATCAATCAATTATACATTTGCCAAAATCGAGTTTTAGACTTTTACATCATACGGCTTCGTAAAGCATCGTAGTTACTCGCACCTGTGTGACGATCTGTTTTTCAACGCCCGGTACTGTTCAAATCAGTCATATTTACAGTAATTTTATTTTAAAGTTTTCCGATTTGTGCAGGGGTAGAGAGCGCGGTGGTGGCGGGTTCGGAGGTCGCGACCGCGAGGACCGTCCCGAGCGCAGCGGGTACGGGGGCCGCGATGGATTCCGCACTGCCGAACGTGAAGGAGGATTTGGGTTAGAGGAACATTCTATCATCATCATTGTTTCAGCAGGCACACTTCCAGTGCTGATTGCTTACAAGCGTCCACACGTCGACAGTCATGTATTGTGCTTGTCGCATTCAGCAGATACTCGCAACCTTAACGGTTATCGATTTGAGAGAGAGAGAGTTAATTAGAAATGATTTGCGAAGACTAATGAAAAAACAAAAGTATTTTTTATTTACAGGTAAAACTAAGTATTATTAGATATAGATTTTTAATGGTGTCATTGTTTTTGTAGAAGCCGAGAGGGCAGAGGATTCGGTGGCAGAAACTTTGGGGACCGCGATCGTGAACGTGATCCACCTCCCAGAGAAGGTAATTAAGAGAGTGTTTATATTGATCAGGGAAGTAGTTTTGTCTTTGGCATTACTCCATATGATAACTTTTAGACCAATGTATTTACCAGATCAATAGTGATAGAATGACTACTGTCACAATAATTTACTTACTGGGATCAAGGTAATATGCACGTACTATGAAAATCGAGATATTTATGCCTCGATTTTTTTAGTTTGTTATCACAACTTGTGCTAGATTAAAATCGGTTAACTAGACACCGGATTATGCTCTGTGCTAAAATCGGTCGCTTTATACCTACATTTAAACTACAAATTCCATGAAGTGATTAATTTAGAAATAACAAACTTATATTAGTCTAGTATCTGTTTCAAGTCGTGATGACTAATAAGTATTAACTGGCTAGTCCTCAATTTTACACTTATTACAAACACGTCATATTTTTCCTATCTCGTACATTATAATATGCTCAATATTGGACATTCTTGATCCGGCATCAAACTCGGCGAAATACAAGCCACTGCTGGACATGACCACTCCCGCATTGCGCCATGATACCCGCATTTTCTCAACACATAAGCGACCCGTGTGGTGGATAACAGTCGACTCCCTCTCATAGAGGACACCTGTTCCAGCCATGGAAACTTTATGGCCTGATTATGTTAAACATTTCTCTCTATTTCCTTAGATGCTAAGCCTCGTGAGCGTCCGAAGCTGAACCTGCTGCCACGCACAGTTCCGCGCGACTCGGAGGTAGCTACGAAGCCCGCGGACGGCGCTGGCCCTGACGAGAAACAATCAGAAAAGGTCGCACCCAAACCTGTGTCCGCTGAGAGTGTATTCGGCGCTGCTAAACCTGTGGACACGGCAGCCAAGTAAGATTTACAGCCATGTTGAATTGATCTTATTTATACTAGAGCTGTAGTGGTATCAGACAAAGAAATAAGGATCAGGCAATATATTCAAAGTAGTGAAACTGGGCCTGTTTATGTATTCCCAGAATCCGTGAAATAAATTAAACAATCTGAAGAATGTGCTTATCCATTAGATAAATCAGCAGGACCTCACAATTATCTGTAGGTGCTGGCCATTATTGTATCTATTATACATTTGCTATTTTGTGACAACAAATATGTATTTATTTATGTTCAAATCACTGTATTTGAAAATTATAAATCAGCATCAGTATTAGAAATTCTACTAACGCAACTTACGTTCAACTCGCAATTGTTAATAGCATTACAATTTACAATGCACATACTATGAATATTGAGATATTTACGCCTCAATTTTTATCAAGTTGTTATCACAACATGTGCTAGATTAAAATCGGTTAACTAGACACCGGCTCATGCTCTGTGCTAGACTCGGTCGCACTATACCTACATTTTTTGAAAACATGGAAATATTAATACATAATGTATATTTATCTAGAGGAAAACGTGAGGAATGTTTTGAGTATGAAAATGTGGATGGGTATAAGAGTAGAGGAAGACAAAGAAACGATGCATGGACTGTGTGAAGGATGATATGGTTAGAAAGGAGGTGAATGATGAGATGACAAGTAATAGAGAAGTATGGAAGAAGAAGATATGCTGCGCCGACCCCAAATAAATTGGGATAAGGGCAGACGAGAATGATGATGTATATTTATCTAGCTAATGAGTTGTTTTATCTTTTAATAGGGAACGTGAAATAGAAGAACGTCTTCGTAAAAAAGAAGAAGAAGCCAGACGTGGTGGTGGTGAAGAGAAGGAACGTTGGGGAAGAAGGGTGAGTTGAAGCATAAGCTTATCATATTTTTTACGTTTTTTTTTTTTTTTTTGTAAACGTAATACAAATTTAATAATCATTCATCTTTACAGAACGATCATTCCGGCGAACGTCGTGCCGCACCAAAACGTGGTAAGTAACAATATGAATTCAAATAAAGCCTATGTTACGTTTTTAAAATAAAGTAAGTTATCTTATTCAATTCAATTTATTAAACATAAAATCATTTATTTGCATAAAACATGGTATACAATGGTGTTAAATAGAATTAGGATGGTTCAAACATGTTTAGCTAAGATAAAACATAGCTTGCAAATTTCAAGGTTTGGCAAAATGTTACAAGACATCAACATTTTTATCCATAAATTTTTTTAAAGTATAGAAATTACATTCAATAATCCACTTGTGCAGTATAGTTCTGAATTTAGTATTTTGAAATGGCTTGGTATCTTCTTATAGATACGTACGCAGGCTAGGGCAGTTTTTATTATATTTGGCAAATCATTGAATACTAACATGAAAGGATCTCGTCTGTTCCGAGGATTTACATCATTTGCCGTCTTAAATAGTTCTTTATTCCTAACCACGGACATACATATTTAATAAATATACAGAGATGGCAACGGTAGCAAACCAAACTTTTTGAACATTGGCTGACATGAGTCATCAGGTTGAAGTTGCTCTGATACACTTTTTTGAGCGACAAATGCTCTATCCAGATCGGTACTATTACCCCTCTTTATAAGACCATAGCGCAGTAGTGATTCTACATACGCGTTTTATGACATAATGGCAGTTTTTATATTAGTTACATTTTTAACTTGTTTCAGTGCATATACAAATTTATTAATTCTAGTGCTTATATTTATTCGCAGATGAACGCCCCAGAGATTCGCGCAGCTATAACAGAGACAGACGCGACTATTCCAAGGATGACAAAGACAGACGCGACTTCAAAGATGATCGAGACAGGCGTGACTACCGTGATGAGAGGGACCGCCGCGATCGGGACGACCGCGACAAGCGCGAGCCAGAGCGACGCGACTACAAGGATGACCGCGACCGTCGCGACTACAAAGACGACCGCGGTGAGAGACGTGACGCTTCTGGCGACAGGCGACGCGAGTACTCCGGAGACAGACGCCCCAGGCGCGACTATTCCGGCGATCGGCGTCGCGACTACTCAGGCGACCGGCGACGCGATTACTCTGGCGAAAGACGCAACTCACGAGATGACAAAGAATATAGGGACGGTTCGCGCGAACGTCGCCCCGACTCCCGCGAGAGAGAGAAGGACAGAGACACACCCAAGGATAGAGACACACCCAAGGATAGAGACACAACCAAGGATAGAGACACAACCAAGGATAGAGACACACCCAAGGACAGAGACACACCCAAGGAGAGGGACACACACGAAGAAGCCGATGGAGAGCGCGACGCCAACCCGCGCGACGAGCGCAACGGACGTGCGCGACCCAGCCGCTCGCGAGACCGGCACGACGAAATCGATGACAAAACCATGCCCAAGATGAAAGAACAAGAAAAACCGGTATGTACAACCCTTATTTCTTTTCATTTAACTTTCACGCATAAATAAGACAACGCAGCAAATTCAATGCATTGCATTGCAATTGCTTAATAAACTGTTGAGTTATAATGTTGGTTTTATTTTTGTTACAGAATTTCGTTGCATCGAATAAATTCAGCTTCTTAGAGGACGCCGACGACGGCGCATCCGAATAGCACGAACGTAAAGTTTGTGTGCGCGCTACATATTAGTGTCCATTTTACAGTTGACTCGAGTGTAAAGTGTAAATTTACGAGTATCAAAGTGTCTAACGTGTAGAAGGGACTCGATAAGCACTAAGACAATCTAAAATTGTGCTATGTAATAGAACTCGATTGATAGTCACTAGTGCGGTGTGGATAAACGTGTATATTAATAGGGTTGCTATATGCTCACACTGCTTCGATGCCGGCCCCAGTCTTTGTTGTGGCTTCTCATATAATGCTCTAACAATTTCTTCACTTTTCCGGGTGCAAACACCCACATTGCTTATGCTGAGTTAGACGCCACGGTAAAGACTGGGGCTCGTATTTGTGACCATGTTGTACTGATTTGTGTAAATTTTTCTATGGGTTTGTTACAATTATAATGTTAATGTGAATTGTTTTGCAAACATAGCCAGGTTTTGAGAACTGCAAATATTCCATTAAATTCTGATAATATGAACTGGTTTAGGTCAGGTGCTGCACTTGTCTTACTTCATGTCTTTGTTTTTGTGAATAATTAGTATTTCATAATTTTATATTATTGCAATATTGTCCTTTTTAAAGGAAGTTTACTCCAGTTGATTGCAATGCCACCATAGGGAATCTAATTTCTATATTTTAGAATATGTCTTTATGTTAAATATTTAGTCGATTTAGGTTATTAGAACGTTAATTGTATTATTTATCTTTACACTCAAAATTTGTTAAAATAATCAAGTGGTAAGATGTTAAGCTGCAATATTCCTAAATACTTTGCAAGTATGCATACAGATGTGCCTGCCTTGGTCGTGATGAAATATAGTTGTTAACTAAGGTACCTAATAAATCTGATTAGGGTTTGGTCACAATATGTAACTGGGCAAAACACAACAGACGTTTCATTTGTAATATTGAAGAATTTTTGTTTGGTACACTATGTAATTGTGAATTATAAATAAATAATTACCCTTTTTACAGTACAAAGCCTTTTTATTCTCAACTATCCAATAGTAGCAGGAACCAAGCATTCCAACCTTTGATAGGTAACATCATCACGCCTTTAACCACTCGTATGCGGGCGACAATGCGCACCGAAGGCGCTGTTTGCCGCGGAAAATAGTACGCGCGCGGCAGTCCGTGTTAATATTTCAAAAATATATTTTAAACTAACAACGTAACTTACATAGTTTTACGCGTAGATATACGCTCCGGCAGACTAACACTGACTTATTTTGAGCGTTGATCTACGTTCCCGAGTGGTTATACAGAGGTGTATCCTCTTAATAAATACACCCACATTTCGCCAGTTATGATTAAGTCTGTCCTCATTAGGCTAACAGTCTACGGCAGACTGTTTGCTTTCATTTCGCCTCTCTCTATATGCATGGAGTGTCCATACAGCGCGTACAATACAGTACAGTACGCCGTTTGCGTCGTATTTGCCGGCTCATTCAGTGCGGCTGATTCGCAGCGAAATTTCGCTCGCTTAACAGCCGTAACCCTATAAGCGGTTTTACACCTATTTCGATTTCCTGTTTCTGCAAGGCGGATGCCTTGCAGAAACACAGCTAAATATTATTTATCACCAGCGAATAGAGAAGCATAATTACGTTTTCTTTCGTCTTAAACTAGTTGTGTATAGCTTACGACATAGTTCATCAACTCCTATTTCTTGTACATTTTGATGTTCATTAAATGACTGCAAATCATCAGTCGAGTAAGATAAAAAAAAGTAGCGTCAGTCAAATGCAGTAATCGCCGCCGCAAAAATATTCGGAGCCTTCGACTAACTCCCATCCAACACCCTTGTAATGTCACGCTGTGCGAAAGCGCGACACGTCGGCGAAAGCACGGGGCACGTGTTCAGTTTTCGGTAACAAGCTGTCAGTTTTGCAAACTGATGACCGTAACAACGCGTGTGTAGGACCGACTTTTAGAAGCCGGAGTCGACCAGTGGAAAAAACTGAACTTAAAAAACCGGCCAAGTGCGAGTCGTACTCGCACACACAGGGTTCTGTAGGAACAAACAATATTTTTAACGCTCATCCATAATTATGTAAAACACTCAACAACAAAACAGTTTTTTTTTAATCGGATTTTAAACAACTGTTTTAGCTTCGCAGAAATGTATGCCATCAGCAACTCAGCGACAAACAAATCTTATTATCAGAGTCAGTTTTCGATACCCTCGCAACCCTAGTTGAAGCTAGGAACTAGGACATAGTCTTGTTTCCCCTACGTTTTTATTCTTATTGAGGCGATTAGTTGTATTGGTATAAGAAATTTCTAAAAACGCCTTTTTATGAAATCCTTCGTTGAGTTTTGAACGCATCCTAAGTTAATTCCTGAACGCGTCTGTAGTGTGCATAATGTCTCTGCCAAGGGGATTCCCGTCTTCCTATTCTTTAGTTCTCCCAAAATAATCCACTCACCAGTTTTTCATGTAGGTATAGGTGTATCTGCTACCTTACGATTACGCAATATTCATAAGTATTTCTCGTTAAATAGGGATTACAAATTTTAACTAAGACCGATTCCTTAATAGCATGGTTTCGAAAAGACTATCTTTATATTATGATCATAATTAATACAAATTCTTCCCGTAGGAGAAAATCGCTTATGATTCATAAGCGATTTTCTTAAGCTTGCGTAAAGTTTTTAATTGTATATCGTAATGTAAGTAGTTTTAATACCTAACCTACCAAAAATGTTAATATGTAGAGTGTGTGTGTCTAATGATGGTTTGGAATTGGAACTCTTCACAATAAACACAGCTCTAACTATTTAAGAAAGTTTATTAACATAACACAATATAAAATATTAATATACTAGTTATCATTGTGGTTGGTTCGCGCGGACTGGCGAGGGCGTCCGCGGGACGCATCTCGCGCGCGGTTTGGAGGCGGCGGCGTGTCGAGCCGCTAGCCGCGCCACGTCGGCAGAGCGACCAAACTGTAGGTAGGGTACAGCCGACAAGTACATGGAATTATAATCATTTAGGTACTGTTAGCCTACATCTTCCCACTGGTGGGCAAAGGCCTCTGCCCATGACTTCCAGTTATTTCGATCTAAGGCTAATACGCGCCACTGGTCGTCCCGCCGCATGGTAGTTATTTTAGCCCACAGCTCATTGGGCATATGACAGGTATTGCCAGCCAGCCCCACTTTAGCTTAGCGGCTTTTTGAGCAACGTGCTGTAATCAGTTTTGGAGCACAGTGTGGTGTTGCGTACGTGGTCAGCCAGCTTGATCAAATCATTTACCTCACACTTTTATCTCTTGACACATGAAAAGTTACTCGTATCAATGTGATTTTACCCTTTTGTCAGAATTGGAAAGAACATTCCGAAGTAGTTAGGTAGTCTTTCTACTTGGACAATTTATGTCGTTCACAAACCATGAGTTTTTTTTTTTAAATAAGAATTAAATACTTAGTCCTTTTGAGGATTGATAAATTTTCGAACAATGTGACGTCGTCGGCCGAGGTAATAAGTTCGGCCATTTTGAGACTTGAGCAGCAGCCATTTTGTGGAAACGGCATTTATTGACCAAACGCTGTGTAAGTTATATTTCATAAGCAGTTTTTTGTCAGAAATCGGTAAAAGGTAAGGTAAAGGGTAGTTATCGATTCTAGCAACTAAACGGCCTGTGTGTTTTACTAAGTCTCTGAAATAGTGTACCTACCTACATAATTCAAAACTATGATCATTTATATTCAATAGACTCCGGGGTTACCATGATCTGTTAGTGCGGGAATGTTTTTGGACTATTCAGAGTGGGAAAGTGACAGCGCTAGACAGCTGTCTAAGGCTCTTTCCCACTCTCGGAATAATACTAAAACATTCCCGCACTAACAGATCATGGTAACCCACCTGCTGTCAGTGTTGTGTGACATCTTAATTGGTAAAAGGAATGAAACAATGGAGCATTTTAATACAACAATTTTATTTCAATTACAATTTATAACATACAAGACGAATTTTAATGAAAAAATAAACTTTAAACCATGCATTTAACTAATTGATTGTAAATTAATTACAATTATATTTAAGTAAGTATAAATGTTTTTTTTTTAACATTCAAATGTTTTATAGACCATAGATTACAACTAATTCAACTGAAGAATTTAAAACTACACGCTCTTACTTAAATGTGTAATACAGCATCTAGCATGCATGGCAAGATCTTTATATCATCATAGAAACGAAACTAATAACCTTGTGCTTATTAAAGTTACGATTTGTACTTAAGCACATCTATGAGAATAGATTTGCAAACAATGAGACATGAAACTCAAGTTGCTCAAGACTGAGGTCACCGAAAAAGCCAAGATGTTTGCTTTTCACTTGCTCTTCAGAATAGCAGACATCAATTCATTCTTCAGCCTCTTTGTCATTTCTTCAAGAATATCAGCTCGAACTCTTAGCTTTTTATTCTTCTCTTCTAATTCATCGGCCAATTGTTCCATTTGTAGCTCCTTGAGTTTCCTGTTCATTCGAGATCTTTTAGATGCTTCATTATTCTTATCTCTTAATTCCCTATATTTATATTCCTGTGTAGAAACATTTGACGAGTTGTCATCTACACTACACACCGAGGACACTGTGCTCTCCCTTCTCTTGGGAGGCCGTCCTCTTCGCGCCTTGGGTTGACCTTCTAATGCTAGAATCATATCCTTGATAGGAACACTTGGCTTCCTTTTTCTGTATTTTCTTGATGGTTGTTCGGAGTAGGGTGTGTAAGTCTCATCGGTATCATCACTGTCCTGGCGTCGCCTCTTGCTTGCTGTTGATTTGACGTCATCGTTGTCTGATTCCATGTGAGACTCGCTTTTAGGGGTAATGGGCTCATAGTCGACGGGCGGTGGTGGCGGTGTGTCCACTTCTGTGAATGTTTCTTTTGAAGTGGAGAAGGAGATGTCAGTGTAAGTCTCTTTTGAGGTGGATAGGGAGACGTTATGGGCTGGCCAATGCTCCGGTGATTTCTGAAACAAAGAGAAACAAAAATTTAATATCTGAAAATTGACAATCTAATGTTTGATGTAGGTGTCTACCAATATTAAAAGTGTCATAAAAGTCGAATTTGTCTGTAACACTTACCAAAAACTGTGAGCATTTTTCTTTCTCCAACTGCTCGACGTAGCTGAGGACCTCCGGAGTGCTGATGGTGTCGTACGGCCAGCCCGGGGCCCGCGCCGACACGTCCACGGACAGCCCCTCGACCCTCCTCGGCAATGCCGGCGCATCCATCATCCCCATTAGATTCTGATCTTCGTTGATAATGAATTCCGAAACAACTACGTTGTTACTCTCTACCTCCCGTGGGATGACAGATCCAAATTTAAGATCAAGGGAGTCTTCCGTATCGATGAAGGGCGCTGTGTTTTGTGGTGGATTAGTGTACATATGATAGTATGGGGTGTCCTGTGTGTTGGTCAACTCGACTGGATCCTGGACTTGCCACGGATTAGTATCTGCGACCATCTCTGACGCTAAGTCTCCAATAACCACTGGCAGTTTGCTAATATCTAAGAATGTTTCCTTAAATTGCATGTTGTTATCTTTGTCCCACTCCGGGAATGTGTTGGTGTCGTACTGCGGGAACTTGTCGTTCGGTGACAGCGGTTCGTGGGACGAGATGTTATTGTATAAGCCTGCCGCCTGTGGAAACTGGGAGTTAACGTCTAGTGTTTCCCAACCTTGCGGTGAGAATGGTGTGTATGGTGTGTCGATTTTAAGTGCCCTTTCTTCAGTTTTCTTGGATGAATCTATTAAAGAAAAAATATACATTTAATTAACAAACTTAAGATTATTCTAGTTAAGATTTTAGTAACTGCTTTTATGTTTATTATCAACAATACAGAAATGGTATTATCAAAAATGACTCTTGGGCTTTACATTACTTTTAAATTTATTAAAGATACAAAGGTAACATAAGGGTACAAATAAATTCACTTACCAATGGTCTGTACTACTTCTTCCTTTGCGGGAGCGGAGGACAACGGAACCAGATCTTGGAAGAACTCGTAGTCCAACATTGCGCTCTCGAACAGGGGCTCCGGTTTCAAGTAAACCTGAAATCAGAGTT
Source organism: Standfussiana lucernea (assembly GCA_964057025.1). Lineage (NCBI taxonomy): Eukaryota > Metazoa > Arthropoda > Insecta > Lepidoptera > Noctuidae > Standfussiana > Standfussiana lucernea. Next base: position 12,898,923 of record OZ059790.1, on the reverse strand, counting down.
TTCATATGTTAGCATACATTTCAGATAGTGGGCAGAAACTAATATTAAACTAATGATAAACTTAGTAATAATAGTAATGCATTAAATCTATGAGTACTCACGGTATCGCGTGCCATTCTTACCTCGGCAAAGTTGCTGGTTGTAGCCACTGGCGAAGACGGTGCTGCGTTGCTTGAATATCCGTCGGTAATCACTCCGGTTAGACCGTTTACGTAATTCTTCTTCTCGGTCTTTAAACGATCTAGCTCTACCACTTTCAAAACAGTTTGAGTATTGAGACTCGTTTGCGAAAAAACCATGTCTTTTGGTGTTCGTATCGTACTGATTTCCGATATCGTCGCTCCGACTCGGACAGGTGATCTTTTGAGCAACCATTTTGAATAGAACTACAAACAGAAATGATACGACGTAACATAATGTGTGCATACTCATATGAAGCAGGATATGGGAGATGGTAGGACAACATACAAAGGTTGTGAGGGGACTTGCGAATGATAGATGAAGATTTCGCTGATAGATCTTTTGCCAATGTTTAGAACATCACACGAATGTTATGCTCCATCATCAGTAAGCCAATTAAGAGTTGTTTTAATTTGCATAATGAGACAAAAAGAATTTAGAAGCGATCAAGGACACCTTGCCCACGTGTATGACGTGACTAGCGTGACGTCCGTGACTGTGAGGTCGAAACCTTGAAATTGAAATACCAATGAAAATGGGTTTGGAGGAATATTTACATAGCATACGTGTGTATATAATGAAGTTGTACAACAGCATTGAAGGAATGATGATTGCATAAATATTTAAATACAATAAATATGATTATAAACTGGAAAATCGAAAAAAGAACAAAACATTTTTTTTTCAGTTGCCGTCGTTATGCAATCAACATAATGTCACCTGCCCTTAAAATTTTGTCATTGTAGGTTTCGGTTGTTATCTTTTAGCGACTAACCGAAAGTCTAATTCCTGTAAGATTCCTGTTAGTAAAAATTATGTACAACTTATCTACATTAAAAGTTAATTGAAGCGTTATCTTAATGATAATGACTGGAAACTGCGGTTAAACGCTTCACTGTAATGGCGAAGCCATAACTTATCTATGTACCTATTGTATACTAAGTAAATTATGAACTATCTAAAGCTATTTTATAGTAATTAACCAAATATGTCTTAAATCTATTGTAATTAACTAAATATGACTTAAACATTATGAAAGAAAAATAATTATGAATAGGTACTTAGTATACGTTCCAAGTCGAAATAAATATCGATTAGAATATTGTAATCTCAATGTCCTTGGAACTCTGCGGCTATCTTAATTATCTGCTACTCGTGCACGTACCTACGTATTTACTTTTATCTTTTCGAGTAGGTAGTGCGTCAGTGTGGGTAGTTTGCGAATCTGTGGTTTGTGTTTCAACTGTTGTAGAACTACTATTTAAGAGCAGGCACACGTGCAGTTATTGGAAAAAAGGCCAACAAAAGAAATGATATGATGGTAAGTAGTATGAAGGCTGGAACATTATGTAAGAAAATTTTAACGCGACATAATTATGCACATTATTTAAATTATTGATCAAGAATTCAAGATCATTAATTTTGAAACTAAGATTTGATATGAGTTTACCAATTAAAACTTCCAATTTTTTTTTATAAAGAAGTTGATAAGTCTAAACTGTATCTATTTAGTGCTTCAAATCAAGTAAATTTTTCGTGAATATTAATTCTTCCAAATCCACCAATTCAATGTAAAATTAATTTTGAACTCCTTCAGGGTCTGAAATTTTCCGATGGTCCTGTGAACAAAAACTTTAATTCGAAAAATAGGGTGAACGCAATTACTTACTTGTTTGAACTCTTCTTGAGCTCCTATAGAAATTTTAAGTCTTAGGCTCCCAACCAACTAACGGTGCCGAATGTAGGCCTGAAACAAACAGAAATAATTAATGAATATGCGTCACATTCTTTTTTATAGCTTCCTACGGAAAAGTTTTCTTGTTTTAAAGCTCACTATCTCTTTTTATCACGACTATCAATATAAAAAACATTCTAAGTCGTAAGTGTTCATGTCTGATAAAAAAAATTGGTAAGTACAAAATTAGATTTAATTTTTTGTCACGTTGATACGAACATTGATTGACGTAGTTATCGCTATACGACCTCAATGGTATGATTATTATCGTGGGTGGACGCCTACGGAATATATTGATCGGTTTACCCGGAACTATGTAAGTATAAGTCTTTTGTTTGACTAAAAGCGTCAAGTACATACTAACCTACTCCACAAAGTTAGTTACTTATGTATTTTGACAATGTTATAAATAGGTGGACAACGATAGAAAAACTTGTTTGTCTCTACTAAATACGTCTAAATACCGAGGTTTGGCATACTTCCAAATTATTTCAGAACAAAACTACCTAACCGAAAACATTCGAAGTAGGTTGGGATTTGGGAAATATCAAAAAGTTCCTAAAAGCCTAGATAGCCCCAAACCGTACAAGCCAAGAATCCGAACATAGGTACCTATGTAGATCTATGCTGTAATGAATCGACAAGTTTCAGACTTCCATAGAAACTTGCGAACAGGAAAAACGACCACAAAACGTCAGCCATAGGTATTGATTAGGATGAATAACAATGTACGACACTGGTATTTGTTTAGTTATTTTATTATCCCTATAATGCGTCATTCGCTCGACACAGAATTTCTAAGACCACTTTCAAAAGTCTTTTACCAAGTGGAATCCATTACCACCAAACAACTTGAAGTAAATCTATCAAAATGTCACGAATTAAGAATACGCAGCAAAAAAGGTTAATATTTGGACAGGTAAGATAATGATCCAAGAGTGAGACTATTACGTTGTTGTACAATGTGTTAATTTCAGGGTTAAACAACAAGTCCCAAAGTTGAAACCAACTATGCCAAGGTTATAATAATGGAATTTTATAATGTCATTTATTATACATTAGATAGAAGATGGCACTATCGTTTCAATAAATCAAATTGTCGCGCATTTTCTAGAACGATGGTGTGGCGTGCGAGCCGATCGACGAAGGCACGTGACCAGCGGGGCTTCTTGACAGGTTGAAACACGTCCCCACACTTTGGGCGGAAATAATCATGGTGCAACAATTCACTAACTAACGTGAATTTTGAAACAGAGTTTTCAGATACAACTTTTAGAACTTGAAACACTGTTTTAAGACTTCCAAAGGCAATCGTTAACACTTTAAGAGATACAATAACATAAAAGTCAAAAAGGTCTACGCACCAAATAATTATTGCACAAGATTTAATTTTCTGACATTATACGAATTTGGACATAAATTGAACTACGATTCTTATTCGAACCTCACCAGCAAAGGAAATTATTACCTGCTGCGCCGTTTTTCTTTTGCACCCTTACAAAAATTTTAACGTGAACAAACTAAGTATAAATTCAGAGTTAAGAATTAGTTTGTAAGACTCACCTTTTTACGAACAAATATTGTTACGCCTCCAGTTATTTACTGATAGTATTCGCTACCCTCACAACAAATGAAGAGGATAATAGGCGAAAGCTTTTATTAACGCGTCAACTTCTAAAGCGTTGTTGATGAACTTCAGTGGACTAAATAAACCGATAATCGCAAGCAGCGATACGTGCACTGCGTGCGACCACAGAAAATATTGTGCAATATTCACGGCAGTGGCGGCCTGTACAGTTTTCCTAAGTCCCCACCACTCGACATTTGCGTTCTAAAAATATCTTTCCTTCCACGCTATTGGTTGACTCAAATGACGTCAACTCGACGGGCCAATAGGATCGCGCGATTACCACGGTCACGAGACCGTAGCGCTACACGCTATTGTACAGTAGAATGATTATAGAGTTATACATTTTTGTATGTATGTAGAGTTGGGGAATCACACCGCACAAAACAAGAGGGATACTGTTTTTTCAACATGACTCATCCTTTATGTGACTGCAAAACAAGCACTATTTTTTATCATTAATGGCATAAAATAACATTTATAATAGCTATCGAAGTTATTTATCTAGCAATGAACATTGCCAAAAAGGGCGGTCATGACCAGTGTGATAAGAGATTATGTTTTAACTTTATAAGTTATAAAAACTTTTAATAAATCAGGTTAGTGACAAGTATTGCATCAGCAATATTGTTTTATGTCATCACACTCTTCACTTCATTTTGATGTCACACATACCAATATAATAGTTTTGTATGTGATCCACTATTTTAATTAACACAGTAATCAATTAATGTATCTTTTGTTATGAATTTGGAAGCAGAAAATGATATTTTTAAAGAAATCGACATAATTATGCTTCAAAGCAGAACATGGATACTTACCTATTGTTTGAATCAGGATAGGACTAGAAATCTATTGTCGTGGCTAAGATTAGCTGTTCTACTTAGTGAAACATTAAAAAAGTAGAAATTCTGTAATGATTGATGAAGGAACGAAGCGACACAAAGATTTATGATGTAACTGGCCATTACATGGGACTTAACGTAACTAGCGAAATTTGGATGTACTAATCGGTACACCTCTGCGTGATTTTATGTTTTGCTACTCTTACAAGAAACAAGGCTACCGATAAAGACATACCTACAAATTACTAACAAACATCACGAAACGCGTTATTATGTATGACATAAGATCTCAGGATTATCGCTGCCAAGTCACAATAATAACGGTAGATACTTTCCTGTTTCCATATAAATCGGAGCATCATGTAAGTACCAAAGAATACCTAGAAAGTAGAACCAGCAAATATAAGGTACGAGTTGAAACATGTCAGATTGAAACGCACCAGCACACTCAAGTACCAGTAGGGTAACCCTACGTTATTTTCGCAGGTTGCGAATGACTCATTTACTCTGGCATTGAACTAGGTTGAATAACCTCTTTTTTTGCTAATATCGAGCTATTGTTACTTGTCACTCTTTTTGCTTTTGTTTTATAGGTAGGTCCTTAACTAAGATTTATTGGCATAAAGGTTATCTCTATTTTTGTTCGAGACGACAATCATTTATTCTCCGACCCTGTTCTTGAACATATGTCCATAATCACTTTGTGTTCTTATAAGATCTACTAAGAACAAAGACATTTAAAAATATGTATTTCTTAAATCTCTGACTAAGGATATTGGAATAGTAATACATGATGTATACTTAATAGAAAACTGCTTAATTAGTGAATTCATAATATGAAAAACAACTTGAAATAATCTGGAAACTTCTAATCGTTCAAAAGCATCGAAACGAATTTAAAGAAACGTGTCCAACAAATTGCATTATAAATCGACCTCTCCAAGGAAGACTGGTAGTCGAAACCGTTTGATATACGGACCTGTAGAAATCAACACGTGTATGAATGACTACAGTGAATTTCGCTGTAGACAGACTGCTCGCCCGCTTGGGCCTCCGAGGCACGCCGTACCTACGTCATCAAGAATGGTTTAGATAAACATGATAAGAATGATTTGCATTTTTTGCAGTTTTTATGTTCTAGGTTTTCAGTATCTATTAATTTCCTCATATACTTACCCTTAATGTTAATTTATATGAAACAACGGGCTATCGGCTTGGAGGCTTATGAATTTTACCGTATTATAAAAATTATAATACAAAGATATTTTGAAGAAAACCATTTAAAACACAATAGAATTGGAAATAGTGCAGCGATACGTTTAGCAATACAATTAATCATCTAAAATCTGATGAGTGACGACAGAGCACTATCATTTTCATAAGCTAGATACACCGAACCATCACTATCAGTGTTTGTAACATTTACTTTATGATTACAGTTATCATGTCCTTTACTATTTGTTTCAGACGTCTGCATTTTCCTGTTCCAAAACTTCGTTAATTTATTCTTAGTTCTGGGTATTACCAATGTCAACATTCTCCGCGTGATTCTGATTACACAGCTCTCTTCTACTTTCCCCGAAAATATTATGTAGTTGAGCGTGTTGAGCATGTTCCAACTTTTTCTTATTAATTCCCTTGAATAGAAACAAACAGCCTATGACCTAACTTCTTTTAGCAAAATCAATGCACAGTGAGAAACAAATTTAGTCCTGCTCTGGTGTACGTTCAAGTGTTTTTGTAGGTTAGGTGAAAGTTAACTGTATGCAATATTATTCAGCAGGATTTTCCTCAAGCCTTTGACGTGACACCACGTCCATTTGATAGTAGGGTAAGGAAGTTTTGACAAAACGTCAAAATAGTAAATAGTAGTTTCATGCGTTTAAATGAAAATTCTATTCTTTTGAGGTCATTGTGGTTATATAAACCAACTACATTTGATACTATGTTAGTATTTATTTGATTACTAAAACTATTAATAAATCGAAATCACAAGATGTATTCCAGTAAAATGAAACTCACTAGGGTGAAGAATAACATTTCACTCAGCTGAAGAAGATAACAATGAACCAATCGATTTACCGCTAGGGCAAGGACAATGAAACGCTAAGTTTAGAACCTACCTACTTAGCGTCGTCGTATGTATTCAGAATGAGTAGAAACGTCTAGAAAGTTTCGAAAAAAATGAGTTTATTTTTTAGGTTAACGCCACACCAAAATTCAAAGAAGTCGTTAGTAGAGGTGTTGTTTTGAATTGAACAGTCATGACGTCTTGACATAACAATGTCGAAATGAAGTCGCATGGTACAAGAAGCCAATCTATTCGTAGTTCGCCAGCAATAACACACCCAATTTTGGAATCAATGCTGTGTGCATCAGGTCAGATCATTGTCACTTAAGACAACTCTTTGACTAATGTCTAACCAAATAAAGTAGATTGTTACTACATACTGTAATGTATTTTATCTACTACTACGCCGTTCATTACAATCGAAATTGACAACACCATGACAGAATAAGCTCTGAACACCTATCAGTCCTTCGAATGGGAACTCAAATAGGAGAATAGGGGAATCCCACATCAAATTTAGGGTTCGTTTACATCGGCATAAAGTAACTAATAATACCTACACTTAATTCGCGTCACCAATACCCACACTCGAATGAGGCAAATGAGCTGTTCAGGTAGCTACATACTGGTCAGACAAAATCTGAGTGATCAATTCGAGAAGAAGAATACCTTAGTACAAAATTTCTAAGAAGCAGTGGCGAAACCAGCACATGCTATTGTCAAAAAAATACTAGCCTATGCCGCCAGTATTTAATTTAATAGCACGTGCTGGTAATTAATTCACCTAGCCACCCTAACTCCACCTAATAGTAGTACCACATAATATGACCAAAAACATTTTTTTAATTTGTTTTATGAACTTGAATTTTATGCAAAATAGTTACAAAATGTTGATGAGAAAATAAATAGGACTTCAATTGATGTTATAAGTTTACAAGTTCATTTAAAAGTTTAGAACTAGAAATATACATGTAGCATTATTTAGGTAACAACAAATGCGTAGCCTACTTTTATATGATAAAAACGTCAAATAAAGTGTTAAAATAACAACATGACTTGAATATAACCAAAAACAAAACAGTAGGAACAAAAAGCAGCGAGCATATCTACACAAAGATATTATGCAAAATACGTAGTATGATTTCTACTGATAACAATAAGCAATATACTATAACTAAGAGAAAAATGCAAATAATAAATTAGTAAGCATGGAAACTTATAATAGTACTTACATCATTGTATGGCTTGTGGAATGCACTGTTCTAAACTTCTTAACCTTGTCTTTTCTTTGACAACAATAATTAATGCGGCGCAAAGCGACCTGCTTGTTATTAAAAATATTTACTGGCCCGTAAGGAACTGTATTTAACAGATTGTTTAATTGTGGGCAGTCCGCGTTGATCATGTTATTTATATAATCCTTTTCTCCGCCCTTATAGTTTTCAGTGTGCTATAAATGATTCAAGAGAAAAAATACGAACGGCGGTCTTAACTTTAAGACCAAAGTAAAACTAAAAAGTTACTACAGTCACAATTCCGCTTTTCAAATATCTATGCAATGCACTGTCTACACAATAAACAAACTTTCCGTCGTTGATCTTTAACTAAGAAAATGTAAGGAGCAAAAACTTGATATACGTGTAATTCTTCGAGGGTTTAAAGTAGGAATAACAATAACTGGCGCCAACAGGACATCTCCGCACAAGCTTTTTCAAATCGTCTGACGCAATAACTACGTTCCGTTTCAACGATGAAGCGACCGCGTCAACAGTGTATACGTTCGTGTTTGTCTTTTTTCAGTTTGTAATCATTTTTTATTTAATACTGAACCCTTTCATTATCAAACTTAATTTTTAATCAGCGACGCGAATTTTCAAAGGCCTTTTTCAGCACGATAATTATTTACAAGTAAAATTACCACTTGCATATTATAAAGTTTCTGCGTGAAACAAACACGAAAATACATTTTCGTCGGCATGATCTCGCATAGGTTCTGTTATCTCTGTCACGTCCATGGCAAATAATATATCTATCTTTGTCGTCCCAGAAAACAATGTTTTCATCTTGTTTACATTAAGTTTTCCGTTTTATTACATTTTCTTCACTTAAATACGATTAAGGCTATTTAAGATTCGCATAAAAATAACTGTTGATACATCTGATGCAATATAATTACCGTACATTTGCGATTATGGATCATACAGTAATGATAGTATGATGCAATTCTATTGAAGATGAAGCGAGATCGCAAAGTGGCACATGGGGTTACGAACTTTCAAGAAAAATATTTAGATTGGTTTATACTATTTGTTTTATCAAATTAGAAAAAGAAATAGGTATCTATACCTAATTGAAATTGTTTTGAGGAAATAGTATTTAATAACCAAGGAAAGTCCTATAAAAAGTTTTCTGAAATTAAGATTTGCACAATATAAGATGATCAAAATATAACTTAGCACTAAATTATTGTTATTTATTCTTGATTTTAGCTTTAAATTCAGCTAGCTTGAATTCAGCTAGAAATCAAGTTAGTAAGGACTAAGTAGTCATTTGTTGTAACTTGTAACTATTATTTATGATAGTTTTATCTTCTTTCAGTTTCATAGATCTATACTTGAACTCTTTTTGTTTATAACAAATGGGGATTTCTTTGAGCTGGTTCCTAATTCTTAGACAATTTCAATGGAGTTATTTAATTTTACTTACTATGTATATATCATAGATAACGTTGTACAAAAGTCATTATTATTAACAATAATGAATCCAAACAAAAACATTATTTCGGTTTGGCATGCAATATAGTTAGAGATTTTGTCATTTGGTATGATAAAATTCCTGTTCTTGCATGACACCAGAACTCCAACTTACTCTTTCTAGACCAAACAGCATTATACACAACTATTGTGTATGTTTGGAAACATTTGAATGTCAAAAAATCAATCTAGTTATTTTGTTCTTTATTTGAATAAAACATCATATTTGTAGGTATGTAATAGATAACATATCAGAGATCAAATCTCTACTGCAAAATTATGTAATTAACACAAAATGCAGGCAGTACCCAATAAAGAGGTGGTTAACTAACACAGGTAGGTCTATTAGCTACGGGTAGATAACAGAAACTGAAGAAAACTTTTATCGAAACATATAAAATAAACTATAGAAGTAAGTAATTACATTTTCTTTAACAAGTTTATTTTAAATCCGCTTTTGTTGTTTATCCCTATGATGAAGTAGGTAGTTACGTGTTCGGAGTTCCGGACGTGTTCTCTGTTCTGAACGTCGGTCTCGCCGGATGACAACCAATAACTAATCCAAGCCGTTGTTGGTGGAATCTACATGCATGCATATTAACGAAAAACAAGATATAAACAAACCCACCACGGCCACTACAACAAAAGGTGAGTCATAAAATCTTTTTGCAAATGAATGGACATACAACACAAAATTTCACATTACACTAACGAACTGCTATAAGCAAGTGAAAACATAAATGCACGTCAAGCTAAAATTGAAAGGACTCACCAATAATAATTATAGACATTGGAATATAGGAATAAAATAGTTTGAAATGGAAAATCGTTTAATTTCATGTCTTCTGTCAATTTCGTATTTGAAGCGCCAAACAATACACTTCGACCATAGACAAAATCGCAACATGATCGCAACTAGTGTGGTAAGCCGCTAGGTAATATGTGTTCTGTGGTGGTAAGAGAACTAGCGCTAACATAGAGGAATAAGCCTCTTGACATGCAATTATGACTCTTGACTCTTTGACTATATGAGTCAGCAAAGCTGAATAAACCCTTCTGCTAAAGTACATTGGCCGACAGACGCCATCAAAGACTACAATATAATATTATGTGTATCGCAAATAAGTGTTCTCTAAAAATGGACTAATTTCACAAAGAAATAAATACACAATATGATAAGTGACCAGCCAAACTGCGTAGATCAGTAATAACGACAATACTCACGATAACGTTTGTATTTATTTTATTTTATAAAACATTATTTTCGTAATTGAAGCAATGCCACATTGATGGGCCTGTATCTTGCCTATAAGAATGACATGTTCTTAATAATAATGTTTTTTTTTTTTATTTCAACTTAACTTCTTTCTTTTTATTCGGCAACATACACAAGAAAACTATTTAACTTACTGAAAATACTAATAAGTAACTGAACTGAAAATCTATTTTATTTTATCATGCATTTGTTCCTGTTGTCCCAGCCCTGTGCCAAATCACCTACCTGCCAGCTCCTGTTACAGGCTCCTGTTACCAACGTACCATGAATTTTTATTTCTTAACGGCGTAATAATACATTTTGATATAAGTGGGGAAAGTTTGTTATTGCGGCCGAGGCCGAATACACACACGAGTCGCCAGGCGAGGGTGTTATGGTGCCGAGAACTACAGTTACAAATGCCACCGTGTATCACACCACGTTTTTCAATACACTTTCGAAGAAATATAATAATAGAATAAATATATATATATATATTTTCATGAACTACTAGGAAATTAAATGATTTCCTTTTTTCTCCGCCTTTGCTTTCGCCAGGTTGAAGGAGAGGTAAAGATATGAAGCCGCTAAATAGCCTAATATGAAACATAGAAAATTTTAATACTTTTTAATTTAGAACACAAATAAATGTTAATTTGTTGATAAAAGCAAATTATTTTACAAATACTTAATCATGTTTATTTATGATACTGTTCATAAACACAATTTAAATCATTATATTAAGGCCGTAAAAACATGTGCCTTTTACTGTGAAAAAAAGCAATCACCGCCGACTCTAAGGAATTGAACAGTTTTTTAATGTTATCTGTGGCAAAATCAGGACAAATAAAACCCTCGTGTGTGATAAATGAAAAAAAACCACTAGTGTGAAATACATTGCATGTTGAACCTAATCGTAGTGCGATAAGAGCCAGTTTTTGAGGAAGTGTATTGAAAAATTTATTTCGAAATTGTAACCATGTTATTGTATATTTAGTAAATATGTGTGATACAAAACACCATGGTTTTACAGATTTGAAGTGGCAGATCTGGGTTTTACAAAGGAAATTAACCCTTTTGCAGAAAGTACTTGTTTGTGACATAAAACGATACACAATTATTGTGTCTGTTGGTGAATGAACTAGTTTTACATAACGTGTATAGTCAAATGGCCAATATACTTTGGCTGAGGCGAGACGTAAGCTTGTGTATGCCATTTCTATAGCATATTCCTCTATGTTTTACCAAGAAGCTTATTTTGCAGTTCAAATATTATTAAAATGAGACACACAAAGCACAGAATACAGAATCTTTACAGAATCACCGCGAGTCCACAGAACGTTAATCTGAAAATTCGTCTCGTCGAAATTAAAAGTATGTTGAGCACTTACATCAGAATTCTGTCTCAGATCAACATTAAAAGCCATCTAAGCAGTCTGTACGTGAAAAACCCTTGAATTTTAAACCTATAATTTTCATTTATAATCTGTGGTATAAATTTTCTTCAATTTTGTGATCTCAAGTCGTCCAAATGTTGGGATAAAAAATAAAACAAATTTTTACACGTTAAACAGACAATATTGTCGTCGGTAAGGATTTCAAGTGAAGTTGCAATTAAATATTCAAAGTGGTTTGTGATTCAGTTTCGGTGTGGCTATTTTCGAAATGTTAGATTACCACGAAGACATTGAGTCGCAATAATTGTAAATATTTGCCAATTCTGCTGTTTGCTGTGTACGGAGCTCTAACCGAAGTAGTGCGAGGTAAAGACTATTGTTTTTTAAAAGCCATCTGACCTTGGATCTGGTCGGATCTAGAAAGGCGAGGCTTATAAGTTTAGTGCTGTCTATAAAAGTTGGCTGTGTATCGTCTGACGCACTGTCTACCTATACAACATAATGTAGTGTAGTTATATCATATACCTACTGGTAATTAATCTGTAATGCTTGCTTTTATTCCTTAATTTGATTTGATAACAATTTGTTACAGTCTAAATGTGGTGAGATTTTAACATATTGTATGTATGTTTTTGCTCACAGACTAGTCAGTTTTGAAAAGCAAATGGAAAGTTTGTTTATGCATGTAGTAAGAGGCATGTACTCTATCATAAACTGGCCAACTCATACTCAGCCTGCTGTGTAAACTTTAATTTACTGTGCAAAAAGAAACAATACAATATCCAGCTGAAGCAAGTCAGCTGGCTTGCTTCATAGTGAAGTTTAGAATATTTTAATTGATCTAAGGAACACCAACAGTACACATATTAATTAGAAGTCTTGGATAGCAAAATAATTTAATTGTTAGAAAACAACACAAAATTCACACGTCATGTCTAAATTAATGTATAGTAGGTATGTAGTATCAATGAAGTAATGGAAATCCCAAATGAGATTAAAATGATATTAAATCTTCTCCAAATATAATACCAATTATTATTTTGAGCAGTACTTCTTGAGGTAATTGTTGTCATTCTCTCTCTTGAATTTTATTTTAAAAATGTCTACTCAGTATTTGCAGTCCATTCTGGCAACAACTTTAACCTTACAAAATTTGTATAAGATATTTAATATCTTATAACCCCTGCAATAGTGTATCAGAAAAATTTACCTAAAACAACATTAAATATAATAGTTGAAACCATGGAGCTCTTACAAGAACAGGGCGGATTGCAGGCAATCGATTGACAAGTAAATTATTTTTCTTCCATGGCTGTCAACCTTTCAAATTATTTTCTTTATAAGTCATATCACGCCATCAACCATACAACCAATCCACATTTTACTTGGCCAGGCACTTGTCTGGTAGATACAGCTTTTAACACTAAGATGAGGAAGAAGAAGCCAATGTACTGTGAATATTATGGGTTTGTCAATGAGTTTTATACACAACCAAACTGGTAGTTATAACAAGTTACAAATTAAAGAGAACTTTTCATAATAAACTAAAGTGTCATAACAACAATAAATCAAAGTTTAAATGTATGTAGTATTGTAATGTATGTAGTGCAAAGTAGAGACCTGATTTTGTTCCTAGGATTCTAACCATAATTAGGGTCATGCCCTTTGCTGATTAATGTTATTTATTTATTAATAACTTTGTATTTTCTATGTATGTATGCAATAAAGAGAAGTTAATTACTCTATATTACAGCATATTTCATGGAATTTATGTAAATATGCTATCTATATTCTATTAAAAAGCTAAAGAGTTTGTTTGTTTGGAACTACTGGTTCGAATGGAAAAATTCTTTTAGTGTTGGATAGCCCATTTATCAAGGAAGGCTATAGGCTATAAAACATCACGCTGCGAACAATAGGAGCGGAGCATTAATAAAAAATGTTATGCAGACAAAGCTGCGCCTGTTAGCTAGTTTTTCATAAATGTACATTAACATGCTTGACTTATTTATTTTAAAGAACTTAAATAATTTGTATTATCTATACTATCTATACTTCTATACTAATATTAAAAATGCAAAAGTTTGGATGGACGGATGTTTGTTACTCAATCATGCTAGAACGGCTGAATGGATCTGGACGAAATTTGGCACAGAGATAGATTATAGTTTGAAAAAGCACATAGGCTACTTTTCATCTCGATAGAATGATCCCGTGTGTGTGGGTCAACTATCGAAATCAATGCGGGCGAAGCCGCTGGCATAAGCTAGTCTTATATAAGATAAAATGCTTTGTGCCTGTCTCCATGACCCTAACTCCACAATGGACAGAGCCATTATGTAGTTAAAGCAGAAGGTGTTCCGGGTCCAAAAGGTGTATGTTGGTTTATTACAAATGAATGTAAAAACATACACCTTACGTAAATATGGCACAAAAATCGCAATTTTTTTTTAAATATCGTTTAAATTGCATTGTGGGTAGTAGGAAACATTTTAATGAGTAGATTTAGTTATAATGGATGGAATGAATACATGAATACAATATTTTTTGCATATTACTGAAAAATTGCTGTAATACTTAATAAGGCATACTAAATAGTGTCCCCTTACAACTTTGTGCTGCTACAGCAAAATAAAATGATTTAACAAGACAAAGGTATACTAAACTATACAAATTATTATGCTTAATAAAACCACGTCAATACTACGACGTGATGTGTTCAATGCGTCACAACTCACCATCCTTTACAGTGTGTCCAACGAAAAGATAGTACCTAATACGTATATTGTTTTGGTGTGTTTGTGACTTTCTTTTGAAGTTTCTTTAACAAATAAGTACGTGCATGTTGTCCAGGTGCCTCAGGATGACTATGATCGACGGTGTTGGTGACGAAGTCGTGCAATTTGTGATCGTGGTACTTGTGGTGGTCGTGGCGGCTCTAGCCTGGTGGTCCACCAACGCGCGGCCCGACCGGTACCGAACAGTCCTGGTGATGCGCTCCAGGACACTACACCCTGTCACCGTCAGCATTCGGACCAGTAAGCAGCTATTTATTCTATTTTACAGGAGATATTTACATCAAACATGTTAATTGTAAGATTCGCCTTAACACGTCAAAAAATCACATGTCTTTTCGTTGATAATGCGGGATGTGCAGCTCACTCTTCACACTGTAAACACTTTTTTATCGAGGGCACATTTAAATCTATGGTTTACAATAGGTACTTACAATTTTTGCATATGCCAGCGACGCCGACATTATGGCAGGCGCGGTCCCAGCCAAAGATTTTGGGGGTCTCACGTCAAACAGGGCCGTTGCCAGGAATCAGCTGAGCTAAGTAGTTCTGTACTGAAAGTGGAAGAGCCCCGTAAGAGAAGACCAAGAATTGTAGTGATAGAAGTTCCAACCGTTTTGAATGATCAAGAAGTGTATAATTGCGTTTATGAGCAGAATTTAGTCGACAAGCTGCTTAATTTACCCCGTGACTCGCTTATGGCCCTATAAAATTAAGTCACAAGTCGGGTAAAAAGGAAGGACCTACGTGCAACTTTATCTTTGAAGTGACGGCTAGCGTAAGGAAAGCCCTTTTAAACCAAAACCGGGTGTAAATTAATTGATCCTGCCCAGTGAGAGACTTTACACTTGTGACCAGATGCTTTAAATGTCAACACACACAAAGACTTGTCGGGAGACTAACTATACTTGTGCACATTTTGGAGTACTAGGTCATCAATCTAAAGAGTGCACTAAAAATTCTGAACTGCCACAGTGTGCAACATGCTTGCGTTTTAAAAAACAAAGCAATCACAAAACAGGCGATCAAGAATGCCCTGCCAAAAAAATAGCTATAGAGAAAATGGCTGAGACATCAACAGAATCTAGGGATATTTTATAGTTTTCATCAAATGTCTATAAATCTATGAAGAATTTTCTGATATAGTAAATGGAAGAATGAAAGGTTATTTTAAGGTCTTTAATAAAAAATAAAAATTATTTCGTGATTTTTTTGTTTTAAACAAAAATGTTAATTTTTTTCATCACCGTAGAAAATTTGCATGATAAAAAAACTTAATTTCTTCTTTAAAATTGAAAAAATCGAATTATTAATAATCAGTGTTGTTACATTGTTCATACTTAAAATTAAATTGTCAATGTCTTGCTGCGGTATGAGGTCCCATGTTCTTTGCAAGTGTAGTGTTCGTAAAGTTGTTGCTCCGTCGTCAAATTTGGCGGGAAATCTTTCAAACCTTTTCGTTGTAACATGTCCCAGGCATGCTCGATAGGATTTAGGCGACTGTGCAGGCCAATCCAAAACTTGAATATCTCGGAGGATTAAATATCTCTCGTGTCGGAGAGCGGCCGACACCAGCCGCGCCGTGTGGGAAGGAGCATTATCGTGCATGAGTAGAAATTCCTGGCTCATTTGGATTCTGTGTGGGACAATAACAGGCTCTAGTACCTATTTTATGTATTTTTGTGCAGTCATGTTGCCTTGGATCCAAACGAGCTGGGTTCGTCCGCTAAGACGAATTCCTGCCCACACCATGATTGTCCCGCCTTGATATGAGTGGACCTCCTGAGGGTGCCGTAGACGGCTAACTCTCCCTGGAGTTCTCGAAACGCGTGTTCTTCGTGAATCGGGATGAAAGTTATGAAACCGGGACTCATCGGTGAACAGCACCAAAGACCATTGTTCGTCACTCCATGGTAAATGCTCCCGAGCCCACGAAAGCCAACGACCGCGATTACCACGTCGCAATGCTGGAACACGTAGCGATCTTCAAGCATGCAGACCAACTTCATGCAACCTCCTTCGCACGGTTTGGTCGCTTACCAGCAGCTGGTGGTCCTCCTGAAGCCTTCGTACTAGTTGCATCGCTGTGATATTGGGTTGTCTTCTAGCAGTCAATTTCTAACATGCCCACGGTTCGTAACATTTCATCTCGACTTAAATGACGACGTGACATGAGTCTTAGAGCTCACACGGCACGTTAAATTAAAAAAGAAAAACAATCTAATCCCTTTTCATTAATTAATATTAATAAAACAATTTTAATTTTCCTTAACGTAACGAATTACTAACAATTTTGCCGCCGTATTTTGTTGTTTTTGTTTTTATTTTTTTTTAAATAGCATAATAGTGTTTTTAATCTATTTATAAACTTTTTATGGAAACTAAAAAGATTTTAAACTATAAATTCGTAAATAATTTAGGATTAAGGTATCCCTAGATTCTGTTGATGTGTGTATGTCAATTCGATTGATTACAATGACGTCGCGTCGCTTGAGAGACTTTATTCAATAACTTAGTTTTATTATTTTGTGTTATATTTTATTCATAAGTATATTGACCTTTAATAATAGACGCACTTAAAAGAGTTTAAGTTTTATCATGTGATCATTATATTTTACATTTAAATGACATGACATTTTTCTCTGTAGACAAACGTGACCTGAATTATTGTGTTATGCATTATAAACGTTTTGTTGCAAAAATAATAGAATGTTGTAGAGAAATATTAAGCAAGTCTAAGCAAACTATTTTTCTTACTTTGAATAGTACTTTAATAATTATATTTATAGATAAGTTCTTACTAGGTAATTTTTTAGGAATCTTAGATCATATTTAGTTATGTAAGCATGACCCTTGTGACCCCCCCCCCCCTAGGACCGCGCATGCATTATGGTAGGTACCAGTTTCAGACCCAACCAGTTTGGGGCCGAAACCGGGATTCGATGCCCTAGTGTAGTCTAGACGTACTTGCCGGGATGAGCTGGACTATTTTTACAATTTAAATACCTATAAATTATTAAGCAAAGTTTTCTATATCATGAATATATAGATATACATATAATAAATCTGTAGACGTGGCGTTTCTGTACATTGAAAATATTTAGAAACAAAATAGTAGGGGGGGTGTAGGGGTGGGGGACAACAAATCGAACCCATTTCTACTATTTTTTGTCTGTATGTCTGCAGTCTGTGAGTATTCGGCTATGTTTGTTTGTTTAAGTATCACGTGAAAATTACAAAACCAATGTAGTTAGTTTCAATGCACAAGTATTGTGCGTAACTTAGAGAAGGTATTCGTTTTTGTTTCATTGCAATCCATGCTTTTAATCAAAAGATATATGAATTTAAAGTGTTCAAGAAGCAATCATCATCATTACTTAAGATACATGCAACGACATCTGTTGAACCAAAATCTAATGAATAAATGTGCTCACAAGATCACTTTAAAAGCGACTGCCTTAGTTTTTCAAAAAGGTATGATAACAAAAGGTACTCTAAATGGCGCAGCTTTTAGCAGTTTAAATCCGTGCTCGATAGATGGCGTTGGCATTTGACGCCAGTTTCGGAATCGCGGTGTTAAGATTTTCTGTGAAAGAACGACCCTCGCCGGGTACACTGCATCGATATCGGTTATTAGGTGTCTTTCGTTTCGTGTTGTAAAAGTATTTGGTTTCATATTTGGTATAGATTTATGTAAATTTATATTGGTCTAAAACTGTGGTCTAAAAAAATTAATAGTTGTTGTAAAAGTATAGTTTTATATCTATACTTATATTGTAAAGCTGAAAAAAAAACAAACAATCTCTGTTTGTTTTTTTTTTTTCATGTTGAACGCGCTAATCTCAGGAACCACTGGTTTGAATTGAAACATTATTTTAGTGTTGGATAGCCCATTTATCGAGGAAGGCTAAATATGCATCACGCTGCGACCAATAGGAGCTTGATTAATCAAAAATGTAACGTAGACGAAGTTGTGCGGTTCAGCTAGTACTATAATAAAGGTGTAAAGTTTGTAGGTTTGGATCAATATCCGCGAGTGCAATAGTCATATTTTTAACGTTCCCATCGGATAATTTCCAACCATAACGTGAGCGAAGCCACGGGTAGAAGCTATTAAATTAAATAATCACTTTGAGATACGGGTTTTTTTAGTACATTATTAATGGAAACTTTTTTTATTTTGTTATTTATAAGTTGGTATATGATAAATAGAATAATTTAACGCTGCCTCATGCCCCACCCTGACGTCAATTGAAAAACAAGTTATGTTAAACTTAGATAAGTGATACAGAAAGTTTGTTCTAAAATATGTTTGTTATTCGCAGGATCGAGTTTAATGATAGCAGCTGCTCCAACAAGCACTTCTTCTATACAAGCTGCCACAACAACTGATGCTGCAAGTATGTTAATAGTATCTTTTTTTTAAAGAAAATAGATTTCTCTCTAAGTCTGACTTTAATCGATTGACTGTCTCTTTTGTCTAGTTATTTATCATAAGAGACTTATGCTGCCCGTTTACATTTTGCTTCGTTATTTCAATCACGTGGAATGTGAAATACCGGGTGGAAGGGACACCGATTTGAAAACGGAAACCACATAGTCAGTACATCATTCACATAGAAGTTTTTCGCCAGTTATTAAAAAAAATCTGCTGTTTCCTACAAAAGTACAATAACACCTATACGGTCAAAATGTATGGAACAGCTGATTATGGAGCAATTAGAAGCAATATTCCCGAAACAATTGCCGAAATTGATTGTTGTTGCTCCAGATTGCTCCACTTAATTGATTCAGATTGATCCATTAGTGTTGCCACGCAATTGTTGCTCGAAAAATTGCCCGTGTAAGAACACCTTTACGTTATCTCAATACCTACAACACGAAACAATAAAAAAAGTTACACGTGTTGGTAGATCATAAATTATTCATTTTACTAGTTCAAGTGATTATATTATAATCGCTATCATCAATTAATAATTATCTAGCTATTTTAAATCCGCTATTATGTTTGTGAATAAAATGTAGGTACAATTCAATGTAATGAATTAGTAATTAACTTTTTTTTTTAAGGACAGTTTATTGTACTTTACAAGACATTGATGTGTAGGTTGTAGGCTCAATTCACATTATATGCCACAAGCTTTAGCCCGCGGCTTTGCCCGGAATCGAGGTCTGAAATTATCCCAAGGAAACGTACTAATGAGATAAAAAGTATAAACCAGATCGTGCTCTACCTTTGTGCATAATATCTCAGAAATCTGTCCATCTATTAAGGCGTGAAAAGTTAACAGACAAACAGATCTTCAGTCAGAAACAGTTGCTTACAGTTATATTTGCTTATGGCACAGTTACGTTCGCATTCATAATATTAGTATTTAAAGTATGGATGGATTGATGTATATCTACCAGCATTCAGACAATGACTCTGAGTAATGTCTTATTGAAATGAGTATAGGTGCCGTACCTACTTGCCGCAGCCTGCGCTTGAGCTTGAGCATTGTAATTCGTCTTATTTATTACACAATTACAAGTGCGAAGCAGTGACTATTTATTGTTATTGGTCACTGCCTATAGCGTAACCTTTGAATGTTATACAAACATCCTGTATTAGTCTAGCCCAGGGTTGTCCAACATAATTTTATGGAGGGCCGAGTTTAGTATTTTTGTAACCGTAGCGGGCCGAAAGAAATGCAGTGACCTCAAAATTTAAATTAAACAGCAATTTTCATTTTCCAATAAGTATTTACTAAAGATAAAGCTCCAGTTGTACAAATTATCACACTTAAAATGTTTATTCTTAAAACCTAACTAATGATGATGTTTTTATCCACTAGTGATTTATTTACGAAATATGTGGACCGATCGCGATCGAACAAAATAATCGGTGATAAGCTTCGCCGGACTAGACTGCGATGATGCGGTCTGCATTTGCGTATAGGTGAGGTGAGGCGTGTAGGTAAATATGGCGCGGGAATAACTGACTTAGGGACATTTTTAAACAATGTTTGCTCAATATGTATAGATTTTCTGTATAGTTTTAAATTGCTCGCCGGCCGGATGAAAGATCTATGCGGTCCGCTAGGTGCCCCGGGGGCCGTATGTTGGACGGGCCTAGTCTAGTGCATAACTTTCATCGCGGCAGACTCACGTGAACATCGTAAGATAAGCCAAGACAAAGTGGCTCCATTGTCACATTGTCTGAGGGCCACTTTTTAACGATGATAAAAAAGTAATAACACCCCTTTTTGGGCAGTCGTGTAAAAATTAATCGTAATGAAATAAGCTACCTTAAAGCAAATACTTCAATTCTGTTTAAAGTCGTCAGAGAAATACGATAAACTTCACAAACATTATTTTCACTTCCGTAGGCCCTCTGATGCCTACACTCATACATAATTATAGCTAGATTAAGGCTTATTAGGCTCGACCACTCGACCATGTTTGCTCGGCACTGAACAGGTGTTTCTTGTATGGGCCACTACTTATGCAGAAACCCACTTCCCAATATCTGGTTTTGTTTTAGACAGATATGATTAGGTACAATCAAAATTTTAAAACGTGTCGCATATAACACATGAAAAATCAATTAACGGTATTAACAAGAACGACAACAGTATCAAGAAAATTCAATGGAAATACATTGAACGTTTCGACATACTATACGCATTGCCCTCCAAAAAGGTCGAGTCGAGTACCTACACAAGCATCCGCAATAATAAAAAAAAGGAATCGTACAAATGTGGAATAATCTATGAAGTTATGCTAAATCGTCGTTGTCTTGATTATAATGACTTCTTTATAATCAGTTCGATACCTTGAACTCGCTGTGAATGGTCATGTGCATCTAACAAGGATAATCGTTGTCTTCAATGTCAAATCAATAAGATAGTGCCCAACTGAGCAGATAGCACGCCGGTGTTAGAATACATGATACATATTCGGTAAATGGCATAGGTTCTTCAACCCCAATTTTATGAGGCTTTAAAAACGTAATTATTGATAGAAAATGTGGACGTATGGTGAATGAAATCTAGTAAGTAATCTAGTAGTAATAGAGATTAACTCAAGACGGCAATGTATATTAATTGCCATCTGGTTGACCCGTTAATCAACAAATATTACCTACTGCATCGAATATCGTAGTCGCCCAAACGACTGTGTAGCATAACAATAGAAATGGCGACGTCAAAATCGACACATCAATGAAATACACAAGTAACAATTAATTCAAGTTTGATGTGTCAAAGTCCAAAAAATTTCAACATTTTCAAATTTCTATAATTATAAAAGTGTAATGTTGTGTTATGTTATTATGTATTATTGTGCAGGTGCCAGTACTCCAGAGACGACGGAAGAAACTAACGCGAGGGTAATACCCCTGCAAGAGATGGACAGCATAGTAGACGCTGATATGGCCATGCTGGACAATAATCGCCTGCATTTCTATAGAAGAGTTGACTGTGAGAGTTTTACTTGATACTTTTGCTATTTAAAACCTTCAAGTAGTTAACCTTTTTATTTTTTTTATGCCCCAGTAGCGTTGCTGTTTTAATTTGTAGGGTATGGGTTGCGTGAATTGCTCCACCCGTTTATGTTTTATTTTTCTTAGCCAGTTGTTGTTTGGTTATTGTTTTAATAAATTAATATTAAATTTCTATCTTTCCAATTTTGATTAGGTCTCACATTCAAGTCTGGCTCTATAGATTATTTCTAACCTATGTAAATTAAAAAACCTTGAATGAGATCTAACTAGAAATGTGCTTTAAAATTTTATGCAAATCTTCGTAAAAATGCCAACTCATGTTTAGAAATCTCCTATTAAAATATTGTAATTATAGTCAGTATTTAAAACAAACACATTGTAGTGTAGTCTATGGTCTTAAATAATTTACAAGTTGTTAAATAAACACAAAACATTTTTCCTTCTAGTTACGTAAGCTATTTAGTAGGTAATGTTAGGGCTTATAAGGAAAATCTTGGTATAAAATTACAAATGATTTTATATTTTTTATGTTTCTGTTTTTTTGGTGTAATGTCAGAAATAGACTTTTTTACCTGTTAAAGTTGATAACCGGTTTATGTTGGAATCTTCCTAATTATACTCAGTAATAAAACTATAATAAGCACGTGATTTGATAATATAACATAGCATATTAAATACCTTGAATATTTAAGCCAAAAATAGTGCAACGTTAAAAAAATGATGCCATGCAGTATAAACTTATTTAAAAGAACTTGTTTCTTCTTTTCTCAGCTGCAAACAACACACAGAGTGCCACAGAGTCGACGAGCGACGAGAGTGAAGTTCACGAGGAGACCGAACCGGCCAGCAACGCGCAGATCAGAGAGATGGACAGCATCGTGAGCGCCATGGAGGCTGACGTCACTGCCGGCTGCGACTTCTTCACAAGAGCCAATGGTAAGACACTCGTCATCATCATATTAGCCATATAACGTTTACTAATTGATAGTGTCCGACCGAAGCTAAGGTCGATTTGTGGCCGAAGCTGAAGCCGATTAATCGGCCATCGTCACAACCTTCGGCCGAAGCCGAAGGTTTCTTAACCCTAAGAAATTCAGTTCAAGGTTGGCTAGAAGTGAATAAAATGTTGGTTTTCAAATAAAAACTTTACGAACAACTTAATTAACAATTCATTAAAATGACGTTATTCGTTCAATTTCGGGACTTGCTAGAAATCTTCGGCTTCGGCCCATTTTGGCCTAAGTCGAATGTATGGCCGAAGGTGAACAAAGCCGAAGCTTCGGTCGGAAAATAATAATGGACAATGCCTGCCAATGCGTCGCCACAAATACCAGTCGTGCGCTTCTCGCAATGTATACCGCGACCTTCACTGATTGTTCTTCAATCCATTTTTTGAGGGTATTTTCCTGAGCTCGCCGCTAGAGATATTTTTCATCCCATCTCCTTATTCTTAGCATGTCTCATCGTTTGTGGAACAGAACCACATTTGCGCTCCAAATTTCTTTCAAACTTCAAACTTTGTTTGAATTGTGTAATTAATTATTTCAGAAGCAAACCCTTCTCCAATTACAAGGACTACAGAGAAAAAAGAGGCCAAAAAAGAAACGAATGCACCTTCAACAGCTGACGCAGAGAATAAACCGGAAGTGACCACAGACACTGCACAGCCCATAGCGGATGCTGGCGACGCGACGACGAACGAACATGCGGAAGAGAGAGCGAGAAAGAGGATATTGATCAAACTGAAATATTTGAACGACACCTTGAAAGAGGTTGAAGGGAGTCTTGATGAGTTATTGAAGGATTTTAAATGGTGAGTATCGAGATTGTCCTTTTAATTGCCACTAAGGTTTTTTGTAAAACGTATTTATGGGTATTGGGTATGTTCCAATTCACAGACTTAATCGGCTGACGACAGACGACCCGTCTGTGATTCATCTAAAATTCTTAAAGTATTCACCTATTTTCTTTATCACGTTTTTTAACGTTTCAGGCGTCACTTCTCAACGGAGCTGACAGCAGAATGCCGCGTGCGTTTGATATTCAACGGACACGTGTTATTGGACGACTCGGCCACGTTGCAAGCTTGCGGTCTTCACGATCGGGCCGTGGTACACTGCCTTGTACACCCCAAACGTACTGGTAGTAATCAGGTGAGCGGATAATAGTCTTCTTCGCTAACTTGTGGCGACATCAATACTGCAACAGACGAACTAAAGAGACATCAGACCCAACACCCTTTTGGTGGTGAGGGTCCTCGCTTTTCTATGGATATTGAGCGACTTTAGAGTCTATTTCTCAAACCTCTCAATACTAGAGAATCATAAAAGTTTGTACTAGGCTACTACCAACTTTTGGTGTTTTTTTTTTGTGTCTTTTTGTTTATGGAACGCCAGAGGTACTTTTGGCTTCCTAACTTCGCTCAATGACCTTGCCAATGCTTAAGTTGACCGCCCAGCAGCAGGGCTTGAAAACGTTACCAATTCACATTAAAAGTAACGTTAAGTAACGGTATTTCCGTAGAGATACCTGGATATCGGTACGATTTGGTAGCGTTACTTAGTAGCATAACATAATAATAACGTTAAAAATTGCGCTAAAAATTAACGGTATTTTTAATGTTATTGTAAAAATAGCGGTAATAATTACCGATATTATTTTGGTGATTTTATGCGACGTTGCCTATAGACTTAGGGATTTCAATTTGCAAGTGCTGGATTTATTGCCGGATATCGCTTCTATTAGTCATTACTATATGTATACAAAATTGACACCCGAGTTAATTCTGCTTAAAAACGAAGGAATTATAATTTTTTACGAAAAATTTAAATAAAGCTAGTATGAAAAATCTAATTATCTCTTAAACGGAAAGTTAAACAGGAATATCCTTGCAGGTGATTATAGTGCTAATTATTTATGATTTTTTTCGTCGCCGATTTGCCGAAACATTTTATGCCGTTGTTTTTTTAAATCGTCAAAATATTTTTATTTGTTTTTACATATGAAACGATTCCTTTTAGTGACTAAGTTAAGAACATCGATATATTATTAACCCAAATATTAAGAATAAATAAAACAAGAAAAATATACAAAAAAAAATATAATTGAAATAAAACAGAGGTTACAAAATTATTATTTTAGTACTACGAGTACATAGGTACAGTTTATATTATATAAAAATAATTTAAAAACTAATTTATGGAATTAATATTACGCATTGGTAAAATAAAGTAACATAAATAACAAAAAACATGAAAAAAATTCATTAAGTATTACAAAAAAAACAAACAAGCGAAAAAAACAAAAAAAAATACGCAAACACACAAATACTACTTTACAAATATGTACATAAATTATATTTTTACAAATTTTCCTTATCACGCTCGTTGTCGGACTCCAATTCTGAGTCAGCATTCAGATTGGAAATATCCAAAAACTCGAACTCAGTTACTTGAAACTGAATTAAGTCGAGAGTTTCAGCAAAAAAGCTCTGCTTTTTCTTGGCATCTAACTTAGGCCTTTGTGAACTTAGCAAAGGATCCGAAGAAACAAAAAGCATATTTAAGATATCTTGATTGGAATCTTGCCTGCTTCTTTTCCGCGAATGATGTTCCCGGAACCTCCTAAAATCTTTGTTTCGAGACTCTGAGGCTTCTTCCGAAAGAGTCCAAATCGGTACGATATCGTTTTTCTGGATTATGTCAGCCCCATGTATTCATAATTTATGTACGGTTGACGACATGTAGTACCAGTCGTTAATATCACGTACTTTTCTGCTGTTTTGCGGGCATTATCTTTAAAATTTTATTACATCGATCTTCTCTCCAGATGTTACTGCTTGCAAAATTACAGCAAATCTTTTAATAAGGTCTTCATCCAAACATTTTAGATGATGATGATGATGATGAGATGTTGGTTATGGCTGCAGTTTTATTGGGAAACGCAAAAAACTTTCTTGCGGGATTCCCGTCATTGGTGGCTCCCGAGCCTTGTTTGAAAATATCAATCAACATATTGAGCTCATCTTTGAATATATTTTGAATGTTTTTTTTTCTTGTCTGCAGCATTTATTTGTGCTCATCACTTCTCGCTGCCCACCGTTTGAAGTCGAGCCTGTACGCAATGTATAACAGACATTGCATACAATTTATACGGGCGTGTAAGGACGACAAGCCAAATTCGTACACGTCAAAACACGCAGTCCTTGATGTTACAGCATCTAAGTGGTTCATTTCTGTAGGTTTTGCTAAACACAGGTAGCACGATGCATTTGATCTGGCTTCATTAAGGTAAGTGCAGACTTTAGCGTCGATCATTGTCATCATTAGTTGATGAGTCACCTTGTTACTGTTACTGCACTCTTTGGGGATAAGGGCCTTAATTTCATCATCCATTTGTCTTTTCCAGCTCAACGACAACTGCTTCGCTCTCCTTAACAAAAGTAAACTGAACTGGACGACAATACAAAACTGAGCATGGTTTTGGGTTCGTCCATAATGTGTTATCTCCAACGGTTTTAGTGGCACCAAGGAGGTCATGAAAATGCTTGAGTCATCTTGCTCGCCCTCCATTTTCTGCTTGTTTCGGTTTTGGCTGAAAGCACCATCAAGTACCATCTTGTATATCAGCTTTTGTTGCTTATTTTGCACATCGTTAGAAAGGCTTTGAAGGATCCTCGTCACCGTGATATCAAGTAAAGCTTGAAGTGTAATCCTAGCCGATGAATCCGTAACTGACACTGATTGCTTCGGAGGGTAGCAATCAAGCTTAGTTTGTTGCACTTTCTAGTAGGATGCATAAATATCCTTAGCATCTTCCCGAATGGCAGCCTCTCGCAACGTAATATTTTGCCACTTTGATAGTTTTAGTGAAAGAAGCAATCCAAGCGCTTTCTCTGGCGTAAATATGACTGGTTTTGCTGGTTTCTTAAGCGTTTCATTAATTTTAGCGGCTGCTTCAGGATTTTTCATCATATATTAAATTGTTAATAGTTAGTAGACGTTCGCTAAGAACGGATTATGCGACAGGGCTAGATTAAGGAGGTCTAACGGCTCTCGCTAGTTTGTATGAAAGTCCTTAATTTTTATAAACTTTTATTCAACTTGCCTTGTTAGTTGGTATATATCCATGCCCTTCTTCTTTTAAACGTGCTGCAGCTGTATGATTATCAGATCTTCTCTTTTTCTGTTTACTTCCCAGATATTCGAATGGTTTTCGGGACCTTTTTGTCATTGTTCCAACGGACAATGATGTCGACGGTTCTTGAGAGACTGAGGGTGCTCTAGGTATATCGTCAACAGTTGGTTCTTGATTAACTAAATTTTGCACACAACTCGGCCAATCAATATTTGCTTCCAACCAATTTCCGTACAGACTTCTGAAATCATCAAGGAATCGGTTGGATTTCTGCCACCTATGTAAAGGGGCTCGCGTAAATCTCCGACAAAATTCTTTGAGAGTTATACGATCTTCGGCAGAAAGGCAATCGCCTGTGCGGGATACAACTGCACTAAACAATGCTTCATGATTAAATGAAATACTCTTAATTTGTAGAAGAACAAACAAGTCTAAATTGGTGATTAAACTTTCCATTCTACGATTTTATAGTCGCAGCTCAAAGATTTGGTGTTAGCAGTTACACAGTTGTGAAAAATCTAAATTATTAATTTTAGCCCTTTTATTGCAAAACGCCTGCGTGTATTTCCGTTCGTCCCCCCGATTTCGTCCACCTAGTGGGACGAAAGGGAATTTACAAAAATAATATTAAATTTGTTCCCGATCGTCCCACTCGGGATTTTTGAGGGACGAATCGGAATATTTTCTTAGTTTAGTGCCATTCGTCCCACTAAATAATATGTGCATGAAATGTTAATATTTATTTTGCAGTTTACTTTTCAAATTAGTTACTTGGTTGGATTTAATAATTATTTTACAAAATAAATTGTTCTGTATACAAGTAGCCCCAAGTGCGATGCTTACATTATTACCTGAGGACCGTATTTTTGAAGGCTGGTTTTATGTCGCTGGCGAAAGCCTCGATGATGATAGCCAAATTGAAAAATTTCCGCAATACATGCTATCACAGTAGCTTCAACCGAATTTCGTAAAAGTGTGGTGCAGTTTTGGTAAACGACACCGCACCAATAACTTTGCAGAAGGGTGGAATTATAAATTAAATAGAGCTATGGGCAAAAAAGACCTAATATTTTAAAATTGCTTTCGGTATTACACCAAGACTCCAACTTACACAGCGTGAAAGCAAAACAAAGTCCAAAACAGCTTAAGTTAACATTCAATCATGACAGACCAATATATTATGAGTTGCCAAATGCAACTTCTTAATTCAGAAAATCTTACATAAATAAAATCATAAGCAAAGTGCCCGATGGCTGTAGATATGTTAGGCTCAAAGGTCAAAAACGCTCATTGAGCGAAAAAACCGATCACTCAGTCAAATTCGCGTCGCGGCTGTTTTAAAACGACCACATCGCGATATGGCACACACAAAACGAGCAACATAATATGGGAGTCGTTTTCATGGCTTTCGGAGGCGCTGATGCCGATAGTGAGGTCGTGACGAAAATCTGAAAATTTTCACATTCGCCATCTGTGATTTTCGTTTTGACATCAGCACCCTCGAAAACCATGAAAACGACTCCCAAATGTTGAGAATTTCAAAATTTTCTCAGCCGACATCTCGAATTTTCATCATCAAATGGCAACATGAAAAACAAAAATTGGCATCTCCTTATTCATCAACATCGGCAAGTTCCTTACATATGTATGTATTACATCGGGTTGTGGCTGTTTGAAAAAGGCTCAGAAAGCGAGAAATTGCCAGAACGCGTTGTGGTCGAAAATCAAAACAGCCACAACCCGAATTTTGCTTCGTGGTCGTTTTGTGTTTGACACATCGCGATGTGGTCGGTTTTTTCGCTCAATGAGCGTTTTCGGCCTTTGAAAAGATGCATAATTATGTTAGATATAAAGCTGTTTATGGAAAAGAGTTTAATTTTTAATTTTATTTGAATGTATAAGCGTATATGTATTTTGAAACGTATCGTAAAGTTGATTCTGTTATTGTTTGTGCCTTAATAAATCCTCATGACTGATTTTTATTTAATTTTTTTTTACCCTTAAACAACCAGTCTGGAATTATTTGGTGGGACCAACGGGACCAAAAAAAAATATTAATAAATTATTCCCGTTCGTCCCACCGACAAAATCAGTGGGACGATCGGGAAAAAAATAACGAATTCCCGTTCATCCCACTAGGTGGACGAAGTCGGGGGGACGAACGGGAATACACGAACGCCTGCACGTTACGGGTGGACAAACCAACCATGTATATTCACAAGAACAAGCACAACACAGAATAGCAAAGAGAATATTAAACACGCAAATAGTCGTACGGCACAGTCTTAGCGTCGACGAAGTCTGACATTCTTTTGCGATTGGACGACAGCGACAGTAACAAAATTAACTCATAACGATAAAATTTTCGATAGCATAGATTTTAACGTTACGTATTTTTAACGATAAAATGTGCCAGATATAACGTTAAATATTATAACGTTATTTATTATTTAACGATATCTGCATCAAAAGGCTGTAACGATACCATATTTTTAACGGTATTTCAAGCCCTGCCCAGCAGTGAATACTGCCTATCTAACTGCATAGCTAACTACATACGTCAATCATTGGAATACATTCTTTGGAGACGGCTTGAGCGGTCGTTACCGCTGCGGGCGGGTGACTGCTGACAGTTGACGTGTCTGCGCAATCAGTTGACAATTCTATGACTAATAGCCTGGGCTGCCCGTGTTGCCCTGGCGACATTACGGACAGGTATAATGAAGGCTTCCAACTAGTGTTGTGTGTGTTGTGTGTTGTGTGGGCTGTTGTGAGTCAGTGAATCACAACAGGTCCATTTTGTTGTTATAATCTATGCCGTACTACAGATGATGATTTTGTTTTTTTTTTTTGCGTACAATTATGTAGGTATGGCTTTGTCGTGTGCCGAGTCATTATAAAATGAAAAAAAAGCGTTACGTAACAGCATTGTTGTGTTGCTAAACGATTTGGTTACAAAAAAATAATAGATTTAGCTCATTCATGCATCATCATCATGCCGTAAAACTAAAATAGGTAGGATAAAAAATTGTAGGTATTTTGTTATGAGGAAATACCTAACTTTGCAAATTGTCATTTTAAAAAATAACTAAATTACGTCAAGCATTGCCTTCTAACCCAATTTTAATGCGTATTGAACGGTGGAGTATACCGTCGTAAGGTATTTATTATCACTATCTGCACTGCATTTCGGCTCACACGGCGTACACGAGAATGACTCATGCGCTTGACGAATGAAAACATTAAAATAAATAAATTGTTTATTACCACAAAGGTCAAGTACATTGCACTGTATACAGATTAGAGTTCTTAATTTAGCATTACATTTATATAAGAACAATAGGTTCAACCCTGTCCCCTAAACAACATTACTAAACAAAAGAAATACAAATAGAAACTGACTGCCCTGGACACACAAGTATCCAAGAATCATTCAGGCTATTCAATTACATAATTATCGGCCTATAAAGTTGTAACCGCTTTCTCTAAGTGGGAGGAGTGGGATATAATACAACACGCGAGTCCAGAGTGGATTGCTGGATGTCACGTCTTTGATTCTCTATCGAACGATTTTTGGTTCCTGGACCTGCCGGTCTCCTTACGGTGTTCTACTTCACCGTTATGAGAGCAGGTGGAGAATTTATTTTAATTTTCATGTAAATTCCAGCAACGCGGCGGCATGCCCGAGGAAGGCCCCGTGAACGCGACGCACGAGCTGATCACGGAGAGGGCGCAGCCCGAGCGCGCGTGGGACCTCGAGAACATTCTCATGACGCTCGTGTCCGTCGCACTTACCGTCGTCTGGTTCTTCAGGTCTGTATACTAGTGTACAGTGTGTCTACTGGCTGCCCCGGGTTCGATTCCCCGAATCAGACAAAATATTATTTGGTTTCTTCCATTAGCATGTTCTCAGTAGCAGCCCGGAGTTTGGAAGTTGTCGTAAGATACCCCTGTGCCCTGTAAAGCGGGTTAAGCCGTTGGTCCTGCGCTTGATCTGTGTCCGGTCGTGTCGAATTGCCGGTCTCATCTATCTATACTAATATTATAAAGCTGAATAGTTTGTTTGTTTGGTTGACCGCGCTAAGCTCAGGAACTGCTCGTTCGAATTTAAATATTATTTTAGTGTTGGATAGCCCATTTATCGAGGAATGCTATAGGCTATATTACATCACGCTGCGGCCAATAGGAGCGGAACATCAATCAAAAATGTTACGCAGACGAAGTTGCGCGGGTCAGCTAGTAGGATATAAAATCGTATGAAGCGGACGGAACAAAAAAGTGGTTATATCAGATTTTGTAGTGACTGTCTATCGACATGCGAAAATGCATAAGTTTCTGCATTTATTTCAGTCTGACAACAACATGAAAAACATGCTTTAACATTTTGAACCATATTCCTTCCAGATGCGAATATTCGAACCTTTTCACGGCGAGCGCGAGCCTCGCACTATTCGGCCTGACAGTGTTCTACAGTGTCGCGATATTCGGCCTGTACCTCTCCGACACATTCCAGTTCGACAGAAGGCCAACACAACCTGTGCCCGAAAACTAGACCCCTTTGACGTGTGTATTTGCCCTAAGGTTTGTAAATTATAGATGTGCCGCCTTTTCTACTGTGTTAAAAAGGTAGCGTTTGGATTTTGGCGTACACGAGTAGCACGGCGGATATAGATTGTCTATGAAAAGTGAAACCTCATTTTGACACTATTTGATGTTAATTTATTTTTAAAAATAAGTTGATTTCTTTAGTTGTTAGCCAGGGATAGTAAAAAAAAGCATTTGGAATACTTTGTCTGCTCGTGAATTCACGATAAGCATTTATCGTAGATGTAGAATAGAAAGTCTTCCTCCTTATATCGATCGAAGATTTTATACCTTAAAAGGGATTCTCCTATCTCCATGGCTTACAAGATTTCATGCTCTTGCCGCCATGCTACTCGCTACAGCTGTTAGAGCTCTATATTATGCATGTCATATTGCTGCATTATCCTTTGAAATTAGTACCAAGCGCTTATACTTTTAGTTAAAATGTAAATCATTATTGTAATTGGCTTAGCAAAGCAGTCATGTAAATAAATAAATGTTGCATAAACATAGTATTAAAAATAAAGGAATACCTAGTAAAAAATAATTTATTTGTGAATGTAAACTAAATCATTTGCAATAATTATGATTATCGAAAGTTTAAATGTAAATATGTGAACACGTTGGCTGCGGCCGAACAATAGCCGCGCGAGACTACGGGTCTCGCGCGGCTATTGTTCGGTGTTATTTTGTAAAAACACAACAGGTGTGTTTTGCCGCAGCGAACGTGTTAAAAGATTTAGTTTATACCAAAACCGTAATGTCATGGAAACCTATTTCTTGGGCATGTGGAAATAAGTAATATTTTTTAATTCGACACTGTAAATACATACAGCTGAAACTAAGCAACATTCTTCATAGTGAACGTTACAGATCTTATACATAATCATCATCACACATTGCACAAAGACAATATTGGATAAAAATAAATGAGACCCTATTCTTACCTGATTAAAAACTCAAGAAGCAAAAATTGCGTACAAAAACGAAAAAGCTAAGATTTCTCGTTTCGGTCATTATAATAAAAGGTTTGATTATCTTACTGGATGTTTGCATTTCCACACGTAATAGGTGATATAAAAATTCACAAACTTGTGATTGTGACAAAAATGAAGCTTATTCTACTACACATATTACAGTCCTAACGAAGTTATTTTACCTCTGATAGCAACCTACCATCAACATTCTTTCAACAGGAATAGAGATCACACGACTTCGACAGTGATTCAAAATCAGGTGTAAAATAACTAAAAGGAATGTATGTACTTGTTTAATTATGTATCTCAGTCAAAAGTACCCTGTGTTAAATTAAAAATAAGGTTTACTGGTCTCAAAAATTGTAAATAATGGTAATAGGTATAAACATCTGTTTTATATTTATTTAGATGTAAGTTCGGACTTTTGTTTGATTCACTTAATCATCATCATCAATATAATAACATCTTGAAGTCAGATGTTATATTAATATTTTTCTAACATATATTTCCCTTCATTATCAAAACATTTTAGTAACCAATAAAGCTTATAAAATTCTAGTTATTATATTCGGGTACCTAATCGTTTTCTACGCTAATAATCGTTTTATTGTTATTTACTTTTAAGGACATAGATATAATAAAAGTAAATTTTAATTGAAATCTATATTGGCGTTTGTTTTTCTTACGTTATCCCAGCCCCAGACAGAGTTGAAGCGAGTTTCTATCATCCCTTGATCTTTTTGGGGGTGAGCACATACAGCAGCAAAGTGAGGGACAAATACTCTCAACTCGAACTCCAAAATGATAGCTCTCGGATTCCACGTGCTGTACGACCCGGAATCGCGCTCCTCCAAGCTTCCGTGGGTGTACGCAGGGCCTAACACTCCTTTTTTTCTCGATGTGGAATCTCGAATCCTCAATGGATGTCCTCCGCCCTGGGGACAGCGGAGGGGTCTGTCAGACCCGTACTGACTAAAACCACCCCGGTGTTCCCTCGCACACTTGAGTCAGCAGCGCGATATAATGCGACTTCCGCTGCCCCCCCGTACTAGTACCGGCGGCCCGCTTGACCTGCAGGCCTCGTCCCGGGACGAGGCCTGCAGGTCAAGCAATATAACCTCCCGTTACGTCTGAGCCACGCGTGGAACACTACGCGCCACTTTCTCTGATCCAGTGCAATGGGGATCCTCTGGACCTGTTTAGGAGGCCCGGAAGAGGGCGTAGTCCGCCCTCGACCGACGCCCAGTACGTCTGCTGCGGGATGGGCGTGAGCTCATCTTCCTGTCCCTTTCCATACCATCCTGCGACCTGACGTTTTCGCAGAAGGACATCACCGCATCCCAAGACTGCGCTGCCGACCTTTGAGTGAACTATGATCGACAGCGACAGGTCACTACGCGGTACACTCGAGCAGTGTATGCCGCGCCATGTCCTCCAGACAATGGCCGCAGTGATGTCCTCAGCCCCTCACCCTTCTCGCACCGCTGTTGCAGTGTCGCGAGGGCCATGGCCTCGAGGTCCGAGGGCGGCCATCTGACCAGTATGAAAGCCGCCTCGTAGATCGTGCAATGATATCCCCTTATGACTCCTGATTTCATTCATTATTATGGTTTGAAATATTCTTATTAATAGTGATGGAACTCGAAAATTGATTATCTATACTTATAATAAATCTGTAGAGAGGTCAATTCTGTACATGAAATATATTTCCAAAATAACTATCAGGGGGTGATTAGGGATCGATACTGATGCCAAAAATGCAATCAGTAAAATTTTTGTCTGTCTGTCTGTCTGTATAACCGTTATAGAAACAAAAACTACTCGACGGATTTTAACGAAACTTGGTACAATTATTTTTCATACTCCTGGGTTGGTTATAGTATACTTTTCATCACGCTACAATCAATAGGAGCAGAGCAGTGAAGGGAAATGTTGGGAAAACGGGAGAAGTTACTCCATTTTTTAAGCTTCCGTCGCGTGTGCAACCTTAATGGTTAAAGCTACACAGAAATCATATATGACGGAAATGTTCTCCTTAAAATTATATAAAAAAATATTCCACGACAGCATATGTCTATCTTTTATGGTTGACTCACAATATCACGTGTAACTCCCGATAGCTTAGCAGTTCGAAGCTTTCTGATTATATTTGTCTACTCTTACGTTTATAACACTCTCAGTCATCCCTAATTAAAAAAGTTAACATTATTAACTATTCCATAAAAAGAATCATAGTGACTAAATTAATATTAGCTTATGTTCGAAATCAGCGTAAAATTGCTCTTGCCGTAGCTTCATCAGGTATAGCTGCAACATTGCTACCAGGAGGTAAAACTGCTCACACTATGTTTAAAATACCAATTGATTTAGATCGCACGGAAAGTCCAACCTGTAGTATTTCAAGAAATAGCGACAAAGCTAAGGTATTACGTGAGTGAAATAGAATGGTCGATGAACAAGAAGCCACTAATTACCCGATAGAATTTTTAAATTCCTTAAATATGCCCGGACTCCCTTCTCATGAAATTTGTTTAAAAATTGGCATTCCGATTATTCTGCTCCGAAATTTAAGACCACCACAACTTTGCAACTCGGCTAAAAGTAACCCAGTTGCAACAAAATATAATCGAGGCTCAAATTTTAACAGATTGCGGTGCAGGAGAAACCGTCTTTATTCCCAGAATTCCCATAATACCAAATAATTTTCCATTCCAATTTAAAAGAACGCAATTCCCAGTGTCGGTGTGTTATGCAATGACAATTAATAAGGCTCAAGGGCAGACTTTTCGTGTTGCTGGAGTAGATCTCGGTGTCAGTTGTTTCTCGCATGGTCAGTTGTACGTCGCTCTTTCCCGGGTTAGCAGTTCTGAAAATCTTTATGTTCACGTGCCGGACGGGTCAACTTTCAACATAGTTTACCCGGAAGCTTTGCGCTGAATTATTTTTGTTCTATAGGTACTTAAGCCTCATGTGAACGTAATCTAAAAAATATTACCAATACATTAACTTAATAACACACAAGGAGTTACACGCTGACGGAGTCGCGGGCACAGCTATTAACAATAATATTGTGCGGTTCCGTATTGCGATATTTTTCAACAGTATTGTAGATTGATATATATATCCCTACTAAAATGTGAAAGTTAATCTGTCTGTTACATCAAAACCACTGAACCGTGAGGAAGGACATAGGCTACTTTTTTTCACGAAAAACGACGGAAACGCGGACGAAGTCGCGGGCAACATCTAGTTTTAATTACGGATGGAGCCTAAAATTAAGGCTATCACTATCTGCCGATAGTACAGGCCGCTATGTCTGTCGCCCATACCGGGGCCCCGATCTCCACGTACAACCGCCACCCACCAGGCGAGATCGTCGGCATCTAGGTGGGTTATCAATGTTTCATTCTGGCACGCACTCTCACACGGTCCTGGTAGATTCGTAGATCTTTCGAATTGTTAAGAGATAGTTCAGCCCGCAAGTTGGATCAGTCTTACGAAGGGATAACATGATACTCAATATTTAGTGACTGGGTTGTGAAGTGGAAGGGTTGAACCTCGATATACGAGTACGGAAAACAGCGGGAGTGCTATCGCACGAGACAGCATCGACTTCCCTTATTATAATTATACTCTTAGGCATCGACGATCGGTGGTCTCGGCAGCACGCCGTTTCTCTCTCTAGCAAATGACAGTTCTGAGCGACAGAACAGGATGAATAAATGCGATTCTGTGCTGATAGATGAGGTTCAACCCCCCGATAAGACAGAAATTCCAAATGCTTGGTTGGTAGTCAACCTACAATTAATCATATTGATCAAGGGCTAGATAGATTACTTGTTGGTGTCCCTTGAGTCTGGGCTCTTGTGGTGTGTAGGACGGCCGAGTTTATATTTTTTTAGAAGTATAAAAATCACAAATTATTGATTAAATACACTCGCGAGTGACCAAATCGACTCGAGCCTTGTTTGATAATGATATCAAATTAAAGCTAACATCTTAAGCTTTCGAATGACATATTACTTTTATAAACTCGGCGTCACAAAAATCGCACCTCTTTAAGAATTCCCTTCAGTCATTTTAACCCTATTAATCAATGGTAGACATATGACTATAAGGTATCATTGGAAAGGCAATTTATTTAAATTTCAGAATAAATCAATAGATTTGGTTTTTTGTTTACCAGGGAATAAAAAAAAGCAAGCTAATGCAAATGATTAAAAAGTTAAATTTTATTTTATCAGCAAAAACTACAACAAAGTCCTTAAAAACAACTTAAAACCTAGTGTTACCCCCCCTAAGCCCTGATGACTGCTTCCATGCGTTCTCTCATGGACCTAATTAATGTGACAACAGTCTCTTGAGGAATGTTGTCCCATTCTGCAACGACGGCATCTTGGAGGTCTTGGAGAGTGGTAGGGGCAGGATCACGTGCCCGTACTCGCCTTTTCAGTTCATCCCAAAGGTGCTCAATAGGGTTCAGGTCTGGACTTCGCGCCGGCCAGCGCATAACAGGGATTCCAACTTCTTGCAGGTAGTCTCTTACAATTAAAGCGGTGTGACAGCGGGCGTTATCGTGCATTAACGTGAACCCACTGCCAACAAAACCCGCATAAGGGACAACCTGCTCCTCTAAGATCTCTGTTATGTACCGAGCAGCAGTCAGCGACCCTTGCCCGCGAGCACTTCCAGTCCGAGAAACACACACAAGGTTCGTTTTGCCGTCGATTGACATGCCGCCCCAGAACATGCACGAGCCACCCCCGTATTCCACTGTCTCTTGATTACAGGCTTGTGCGAATCGTTCCCCTTGCCTCCTATACACTCTTCCGACGCCTGTCGTTGCAGAAAAGACACACCCTCGTCTCATCCGAGAAGAGCACAGCCCTCCATTGGTCTATTGTCCAATCCACATGGTCACGGGCAAATTGCAACCGGTCTCTCCTATGCTGTGCAGTCAATTTTGGCCCTGTAGCAGCCCTATGAGCTGCAATTTTCTTCTCCCGCATTCTTCTTCTAATCGTGGAGACGCTTACAGAAGTTCTGCGAGCTGACCGCAGTTGTTGTTGCAGCTCAACAGCATTGGAGAACCGATTACATAAAGACGTCGAAACAATGAAGCGATCGTCTCTTTCGGATGTGCACCGTTGTCTTCCAGATCCACGTCTTCGGATATAGCCACCAGTCTCTTGGAAGCGTTGGAACACTCGTCGAACGGCAAAATGACTTAAGTTCAGTTGCCAAGCAACATCACATTGCCGCATCCCTGGTGCGATTTTTGTGACGCCGAGTGTAATTACCATTTATCGTTTTAGAAAAATCAATGAATACGTGCGCCGTCATGGCTTGAGTCGATTTGGTTGCTCGCGAGTGTAGTCTTGTTTTATTATAATCATAAGCATCAATGACAACACAAAAATTCAAGTCTTCGGAATAGCTCTTTTACACGCAGTTTCAATCGGAAAATACCTGTGAAATGAAAAATAATCGTTAATTACGGTTTACTAATAATGGTTAAATTGATGATACTTTAGGTATATTTGTTTCTCGCCGGATTGAGGTTTACCGAAAATATACTTATCAGTGACCTCACCTAGACAAGATTTTGATCTCTCCAAATTCGTTTTCTCGTTAACACTAGTTACTTTAACAAGCGATCTTATACGACTTTGG
This sequence comes from Standfussiana lucernea, assembly GCA_964057025.1. Lineage (NCBI taxonomy): Eukaryota > Metazoa > Arthropoda > Insecta > Lepidoptera > Noctuidae > Standfussiana > Standfussiana lucernea. Next base: position 12,860,412 of record OZ059790.1, on the reverse strand, counting down.
ATTGTTAATTTTAATTAAACAAAATAATAATCACCTTGGGAAATTCGTACTGGCGCAATTATGCAGGTCCATCTGTGAAAATAAGAAACTTATTGAAATACAATTCCCAGAAACAAATTATTTCTAATCCTTTTGATCATGTTCAGCCATCCAAGGAAGTTAAAATGCGTGGTAATCAGGGTTGCGCATTCATAAAGCATTGTATCATCATCCAAATTTCAATATTCATCTTTTTTTAACCAATCATTATACATAATAACTCATGTCAGGGTAAAAGGGGACATTCTTGTGTGCATACATGTTAAGTATTGGATATACTGATTCTACATAAATACATAGGTAGTTATTATCATTTCAGGGGAAAAATATATAATTTGACAATAAATAATTAATGCTATGTTTAGGAAAATGAGGTACTCATCTCAATCCAAACATGCGAAAAATTCAGCCTTTGTTTTGAGAATGAATAAAATGTAATTGGTTCTATTTGTAAGGAACAGGGGTCAAACTAATCAGGCAGTAAAAGATCTTGCTGATATTTACCTTTTGGGAAGAGCTGTTCTGTTCTTCTCGAGAATATGGTCTACTATCCAGTTAATTGTGGGATCCCTGTAGGCTAGCCTGGAAATATAAAGAACCTGGTCTAATTTCGTTCAGGAAATAGGAAACTAATAATGATGTGTCACATGGTATCAGATAAAAATGGTAGGTGAAGATTCAGCAAAACCTTTCAGATTGGTGCATGACAAATAGTTCATCATTTAAGTATTTCTTTAAATGGAAGTTGGTATGTGACTGGTATTCGAAAACATGAACAAACCCAGCTCTTGTTTGAATGTAAACCAAATGTGAATGGTCACATTTAAGGGCTCAATCAATGCAAAAAACTTATATTAATTGCAAGCTTTGAAATATTTACCATTTGTGAGTTCTAAATGTGTGAAGATATGAAGAATACTGCAACAGCACAGCTATAAAAAAAATACCTTTTGAGTACATCTGCTATGAAACAATAAATTAACAAAACATCAATGAAATCAATACTTACACTTTATAATGTGGCATGTATAATTGATCTATTTTATGTTACAGAAAATAAAAAGTATAAATTGTTGAGTAAAATTTTATTAGACACTGGCTTTCCATCTGAGAATAATAAAAAAAACAAATAGAAAGTCAATGGCTTGTCCGATGCAACATTTATCGCTTGCGGTGAAGCTGCAGTGTGTTGCGGCGGATCCAGGTGGCACGGCGGGAGCCTCCCTTGGTCTGTGAGAAGCGGTGGCCCTTGCCAAGACCACGAGAACTGCGGCCAGCAGATGTGAGACCACGCATCTCACGGTGCTTGTGGACAGCATTTACTATCCAGTTGATCTTGGGGTCCCGACGGATAGCCTGATAAAAAAGGTATAGGTAAGTATTTCCCAAGAGAAAATATTTTGTATTGTAGTCATGGTTCTATCAGATTAAAATGGTAGGTGAAGATTCAGCAAAACCTTTCAGATTGGTGCATGACAAATAGTTCATCATTTGAGTTTTTTTTTTCTAGTTTCAAAGGTATGGGCAACAGTCTCAATATTTACCTTGTGTGAGGGGTCAATAAGGATGACTTCGAAGTATTTGTATGAAGAGTCCTGAGCCACCCAGTAGGAGTTCAGCACACGCAGACCTCCACAACGACGACCAACGCGCTCCTATACAACAAAATTATCATGAAATAACCACAAATAGAGAATACAGTGGTAAGCCACTTATATTGGCTATTGTTTTCGAAATTGATGTGTATCAATTTCGAAAACAGCTATAGTTCTAAGATATAAAAATACCACTATAAAGCTGGCAGGTGGTGGTTATGACGACCAAATATATTAAAATTCATAAACAATCCATGTCATGTAAATGAACACCACATGTGTTCATTTACATGACGTATTGTAAAAGAACTCAGTACCTACTTTAACCTCTTCTAACGCATATTTGTACCCTAACCTCAAAATAAACACATTGGAAAGAAACTGACCTCAGCAATGGACTGTAGGTTGCGTGTAGGCTTCAGCTGGTTCACACCCTGGCTCTTGGGCTTACCGTAGGTGGCACCCTTGGGCACGGGGCGCTTACGGCCACCACGACGCACACGGATTCTGAAGATAACGAATCCTGCAACGAAAAAGTCACCTAAGTATCCTGCTTTTATTACACACCACGTGTGTCAACAAAACATGCCGGTCAAGATGATAAATTCCTTACCCTGCTTAGCGCGGTATCCCAGCCTCCTCGCCTTGTCGGGCCTTGTAGGCCTTGGGGCGCGATGCATACGAGTCAACTGACGGTACTGCCATACTCTGACACGCAAGAGAAATCGCATCACATCGCTCAACTTTTTTCTGTACAACTCTTGGATATATCTGTACGCTCCCATCTTGGACAGGTGCCTGTGGCAGACCTAGCAACAAAATCAATACATATTGATCAGAAGTCACATCATCGGTCTGGCCACAGATAGAGCGATTCTACACCCATCATGTATGCCATCACGAAACCACTGAAATATTCGAATCAGATAATAAATACACTGAAAAACTAGAACTTTGAACGATTACTTCACTTTTTAAATGACACAAAACCTAAAATAGAGAATGATAACTTAAATATTTCAAGATAGAATTTCAACGTACGTCTCGCGTACTCCACAGGTAAACCGGAAAAGAAAACTGACAGCAACTTATGAATCAATGGTCGCCTGTCAGAGACAAAATTAAATATTTTTGTCTATGCTGAATTGCTGAGTATTACTTCGTGCTGGACTTGTGGCAATTGGCACCACACATCGTTTTTTCTTAGGATCCGTTTTATTGGCTGGATTTTTAACGCCAGGAGTGTCAGTAAACATAAATTATGTGCATATTATCTGCTCTACATAACACGTTATTTATTTGAAGATTCTTGAAATGCACCAAGCAAATTCAAATTTAATAAAAGTTGAACAAGTTTTCGCACAGCACAAACTGTTTGAGGTCCTTGTGCAAGATATGCGGGCAAGTAACTATGCAATCTAATAATTGCACTGCACCCGCCGACCAAAAAGGGGGTTGTTATAAGTTTGAAGTGTGTATTTGTGTGTCATGTCCATATACACGTCTGACTGTAGCATCGTACATCGTAGCTATGAACGGATGAGTTCTTTTCGTTTGAAATCTCGATTAGAACACCATATCTTAATTGATCTATCATGAGGACTATTTAACAGCTTTATTTGATGGATTCGACTAGTAATATGAGTTTGAAAAGAATGAACTAAAAATTTTATTAAATCATCAAAATATTTACCTTATTTACAAACTAATATTAGATCTAAAATAAGAATTAAAATATCTAAAATTTTACTTAAAGTTTAAACCTATACAAAAACCTTTTTAGAGATTTTTTGTGTCGGGGATTTTGTTATGCTTTTTGTTTTACTCGAGAGATACTGATAAAATAAGCAGTAAATTTCTGAACGAAAACAACGGTTCCTATTTTGTGGTTCGTAAACTTCTTATGTTACGCCGCCATCTTGAAAGCGTAATTGTTGTCATGTTTACGTTGTGTGTGAAAGGTGAAATTAATGATATTTGATAAATTATCGGGTAAATCTCACTGAATTAAGTAGTAAATTCATGCTTGAAGAGTTTTTATAACGTGAAAATTGTTATTACGCAGTTTGAGAAAATAGGCGTCTCTGAAAATTGAGCTTAAAGATTAGGCGCCAAATTGCTCATAGTCGTTACCAATTATTTTAATAAACAGCCCCTATGGGGCTACTTCGTGTACTCACGTTAATCTGGATCGCCATGGACTTTACTGGTGGTGCTTAATTCATAGTTTATATTTCAGAACAAGGTTGATGTAAGTACAAGCCGGAACCAGTAAGCCATCACAATGTTTTACGCACATTTCGTGCTGGCCAAGAAAGGCCCCTTGGCCAAGATTTGGCTGGCGGCTCACTGGGACAAGAAGCTGACGAAGGCCCATGTATTTGAGACCAATATCGAAAAGTCAGTTGATGGTATCCTGAAGCCTAAAGTGAAGATGGCTTTGCGTACATCTGGCCATCTGTTGCTGGGAGTTGTGAGGATTTACTCCCGGAAGGCCAAGTACTTGCTTCAGGATTGTAATGAAGCCTTTGTCAAGATCAAGGTGTGTTATTTTTTTTGCATATTTTGAAACAATAAGTGGCTTGTTTGTAAACTACACTAGAAAGTTCACTGTCATATCATAAATTATGTTGCTTTGTCAGGATTCTTTTGACATTTTATCAGAACAGAATCTCACATAATACTAATCTTCCCAGTATTTTAACTAGGAATTTCTTAAAACAATAGCTTGTGCTCTGTTACAAATCAAAACACTATACTATGTCAATTAGCACAAAGCAAACAATGTATGAAGAAATGGTTTGTGACTTATCAGAAAACAAGTTAAATGTAAGTGGTGTTTCTTGTAGATGGCTTTCCGGCCTGGCATGGTGGATTTGCCGGAAGAGCACAGAGAAGCTGCCATGAATGCTATCACTTTGCCTGAGGTCTTCCATGACTTCGACACTGCTATGCCAGAGTTGAAGTGAGTAATTTTTGTACTTATATTTTTTTGTTCTGTATCATCATCATTTTTTAAATAACACAAAACATATTTGGGGATAGGATAATGGATTACTAGGAAAATAATATTGTAATAAAAAAAGACAATACCTAGCTAATAAATATAACCTAATTTTATGAAATACCATTTTACTATTATGTAAAACTATTTTCTTCATGCCTCTCTGCTAGTTTGGGAGCAGCAAATTGCTATAAAATATAAGGGTTTTCTGTTATTATGATAATCTAATAATATATGGTGATTTCTCTACAATGTAATAAGAGAAATAAATACACTATCATTATTGTGCCAAAATTGAACACTCATGAATTGTTGCAGTCAGTCTTTGTAGCAGGTAATTTTGCTATTTACTACAACAGAAAGGTCTTGTTAACAAAGCAAGTGCCCAGAAAAAACATGTCTTAAGTACAAAATATCTTTGAATTCCCGCCTTAAGCTTTTAGTTTTTAGCAAAAATTTGTCTGCCAATGGAGATTGCTTTTCTATGGTGAAAATTAAAATGTAAACAATTTTTTTTTTTTGCCTTTTTGAATTCTCTGCCAGCGTCTCTATTCCTCAGTCATTGTATTCTGGATTTCAAGTGAATCAGCTTCTTATAGGCGAGCAGGCTTGACCCTAGGTCGCATTATCACTTCACATCTCAGACGAGTTGTGGCTAAACACAAGCAAACTTTGTAAAAAAATAAAGTGTGATTTTAACCATGGGCTGACGGTGGTCAGGGCGCCGCAGATAGTAACCGCCTGACTATGCCATGTCCAGGAGTATTGCTTTCTGTAAAATATAGCCAGGCTAATTTATAATTATTAAAAGTATCTTGTTGTGTCTTGTATCATTTGTCATTTTCGGTTTGTTGAGATCCGTATAAAATTTTTTCTGTTTTCCTATCTGTAGAGACATATGACCTATGTTATATTAAAAAAAAAAAACATGTCTCACTGCAGGACAACGTCATTCTGTTTTCCTAGTTTTACTTCTATTTAACGTTGCTAAGGGCTAGTTCATACTGACTGGACTCCCTGCTTATTCCAGCTATTATATAAACCCATGGGTCGAGAGTATTACCCATTGGTGATTGTTCATTTCATTTGAATTGCCCATGTGACCTAAATATATTGAATTATTCCACTAATTAAAAACACTTTTTAATTTTAGTGAGGTAGACATTGAAGCCCAGTTCTCTTTAAATCAATCAAGAGCTGAAGAGATTACAATGCGCGAGGACTATGGCTCCTTGAACCTGGTCACCCATGATGATGGGTTTGGGGACATGGGGTTTGATACAGACAACCCAGATATCATGCGTGAAGCTATCGGCAATGAAGGTGGATTGGAACAGGTATGAAATATAATTTTGTATTAAATGAACGACCTTAGAAAAAAATCCACATTCATCAATTCAACTCGAGAATTCGTAAATGTTTTCATTAGACATTTCGTTGAATCAATTATTTTCTGAATATTTTATGCAGCATGTAATCAGTCTGTAAAACATCTTAATTTGTGGCCAAGTGCGGCTCGGTTTCTCTTGATTATTCACAATCTAAACCATCTTTCAGAGTAACTTACTCTTCGCTGATGGGTCATCCCTGGAGTTGACTGGCAAAGATGGTGGTGTGGGCAGCTTGACAGGCGGAGTGCCCACGCTTGAGCCGGAGCACCCGCGCCGCATGGAGGCCGCTCCTCATGCGCCCATGGATGACGGCTTCGGTGGGACTATTGGAGATGTCCCAGATTTTGGACGTAAGTACAATACAATGTGTATTTTAGAGACTAATCTAATATTTTTAACTAACCTAGGCTAGGAAAAGTTTGTGAAACTAACAAGCAAAGTGGGCCACCTATGTAGTCAGCATCGCCAAACACACAGTAGTTTGAACTTGTCTGGAGCTCTGCATTCCACGGATTTCGCATACACCGCTTCTCGAGTTCAGGATGGACAAATGACAAGACCGGACAAAGTCTAGACAGAGGGCCAAAAAGCCTGGCATGTCCTGACGGATGGACTCTGCTTCCGAGTGGATTCTTGGTTTTAGAAAGTTGGAGGAAAACGATTGAAGAGGTTTTCCCTAGACCTAGGATATACATAGATGAAAACAAAATGGAATAACATAACGAAAATGTTCCAGGATAGTAGATCTTATCCTTCTAAAACAATTTGATTAGTCATGTCCAGTTTGGGCTTGAGAAAATGCAATATCAGAATTGGTTGGAAATGCTATTACTGAACTTGAGTTCCTGGTTTCGATTTTCACATTGGGTAGTACTATTGTGTTTTAAATTTCTCAGAAGTAGCCTGGAGTTTGGATCCTTACCTGGTGATGGTAATATTCTCGCCCGTTATTAGTTGGGAGTTCAACATAAGTGGCGAAATGAGGGTGTACTATGGTACATCTGTTTGACCCTTTGGGTATATACAGGCGTGATGTAAATACAGCAGTCTCTTTTAGGGTTACGTTGCCAAATGTCAAAAAACGAAACCCTAATAGATTCGTCCTGTCTGTCTGTCTGTCCGTCCGTATGTCATAGTCACATTAATTACTCCGAGACTATTGGCACCACACAGTTGAAATTAAGAGAGCAGATGTCTGCTATACCAAAAATGATGACTGATAATTCGCTTCCAAAGCCGTAAAAATTGTCTCCACTCTAATTTTTAAAGTAAGTGCAGGAAAAAAAAAATGGATTTATTGAATGTATAAAGAACTTTAAATGAGAATTGGTTTGAATAAGATTTGAAATTTTAGTTTTTGCGATATGGGACTTTTTCGCGAAACCGCAGCAGTAACTTTGTTTTACCTTAACATACTATGAAAAACAAATTTAGTTTTGCTGTTGAGTGTAACTTGACCTATGAATGAACATTACAAATATTGGTATTATATTTTTTGGTGCTTCCGATCCCTTTAAACTCACTATGTAACCTCTATCTGTTTAGACGCTGGCGGTCTGTTCGAGGGTGACCTCTTCGGGGAGGTGACTGGCGGAAGTAGTTCAGCCGCGGCTGCGTCAGGCATGCCCGGCACTTCCGCACAGCCTCAGTCACTCCAGGTAATTATTACTTGTTAACCCTTGATATGAGCTGTCTATTCTTCTCTTTGACCCAAATATCCTAAACCCCAATAGTCCAAATGCCCATGCAACTGAAGTTTCAAAGACCTTATCGCATCGATCTTGTAGCGTCAGAAGTGTTTCTGAAGCTGCGATTGACGTGACCTCGTACCCAAGTCCAAATGATCTAAAAAAATACATATAAATACTGTTGATTCGAAAAGAATAAGACAGACAGACAAGCGTTTATTTTTATTTTTAGCCCATTGTGTGTCCCACTGCTGGGAGCGTTAGCGGACTTAATAAACTCAACCATAATTAGAAATTTCTCATTAATTATTTTTTTATGTATGATTATATATTTTGGGGTTTCGACACCAAAATATATTAATCATACTTAGAAGTTAATCCTTATTTTTCTCTATAAAAAGAGGCTTTTCCCTGCCTTATATCGTTTTCATTTGTGTAATTAAGGGTAGTCAGAATCGCGAAAGTGTGATAACCAGTGTAGCCAGGGGTGTTACCCGGTAACTGGGTTGTGGAGGTCAGATTGACTATCGCCCCATGTATTATACTAGTATTCATCTGCATCAAGTTAGACTGGAAGCTGACCTCAATCTAGTTAGGTTAAGGCTAGTTGTATGATGGTGATACCATTATCCTGCAATGCAATATACTTATTTGTGGTACTATAGGCCGAGATTGACGCGGCTGGCGTCAGCGGAGGCGACACTGGCGGTGACGTGGCAGCTGCTGACGCGCCAGACTCCGACGACGACATGGGAGACCACTACGATGCCGGCAACTCTCCCCAGCACAGGTCAGTTTATACTACTGGGAATGACAAACAAGAGTGAAACCACATAGTCAAACTAAGAGGCTCATACGTATGACACATTTCGGCTATAATCATAACATGTTTGTTGAAGTCATGGTGATAGTACTATCACCATGACTAGTACACTGACTACTACACTGACTGTACAGTCAGTGACCCCACTTTTCCTCTACTTCATTGTGAGAGGGACTGTCATATGTTATTAGGTGTAGAGACAGTCCTGTCTGTACACCTAATAACATATGTATATTCATCTCCCTGAACTTCACAAGCAAGCTTACCTAAAGGGAAGTAAAATCTCTAAAACAATTTTGTTTTTAAAATGGTCAATTTTATTATTCTCAAGCAGTCATCATAATTATGTATCAGAAGATTAACAACGTGTTATGTTGCAGTTGGGGAGGCTCCCCAGTCCCCGACAGCGTGCCCCCGCCGCCCGTCACTGTGCCGCCCTCCCCGAGCCCACACATACCTATGGTGAGAACACTTTGCTTACTTTTCTATGAAATAATGAAAGAAGAATGGAAATGCAAATCAAACTTAGTTACCGTGAAGATTAAGAGCGCCAAGCCAATGGCTTGTTAAAGTTTAAGTGTTTATTTTTTACGTACCTTTGGTTAACCACTAATTCACAAAATCAACTGAGCCTATTGCTGTCTGCTGTCCACTACTGGACATAGGCTTCTCCCAAGCTGCGCCACGACACAACACCTTGTCTTCCACCTTCCGCGTGCAGTCTGACGCAGTTACCTTTTTGAGGTCTAGTTGGGGGCGTCCTGCACTATGTTCACCGATCCGTGACCTCCACTTCGGGCTTTTAATTTGATATACATAAAACTCTTGTCGGTTTTCCATAGGACGTGGACGTGATCCCCGAGCCTGGCCCACGGCCGGCCAGCGTGGAGCCCCCCGCGGGCGGCGCGTCGGAGCGCGTGGCTGACAACACGACGCTGCTGCACAACGACGAGGAGTCCTTCGCGCTTGCACCTGTGGATGCTACTGTGCTTAAAGGTACTGATCAGCAAAACTCTCTCATCGGGCTTATCCCTACAAATACTATTGTGATTTCGCTAATACAAAATCGACTTTATTCCAATCAGAATAGAGTAAATTTTGTATTTTGACAAATACGCAGAGTGAAGTTCCAAATAAATAAATGACTTTGAAATCAGGTTTATCACCATACAGTTGACTCTCATGTCGAGTGATATAACTCTCATCAATCAAATTAATCAGGAATAACAAAAACGAAGCGCAAACGTAAGCTTATCGTGGACGAAGTAAAGAACATATCTGGAGAAGAGATGAAGAATCAGCTTAGCAACACATCGGATATCGTAACGACGTTGGACCTCGCGCCGCCGACCAGACGATTGATGCATTGGAAGGAGACTGGAGGCGTCGAGAAACTGTTCACCTTACCGGCTAGGCCGATACCTTCTAGAGTACTATTTAAGGTAAGTGAATTAGTTCTTACACCAGAATTGATATGTTTATAGAGAAAATTATGGTTTATACGAGGTGTAAGTAAACGGATCCTTCCAGAAGCCGTAAACCAAGCGTTCTGTACATCAAACTATATAACTCTCAGCAAAAAATATTGCTGGGAAACGACTTTCTGCTTCGTTAACTCCCCTAACGAAGTCCAAAGGCACTTGTACAAGTTTTAAATGTTCTAACTCTAACTTCCTCCATGACCCCTGTACTATTTATCAATGGGTAAACACATCCGTAAGCATTAAGTTTTGGAGTATGTAACATTGAGTGCTACCATAAACTGTGATTTTCCACAAAAAAGTCACTTCCCGGCAAAACGTATTGCACAGTGTAACTTAGTTTGATGTACAGTTGCTGAATACACACTTGCACATGCTTTGCTATTAATGTGTTAGTGTCATGTAACGCGTCTATTGCCATATACCGGGCACAATCCAGTATAGTTAAGGGCTGCTACTGAGTCTTTTAATTTTACTGTCAAGGGTTAGTATGTTCATTGGGTGTCGGTTTTCGCTATTAGTTGTCTTTCACGTTATCTTAATTTTTTTTATTAGCTTGTTCTGCTCCACTGCTGGGCAAAGGCCTCCCCCATTTCCTTCCAGTTCTCTCTGTGTTTGGCCAACTTGATTTTAAATATGTTTTCTATACTCGTCCCAGAAATACCAGCGCAACATGACGCTCCGCAGCGAGGCGGAGGAGGGCGAGGCGGCGCGCTCGCCCGACCCGGCCGAGCCCGCGCGCCGCGCCGGACGCAAGCGCCGCCATGACGAGGTCACTGTCTACACACTTACACCTATGTACATGCAACTATTGACGCGCACCTAAAATCGAAACTAACGCCGCCATCTTGTTTTTTTTTTAAATTACATTTCAGTGAAATTTCACAGATGTTTCGTCCTAATTTAGTGATGCCCCAAAATATCCGGATGCATCAGTACCACTTCAGCGGGCGACTAACAGGCTGATTCACCATTAACACAACAGTTTAGTCGTAAAAAGAATGTGTGCACGTGATACCAATACAATTTTCAGTCGGCAAAGATCGCGGCCGTTAAAAAATCATATTTAGCCAATTGTATTGAAAAAAAAAAAACAAGAAGGCGGCGTTATTCCCACTATGGCCACACGCCAAAAGAACCATGCACCACTACTTAATAATGCGACAAAAAAAAGCCATTTAACTGAACAGTTTCTTTTGTTATGCTATCGGATAGCAGCGGGAAGCGTTTTATGCGACGCCTAGTACTGCAGTTGAAGAGGTAACAACATAACTAGAGATCGGATTATATGCAACTTAGAACCGTTGAAAAGTGCATGCAATATAAATGAAAACGAAGTATGTAACAAAAGTGCCAAAATATGCAACATACCATTTTTTTATGTATGTTGCATATTTTGCAGTATTAAAATACTGCATTTTCGTAGAGATCTTTGTTTTAACTTTAGTAATCGAGTTCTGTTCTAAATTCTCAGAAGTTCGATTGATTATTTTGCATTCATTAAAGTATCTCAGGTCAACAGGGCACCACTTCTGGGCAGAGATACATTTGATATTAAAGGAAACATTACCCAAAAAATGCACGATCAGCCGAATTAAGCTAAAATAAACATTTTCCTATAGTAAATAGCCATAAGATGCATTTGAATATATGCTACAAATGCATATACAAGGTGTAGTTTTGCATCCTCGTCAAAATTCAGGAGGTTGTCATAGAAGACGTAAATAAATTACTTTTCAAAAGAGGAAAATCACCCGTTTATCGAATAAACGTCTGCGTTTGTTTGTGTATGTAAAAGCGCGGTTATAGGGCTAGTATTAGACGGGCCGCGTTTTAATACGGGTGGTGTACACTTATCGATTTCCGATATTAAGAAAAAAATATAAAAATTACCTTACCCATTTTATTATTGATTCGGGTCGAGAATCATTAACATAGTTACTTTCTTGAATTTGACGAGGGTGCAAAGCAACACCTTGTATTTTGACCGCGGTATTGCACTTTTGTAGGAAACAGCTTTTTTTTTAATTGCTTAGTTAACCGTTTGTGCATCTTGTTTTTTTTTTTAAATCACATCAGTGAAATTTCACAAATGTTTCGTCCTAATTTAGTGACGCCCCAAAGTATCCGGGTGCATCTGTACAACTTCAGCGGGCGACTAACAGGCTAATTCACCATTAACACAACAGTTTTAGTCGTAAAAAGAATGTGTGCACGTGATACCAATACAATTTTCAGTCGGCAAAGATCGCGGCCGTTAAAAAATCATATTTGGTTAAAATAAATTTGTAGGTAGCAGTAAAAAAAAAACATTCAGCCTATTGTATTGAAAAAAAAGGCGGCGTTATTCCCACTATGGCCACACGCCAAAAGAACCATGCACCACTACTTAATAATGCGACAAAAAAAAGCCATTTAACTGAACAGTTTCTTTTGTTATGCTATCGGATAGCAGCGGGAAGCGTTTTATGCGACGCCTAGTACTGCAGTTGAAGAGGTAACAACATAACTAGAGATCGGATTATATGCAACTTAGAACCGTTGAAAAGTGCGTGCAATATAAATGAAAACGAAGTATGTAACAAAAGAGCCAAAATATGCAACATACAATTTTTTTATGTATGTTGCATATTTTCCAGTATTAAAATACTGCATTTTCGAAGAGATCTTTGTTTTAACTTTAATAATCGAGTTCTGTTCTAAATTCTCAAAAGTTCGATTGATTACTTTGCATTCATTAAAGTATCTCAGGTCAACAGGGCACCACTTCTGGGCAGAGATACATTTAATATTAAAGGAAACATTACCCAAAAAATGCACGATCAGCCGAATAAGCTAAAATAAACATTTTCCTATAGTAAATAGCCATAAGATGCAATTGCATATATGCTGCAAATGCATATACATATTTTGATCGAGGTATTGCACTTTTGTAGGAAACAGCTTTTTTTTTAATTGCTTAGGTAACCGTTTGTGCATCTTGTTTTTTTTTAAATCACATCAGTGAAATTTCACAAATGTTTCGTCCTAATTTAGTGACGCCCCAAAATATCCGGGTGCATCTGTACCACTTCAGCGGGCGACTAACAGGTTGATTCACCATTAACACAACAGTTTAGTCGTAAAAAGAATGTGTGCACGTGATACCAATACAATTTTCAGTCGGCAAAGATCGCGGCCGTTAAAAAATCATATTTGGTTAAAATAAATTTGTAGGTAGCAGTAAAAAAAAACATTTAGTCTATTGTATTGAAAAAAAAGGCGGCGTTATTCCCACTATGGCCACACGCCAAAAGAACCATGCACCACTACTTATAATGCGACAAAAAAAAAGCCATTTAACTGAACAGTTTCTTTTGTTATGCTATCGGATAGCAGCGGGAAGCGTTTTATGCAACGCCTAGTACTGCAGTTGAAGAGGTAACAACATAACTAGAAATCGGATTATATGCAACTTAGAACCGTTGAAAAGTGCGTGCAATATAAATGAAAACGAAGTATGTAACAAAAGTGCCAAAATATGCAACATACTATTTTTTTATGTATGTTGCTTATTTTCCAGTATTAAAATACTGCATTTTCGAAGAGATCTTTGTTTTAACTTTAGTAATCGAGTTCTGTTCTAAATTCTCAGAAGTTCGATTGATTACTTTGCATTCATTAAAGTATCTCAGGTCAACAGGGCACCACTTCTGGGCAGAGATACATTTGATATTAAAGGAAACATTACCCAAAAAATGCACGATCAGCCCAATTAAGCTAAAATAAACATTTTCCTATAGTAAATAGCCATAAGATGCATTTGAATATATTCTACAAATGCATATACAAGGTGTAGTTTTGCATCCTCGTCAAAATTCAGGAGGTTGTCATAGAAGACGTAAATAAATTACTTTTCAAAAGAGGAAAATCACCCGTTTATCGAATAAACGTCTGCGTTTGTTTGTGTATGTAAAAGCGCGGTTATAGGGCTAGTATTAGACGGGCCGCGTTTTAATACGGGTGGTGTACACTTATCGATTTCCGATATTAAGAAAAAAATATAAAAATTACCTTACCCATTTTATTATTGATTCGGGTCGAGAATCATTAACATAGTTACTTTCTTGAATTTGACGAGGGTGCAAAGCAACACCTTGTATTTTGACCGCGGTATTGCACTTTTGTAGGAAACAGCTTTTTTTTTAATTGCTTAGTTAACCGTTTGTGCATCTTGTTTTTTTTTTTTAAATCACATCAGTGAAATTTCACAAATGTTTCGTCCTAATTTAGTGACGCCCCAAAGTATCCGGGTGCATCTGTACAACTTCAGCGGGCGACTAACAGGCTAATTCACCATTAACACAACAGTTTTAGTCGTAAAAAGAATGTGTGCACGTGATACCAATACAATTTTCAGTCGGCAAAGATCGCGGCCGTTAAAAAATCATATTTGGTTAAAATAAATTTGAAGGTAGCGGTAAAAAATAAACAGGTAGTTAATAATGCGACAAAAAAAAGCCATTTAACTAAACAGTTTCTTTTGTTATGCTATCGGATAGCAGCGAGAAGCGTTTTATGCGACGCCTAGTACTGCAGTTGAAGAGGTAACAACATAACTAGAGACCGGATTATATGCAACTTAGAACCGTTGAAAAGTGCACGCAAATATAAATGAAAACGAAGTATGTAACAAAAGTATGTGCCAAAATATGCAACATACCATTTTTTTAAATGTATTTTAGAAATCAGAAATCATTTATTTTGCAAAGACTGGGTACAAAATAAAGTGTTCACATTTTAATAAATAGTTCTTCCACACTCTACCTTACGGCATGCAAAGGTAAAAAGTAGTTATAAAAGTTTCTAGATCCACTCAGTTGAACAAAAAACAAAAGTATACATATAAACAACGGTACAGTGGATGGATGGAACAAACATCATTCATGCATGAATACAATAAATAAAACATAATACTCTTATTCTAAAAATAGTAAAAAAAAACAAAATAAATAATTAAACAATTAAGTTTGCACCAAAATTGATAGATTACCTAATATAACATTATAAACTCTTATCAGTCAAAAAATCATGTACTGAATAATAGCATTTATTTATTAGTAATGATGTTAGCCTCTTCTTAAATATACTTAATGTCTGATCTTTAATAGTATGGGGTATTTTATTATATATGACGGGCCCCATTGACAAAATACTTTTTCTCAATAATGCTGTTTTGTGTCTACCTGTGAACATTAGATTTTTATATTGCGATCTAACAGATCCTGGCCGTGTTCGTATATCTTCCATTAGGGTAAATAGGTGTCTGTTAGTTCTAACAAATATTGCAACTTCAAGTATATACAAAGATGGAAAGGTGAGTAATTTTAGAGACTTGAACACAGGTTCACAGCTGTCGGTATTATTAATACCTGTCATTGATCTTATGCAACGTTTTTGAGCTTTGAATATCCTCTCCCTCTCAGTACAGTTACCCCAGAAAATAACTCCGAATCTCAAAACTGACACAACTAGACCATGGTATGCTGCCAGCACGGTGCGAGTGTTTATTTTTTTTGATAAGTTATATAGTATGTATGCTGACTTACTTAACTTCTTACATACCTCCTCAGAATGCGGTTTCCAAGTTAGTTTTGTATCAATTATAATACCGAGGAATTTTGTAACATTTGTTGAGTCTACTTTTTTTGTCCATTGAATTCCACATCATAATATTCAGCACTTAAGCGCTGATGGAAATGCATAATTTGTGTTTTTTGGAGATTAATGATTAAATTATTTTGATTAAGCCAATTAATTATTCTTTTCAATGTAATATTAATGTCTGTTTCGTAATAATCTTTAATGCCGCATTTTACTATAGCCGTACTATCGTCTGCAAATA
This sequence comes from Standfussiana lucernea, assembly GCA_964057025.1. Lineage (NCBI taxonomy): Eukaryota > Metazoa > Arthropoda > Insecta > Lepidoptera > Noctuidae > Standfussiana > Standfussiana lucernea. Next base: position 12,844,507 of record OZ059790.1, on the reverse strand, counting down.
ACACCATAGGTTGTTGAATGTGGCGAGGCAAGTCGTTAATGTATAAAATAAATAACAAAGGTCCAAGTACACTTCCTTGGGGAACACCATATTTGACTTCTCTATAGTAGGATAGATATTTATGTTCTTTTTTTGTTTTTACACAAATCCTCGATATTTCTGTACACTGCTTTCGATTAGTAAGGTATGACTTGTATCAGACTCAAGACATTTCCTCTGATGCCGTACGTGTAAATGTGTAAAGTTTGTTAACGAGAGCGTCGTGGTTTACATAATCGAATGCTTTCGTCATATCAGTATAGATAGCGCACACGGGAGTTTTATGGTCAACACTTGGCATTACATTATTCAACAGATCGTATATTTAATATGTTTAATACTGCATTTTCTAAGAGATCTTTGTTCTACCTTTAATAATCGAGTTCTGTTCCAAATTCTCAGAAGTTCGATTGATTACCTTGCATTCATTAAAATATTTTTATAACTTGAAAACGATCGTTCTATTTCCACTCAGGTCAATAGTGCATCACCTCTGGGCAGAGATACAGTTAATAATAAAGGAAACTTTACCTAAAAAATGCACGATCAGAGGATTTAAGCTAAAATAAGCATCTTCGTATAATAAAGAGCCATAATGTGCAATTGCATATGCAAATATGCTACAAATTCATACATTTTGTCCGACGTCCAATTTTGTTAAATTGCCGATGGTAAATGTCTACGTGGGAGGGGGTCCGAATGATGTTCTGAACATGTGGCAACCGTTTGAGCATCAATGTCCCTTCCGCCCTGAATAGAATAATATTTATTTGCTTAAAAAGATGGTAAAATACAAAAAAAAACAACAGTAATAAGCGTACAAATATTCAAAAATATATTTAACCGTATAATCCGGTCTCTATACATAACTCTTGGCTTAAAATGTAATGAAGATGAAAGTCCATTGACGTTATTACAGCATTGTAAATAAATATTTGAAAGAACTGAATTACTTTTTACAAGTATCTCTAAGTTGGTTTCGGTGCTTCTTCTCAGAGTAATCGGATAGGATACACCGACGCCATCTACTTTAAAATATAATTTTTATTGTGAAATGTATGAAGTGTTTTTTAAAACAACTTGAAGAAATAAAGATCATTTATCAATACTGGCAACATTTTTTAACACAGACCATGCTGCCACCTGAAACTCCAGCGCCTCTTCCGATTGCTGAGTTAGAACCTCCTACACCCGTACCTCAAGAATACGAACCCTCTGTCGGTAAGTGTACACCCGCCTTAATTCTGTGCTTCATCTCACCGGGGTATGGTTTGCAATGCCAACATCTCATTCAATCATTCAGCATGAATTACTCTACCATGTTTTGGTTTGGTTACCTTCAACCCCGTATTTATGGTGAACAATAATGCGCAACTTTGTTGTAGTAACAGCATTTCGTGTTGCTAGCAACACATTTCATACCTAGCCAGCAATGGAAAGTGCTGTTGCTGCACCAATGTTCTGAAACGTTTGTTTCCCATGCATCTGGGGCTTTCATGAGGACAGATAACGAAGATCATTCTTCTTTTAATAACGCCCATTTTTGCTTTATCATAACCATTGCAATTCAATGTTTTACGACTGATGGTAATCTTGATCCCAAATTAATTAGAAGTGATTGATCGATAAAAGTCTAAAAATTGCTGAAAACGACGCACTAACAAAAACAGAAATTTAATCCATCAAAAACTTCATGGGAAATGTTTACCATGACTTTTAACTCATAATCTATTCATTCATCATTCAAACTCCATTTTCGTTGTTACAAAACATGCTTAAGTAGGCCTTACTTGCACAAACTTAAGGCCTATTATGCCGCAGCTAACAGATATTCATAGTAAACATTTTCTAACTAATGTACATATGCTACCTAACCGCACTCAATTAACACTGGATCGTATGGTGCACGGTTAGAGCCGGACCCAGCGCCGGAACCCGCCGCGATCCCTCCACTGACGCCGCGCCCCGACGTCGACGTGGAACTACCTCCCACTCCAGGTACTTTTACCCATATTCTAAGAAATTAGTCTCGTCGTCGCAAGCGTGGGGTTCTGGGTTCGATTCCCGGGTCGGGCAAAATGTTATTGGGTTTATCCATTAGGAATTTCTCAGTAGCAGCCGTAGAACCCCATGCCTCCCCGTCTGTTTCTATGTCGATGAGGAAGGAAAGAGTGCATATGTGACCTCGCCGATGGCTAATCTCCGTTGAAATTGGCTGCCGCGATCGAAAAACGGTCAAGAGGCTATATTATTAATTTCATCAAACGTTACTTTATGACTGTGGCATACCCGCTGAACGGTGGCCTTGCTCCAAAGCGCGAAAGGTGGCGCACTTTAATCCACAAAGGAACTACAAAACCTTGAAACAAATCGTCTTGGAAGACCCAAGAAAAGCTAAATAGGCATAATTCGCTCAAAGCTTTCATATAATATCTGCACTGCATATACGACGATTCTGATCAGCTCGTGATCAGACCATTGAGATCATTTGACCATTATTCAAAATAGGCTCCGCCAAAACGTTCTTGAAACTTATTTATGAAAAAGAATTAAGTTTCCTTTCAAACCAGATAATCAGCCTGGAAATCCGATACTTTAAAAAAAAAATGTTTGTTCTGTCATTATAACGCATCTGATTGCGTCTGCCACCTTCGACAAGAATTAATTGGATTACGTATACAATTGTCAGGTATGCTGAGTGCACTGGGCGCTCCGCTAACACCGGGAGCAATGACGCCGGGCGCGATGACGCCGGGCGCGTTGGGCGCGCTGACGCCCGGCACACTGCTGCAGGGCGGACTCACGCCGGCCGGACTACACCACGGAGCTATGACACCCGGTGAGTAAATGAGCATAACTCATGCATGAGCGATAACAGACTACAAAATAATTCAAGAGGTTCATACCTATTCAATCGCGTTCACCTCAATTTTATTTCATTTTTATGGTTTCTTTTTCAATCATATAAATTTGCTCTAGAGTACTGATGTTTTGTCTCCCTTATCGGAGTCCCATTCTCGTGGTAAACAAAATTCACTCAACATCTTATCGAGCAAGTTGTGACGTAAAGCATGCATGCATCCCACTGCTGGGCAAATGCGCTCCCCATAAATTCCAGTTCTTTCGATCCAGGGCTAATGTGGGCCACTAAAAAATTAGTCATTGTTTTTCTATCTTTGTTTCCCGTGAACACCGGTTGATACAAGGCTTTACATGCTAGCAACACTGCAATATTGCATGTTGGCAACATATTCACGCGAAGAATGTTGGCAGTCGCAGTCAGGGACAGGCTATAGGGTGGTGAATATTTTGGTACAGGATTGCTAACAACACTAAACTAGGTCTAATGTTATCTCGCACGAACATAGACATACCTAAAGTATGTCTTGGGTCTTAGCACAGAAAACTGGAGAACGCCACTATATTTGCAATCGTCAATGATTAAATGAGTTCCTAGTCAAACGAAATGTTCATCTTGAATATTGAACAATCACCATTTATTGTTTTGCATTTCTGCATAATGATTATTACTCAACACGTTAAATATACCGAATACTCATAATATCAACAATATCTTTATGTATGATACTTTTGACATCACTTTTGGAGGCGTAGTGGCCGACCAATTTACCACAAAGAATAAAAAAATGGTTACAAAGATAAGTTTATAAATCAGTAATACACCTGCCTAGTCCTGAGAAGTAAAACGAAATAAACTAGGCAAATTTTCAATATAAATTTAATTTGCAGTTGGTTTACAACACGGCGGCATGACGCCTGCGGGTCTGCACCACGGGGACAGTCAACACGTCGACCTGGGGCTCTCTGCGGCCGGTATGACCCCGGCAGGGTTACACCATGGAGGTCAGTTAACGTTACTCATCAGTAACCCAGGTTCTCTCCGCGAGATCGTCAGTAGCCAAGGCGTTGCTGGCCTTGCTCGGGGAGTTGGGGTGGATCGAATGATCGATTTTCCCACCCGTACGCAAAATACGCGCTTCGAACGTGGAGTGGCGGACAACAGTCCGTTATACAATACGTCACTAATCGCGTTGTAAACAGGTTTACCCGCATCAGGAACAATCAGAGTTAAAGGCCCGGTGCGGCGGCACGTTTAAATCAATACCACAGAAAATAAAAGAGAACTTTCATCAACATAATATAAGTTTAAACAGGATGGCACGCATGCAAAATAGGAGCTAAAACGAGTTTTTTTTTTTGGTTTCAATTTATTTACTGTTGTTTCTGTGCAGTTGATAATACAGGGTGGAGACACAGACGCGCAAACGCTTACCATATTCAGTATATCAGTCCGAACCTCCCGCATATAATATTTTCGCGTAAGCGTTTGTGCGTTGGTGTTCCTTCCACCATGTATAGGTATAGGGAAATAGCTACGATAGCGTCCGAACGCTGAAGTTTTACTCCTAAACATATACATTTTCAGGAATGACGCCAGGTCTACTAGACGGCGGTATGACGCCGGCGGGGCTGGTGCATGGAGGTCTCACTCCCGCTGGGTTACATCACGGAGGAATGACGCCAGGTACGCTTTTAACTATAAAACATCACGCTTTTTTCCCGAAGAGTTATGCAAATGTACCCTTAGAGTGCACCCACATTTCAACACTATCATACTTGTGCTGCCACATATCCATTTTTGCTGCTGTCTGGGGAATCTTATTATTATGTGGTACTGGCATATACAAAATGTTATACGCCATTCGCCATGTGTGTCTACATCCACTTGATATCTGTTACGCAGGACTCGCATTCCGTTGCTTAAAAGAGATGCTGCTATATTTTCTGTATAGCTTTATCTACCTCTTGTATCAGACCAATGATGGTTATAACACGTCATAATACGGCCCCAAGAATGAAAAACCTGTTTAACTTGGGCGAAAAGTTAGATGTTTCTGGTCAAGCTATCATTTCTCAAGAAAAAAAAACATGCAATAGAGAATCAATATTGCCGTGTTGCAGGTGGTCTGGACCACGGTGGTTTGACGCCCGCGGGCTTACATCACGGCGGCATGACTCCGTCAGGGCTGCAGCACAGCGGCATGACGCCCGGCGGGCTCGCGCACGGCGGGATGACGCCGGTGGGATTACAGCACGGTGGAATGACGCCTGGCGGTAAGGATATAACAAATAGACGGCCCAAATGATGTTATGTGGTCACCGACGCCAATAGCGGTTTCAGTGCGGTACCGCATGGACAGGTCCGCACATGTTGCTGCGGACTACTATTCCGTCGACATAACTATACGTGTCCTGTCTACATCACACCACGACGCCGGAGGAGGTCGTGGATTATATAAGGAGCAAGGCCAAGTTCACATTGGAGTCGTGCCACAAAGTTTTTTGTGGTGTGGGTTCCAACACACCATCTCGAGACTTTTATGAAGAGGAATTTAGTTTTCGCGAAAGGCTACATGACACTTCGACTCAGCGCAATACGTCGCCAACCAAAACGTAGTACATAGTTTTTGAATATGTTTAGTTTATTATTGTATAATTTATAAGATTGTTTTGTGTATTGTATCTATGGACCTTCAATGCCTGAAAATAAAAATGATTGATTGATAGCATCAGCTATACTAGAGGCATTGAAGATGCGTTGGCAACCCAAAGACAAGGATGCATTTGTATTCTAGTAATTGCAATTGCATAGCAGCAACTGCAGCACTGCTGGCAGCAGCATTGATGGTTCTGCCTAGACGACACTTATACTACCTTTACTCTGACGAAGGGCTCAGCTACAAAAAAAAATTAGCCTATCGCAGTCGACTACTGGAATAGCCTCTCCCAAGCTGTTCCACAGCACCCTGTACAACGCCTTCCGCACCCAGACTGACCCAGCCACATTTTTAAGGTCCATGTCATTGGAACCTATTATTACCAGTTAAATTCATAAACTACAGTTGCTGGTGGCTCACACGTCAGGAAACACTTTGAAAAGCCGATTTTTTCTACTTATTCCAGGCGTACAACACGGCGCGTTGCTGCAGCACGGCCTGGAACAGCTGCCCATGATGCCGCAGCTGGGCGGCGAGCACGTGAGCTCGCTCCTGCGCAGCGCGCTGCCCGCGCCGCCCGCGCACGACCTGCACTCCGTGCCCATGGAGCCGCTGCTGCATGGCTTAGATGACCATGGGGATTATCAGGTAATTTTCTATGATGATCATCCCTAAAGAAAAAAGAGAAGAGGTTAGAGGACAGGGACGCGTACCACTTAGGTCGAAGTGATGCAAAAAAGAGTACCTACCTAAAAATAAAAATATTGGTACCTAGCCATCACCATTACTCAATCATTCCAAGACACAACTTCCCTAAAAAACATTTTATTTTAGACCTGAAAACCTGATTAATTTTCAATTTTATTTGCTTTGAAATTAATAAAGGCATGTACTTAACGCGGCGACAAATTAATCTGAATTTGGGATTAAAAATTAACTAAAGCCGGTAGCAAAAATAGTAGGTTGGCAGCTACAGCGAAGGATAATTTTATGTACGTTTGCCCAGCACGGCCCCTCAGAATTTGCATTTATGGTGTACACCATTGCAATGTACTCGCCTCTAGCAGTATATGTACCGATTTCTTTTTCAATGTACCTCTATACTTTTGAAGAAATATGCAAAAAAAGGTGGCCGTGCCAGCCAAACGCTTTCAGCACGGCCCCCCATGTAACTTGAATAATACATACCGTATTAACAAATGTCTATAACTCAAGAAATGTACTCTATTAATACGTTATATGTGCCGCAACAGTTATTGTGAATTCATAATAACAAATAATATATAGATGTGGATAAGGGGCCGTGCTGGAAAAAATCATTTTAAGAAATATCTAAAAAAGACAAAACATACTTAGCCAAAAACTATTAAAAAATAATTGATGTTTAGCAAGTAACATATGTACCGCATTGATTTCTCATACAACTTGTTATATTGTGAAAAATAAATCTATTTTAGTTCATTCAGCACGGCCCTCTATAGTTGCCTATATCTTTTTAAATAAGCCGTGTATGTTTACAAAATTCGACTTCCTGAATAATATATAGGAGTACATTCCTTTCAACTAAATTGCAATTCTGCTGTATCAATACTTTAGAAGATAAATTCAATCTAAAATATACATACATTAAAACTGATGGGGTGACCATGATTTCATATATTTGGTAGGTAGGTACATAAATGTTCTATATTTATGTACTTATATTAATTAAATTATGTGACTACATTGAAATAAACATTCTTTTTACCCGACTGTACCAGAAGGACGGTAAGGTTTTTCGAGTGAATGAATGTAGATATGTAGCAACCTTCATTTCTTTGGCACGCTTTGTAGTCTAAACGGCTTTATTAATTTCAACTTGAGAGATGTCGTTAGATTCGTCTTAATTGTGAGAATGACA